>VZTM01005772.1:2799-23253 GCA_013400555.1 Jacana jacana | reverse complement strand
CGCTGCGGGGGCACGGCAGGGCCCTGGCGGTGGCTCGGCCCGGCCGCCTGCCTCGGGCGGGGAAACACCGCTTCGAACGCCACCCGGGAGGCCAAACCAGCCTCCCCTCGCCCCGCCGAAGGGAGGGCAGGGCTACAGGCCGGGGGAGGCTGCCACCGCCGCCTCGGGAGCCCAGTGCGGCCCTGGGCAGGAACAGGCCGAGAGGCGCCAGGGCAGGGCCAAGCGGGGACATGGGGACAGTTTGCCAAAGGAAAGTCGGGGCTGAGTTTCTAGAGAGAAAAGTTGGGCTGGGATTTCGATGTGAGCAATTTTTTTGATGCAGGAACTCATCTGTCAGCCCTTTATAGAGTTCTGCTTGGAAAAACCCAGGCTGATTCAGAGAAGATGTATTAAGGGAGAGGAATTATATCTTGTAATGAAAGACTTAACATACCTTATATATTGAAGGGCGACTGGTGACATGCGAAGAATACTGCCACTGAAAGAGAACGCTTAACGGCAGAAAGCTTTTTTGTAGAGACAGGTCTCCCTGCCTGAGCTGTGTAAGGGCCAGGCTCCATCATGACTCTTCTAATCACAATGTCAATAAAGCAATTCATCACCTATGAAAGTAAAACAATCCCATACAGATCCTGGAAGTCTTCTATATTTACATTTATATGTACAGGACAGCTTCCCTTGTCTCTGAAATACTTGGGTCTTGAGGTTAAATGTTTTGTTGAATAATTTGCTTTGAATAAATAGGTTACTGTACAGCGCGTAGGACTGAGCAGCACATCTGGGTTGGGAGCACTGTTTCAGTGAGTTTCCTTCAAATACATACACAGTTCTCTCTGTTCCAACACACCAGCCAGCAGGAATGGTCATGGCTTCTCCTTGTGAGTCGCCAGTCACCTGCTGTCACCTGCAGCCTCCCCACACAAGGACAACCTAGCCGAATGTAAGGGCTGACATCATGTGGCCTTAATTTGGTTGTTATGGGTTGAGAAACCCATAACAATTTATTGTCATTATTTAGACAATTTAAATAATTAACATTAGTAATACTAAAGAACAGGTATTGATGCGGATACCGATATAAAAGGATTATACTCAGCCAATTCTATCATCAGGAAGCTGTGCGCTCCCAGCAGCAGACATCAAATGTCAGACACCACAAGCCCTACAGCTTCTGGAGGAAGGGCGCAGGGGTCCAGCACCAGGACAACTTCTCAGGATCTCAACCATCAGGGAAGAGAGAAAACTTCTCAGCAAGCTCTCTAATTTATGTCAAATGTGGTGCTTGTGGTATGAAATAATCCTGTTGGCCATCTTGGGTCAAGTGTGCCCTCATCCCCTCACCTGGCTAACTCAAAAACACTTGAGGCCTTGAAAGCCACATACCAAAGCTGGTTATAAAGTAACTATTTTCAGAAATTCAGACACTGGAGTCTTCTAAAAGACTTCTAAAAGTTTTCCCAGGCATTAGAAGATAAATTAGTCCTGTGCTGCTCAAACCAGGACATTGGTAGACCAGGAAAAGGTTCGGGTTGACTGAAGCTGAGACACTGAGCTGGGAGCTCAGGGCACACCGAAAGTAGCAGGACGTGTTGCTTATAGTACTGAGCGTTATGTCACATCTACCTCAGCTGCAGGTTGCCTCCTTTTACAACTTCAGTGCCTTTAGCCTGGTTAGACTTAGGATCATATAAAGAGCATTTACGTATCTGCAAGATCGCAGAACTCATTTTGCTCTTTGAAAGAGACCAAAGGAAGCACAACAGAAGATCTGAGACAGTTTCATAGCTCCCATGGAGTATCATGAAATCTTACCACTTATCACAACTAAGAAAATGCAGCAAAAACTTCCAGTCTAAGCTGGCTGTTGTCAGTCAGATGACCTCCTTCTTAAAAAGGATGGCCATGCTCAATGATCAGGGCCAGAACAGGTCCACAGATGCCGCAGAACCAGTGGGAGGCCTGAAGCAAACCCTTTTAGCCTCACTTTTTCAGAGTTTCTCATGTGTGAAATGTAATAAGGATCCTTTCTTCTGCTTGAGAGCAAGATGGTAATAATATTTGATTCTTCTACCTGCTTCTGTAATGTGATTCAACCATTTTCATTATAATAACAAAGTTTTACTGCATTTTCTCAGAGAAAAGCGTGTCTATGTGTAAAGTAAGACTTTATTTCAGTCACATATCCTGAGTTATCAGGAGATATTCTCTGTCAGGTTTATTCATTATTTTTAATAAGCAAGTTGGAGTCTTGGGACTTTGATATTCCTACCTGAGATACCCAGACACCATTCCTGCAGCTGAACTATTTATGAGAGCGAGATCAACTTAACACTCTCCAAGTGCTCCAATGACAAAAGCAAGCTCTACCAAGCAGGCTTTTCTCCTACCAGCATGACAGAGCACAGTAGATTTTATCTACAGTTAGATGTTAGCTCTGCACCTGGGACATCCCACAAATCAATGACCTACTACCCCAGTAGCCTTGTTGTCTGTCACAGCTCTGTGACAACTAGAGAATGGCAAAGGATTTCTGTCTCCCGTAACCTCTTCAGGATGACTGATGAGCGTTAAACAAACATGGGTACATTATGTCAGCAGCTACTCAAAACAGGTAAGGAAAACTAAAATTCAACTGTTTTAATCACGCTGACTTCCCATTAATCCTGCAGAGACATTGGTTCTCCCTGGAGAACCCTTTTGCAACTTATATTTTGTAGGTGGACCTTACCATATCAATGCCAGATTGAAGGACGTAAATTCATGGACTGAAAATATTTATTTCTTCTTTGTTCAAGCTGCAGCACAACAGGGCTGGTGTTTGGCTCTAAGCAAAATCTGTAGTAGTGTTCTCAGAGTTCAGCTAACTTTTCTATAGTTCACAGTGCTGCATACAAGAGGGAATGGCTGCAAGCTGCAGTAGGGTAGCTTTAGGCTGGACATTAGGAAAAAGTTTTTCACAGAGAGAGTGGTCAGTCACTGGAATCAGCTGCCCAGGGAGGTGGTGGAGTCGCCATCCCTGACGGTCTTTAAGAGTCGATTCGATGTGGTGTTGAGGGATATGGAGTAGGGGAGAATTTGTAGAGTAGGGCTGATGGTTGGACTCGATGATCCCAAGGGTCTCTTCCAATCTAAATGATTCTATGATTCTATATGTAACTCATTGACACATTCAGGGACGGCGACTCCACCACCTTCCTGAGCAGCTGATTTCAGTGACTGACCACTCTTGCTGTGAAAAATTCTTTCCTAATGTCTAGCCTAACACAAGTGAACACTTAAAAACTGCTGGCCAAAAAAAATTGGTAGTTCAGTGAAGCAGCTATTAAAGAAATACCTGTTCTAGAACATTTGAGTGTACCACAGGAATCTTGTTTAACTCTGGGAGATGGGGTTAGTGTTGAAAGTAAGAAATGAAGCTCTGTGTCACATGCAGAGAAAGACTTATTTCTAAAAGGCATCTTATTGCCTATAATCAGAACTCAGAAACTCCAAGATTTTAACACACAACATATTTTTCTTTCCCCTTATGAGAGAACAGAGTCATTGTTGTCTGAACTCCTAAACTGTGCGCTTTTAAAGCTTAAGAATGCAGAATTCTCAAGTGAACATTTAAATCTGAAGCAAGTCTGTGAGGTGTTTTCAATGTCTGAGTAATTCTTCCCCCTTAGAGGTACTGACTGTCCATTTCAGCATAGTTTTCCTTAAAATTATTTGTAACATTTACCACAGTTTGATGACATACACTAGCAACTTCAATACCTCTGATTTGATTTTAACATTTGAGGATAACATTCACAGTGCAGAGGTAGCTAGTATACTCCAAGAAATAATCTGATCTTACCTCTGGCTCTCCCAGATCACTGCCACCACTTTGTCTACAGGCCTGCTGCAGCAGGAAGGAGAACATTCAAGTCGAGTTGTGGCAGAATGGGGAAAGAAATGAAGCTATGAGAAACTATCCGAAAAGCATGAAGAAAGGTGGACTTCACAAGGATCTAAAAATGAACATTGTTCAACATAAAGTCAAGGCGGCAAGGGAGACAACAGATATGCTTATTTGCAATGCAGGAAATGCTGACACAGCAGAAAATAGAAGTCTTGATGCCTAACCAAATTATCATTTATTTGGCAAAACAAGGACTTTGTGAAATAATTGATGAGTGGAGTAGCCAAAGGAGCTTCTTGCAGCAAGGGAAGAAAGTTGTACAATCTGTTCCCAGATTATCAAAGATACATACACCCAGTTCAAAGTCCATTTCTCTGAATGAGATACGTCTGCTGAAAAATCTGTGATGAGAGCACAGACCTAGTTTTTAAGTCATGGAGATATGAAAAGCTCAGGTTTTCAAGCAGCCAGCAAAACATCCCAAGTTCTAATAGCACTAAGAGGATTTTAATCAAGCAACAGCTGTTGGGAAAGGATATCTACCAAATGATAGACTGGCTCTCTAGGTTCCCAGACTAGAAAGGTCTGGGAACACAAATGGTAAATGTTGATCCAGGATTTGGAAGAAAACAATGAAAGGAGGGACTCTTGTAGATTTGATTTGAACCAACAGAGAGGAAGCAGTTGAAAATATTATGCAGAAGGTGGTCTGCATGAAGAATGAACTAAAATCCATGCCAATAAGGGTTAGTGAAAAAAGCAGAAACGGACAATTTCAGAAAAGAAGACTTCAGTAAATTCAATTATTACAACATCCAAGGGGAGGAAACCTAGTGCAGAAAGACAATTTTTTCCTTACTTCAGGAAAAAGGTAGGGTTTCATCAGGAAACTCTTTCCCAGTAGAGGAATCTTAGTCTACTATGCTTTCACTAGAAGTTTCAATAGTTTGTTGTTACCTTCAATTCAAAACAGTAGCTTACAGGAGATGAAAATTACAACCAAGCTAAACACAAGCAGTGTAACATATTAGCACATAGACAAAGGCTGTAGTAGAAAATTCAAAGTAATTAGTATAGGACGTCTTTGCTGAAAGAATCATCTGTGACCAGGGCCCTGTCGTTATTAACAGCAAAGGCAGAGAAGTAAGCTCTTAGCTTTTAGGAAGATAAAACCATGTTGGAGAATACTTGGGATAATTCTGCTCATAGCAAGTGGTTTGGCACAGAAGCCACCCTTACAGAGTAGGCTCATTAAATCTTTGCCATTGATAACTATTTTAAGAACTAAAGGGATGGACAAGTGACGAGACTGGGAAAAGGCAAAAACTATGCCCATTTTCAAGAAGATACTGGGGAGGAGGAAGGGATGAAGAATTATGGACCAGTCTAATTTAATTTGTTTCAGAAAACAGAAGTTATTTGTAAAAGACCTAGAAGATAACAGATGATTAAACAGTGAAGATGGATCTGCTGAGAACAAATCGAGTCAAGCAAATCTCATTTCCTCTTATGTCAGTCCTGTGGACCAAGGCGAGACAATACACAACATTCATCTTGATGGCACTGAAGCATTTGGCATGGATCTCTCATAACATTCTCACAAGACAGATAAGGAAAGTCCAGATGAAACTAATAGATTGGACAAATGGGTGGGTTCAGCGTTGAACAGAGGGGTGCAGAGAACAGGAGAGCCACAGGTAGCTACCCTCACTCCTACACCATTTAATAACAGCCTCAATGACCATGTAGAGACCACCCATAAATTCCCAGGCTGTGCCTACCCAGAGGTGCTGTAACAGTTTAACAAAAGTTAAACAGATCTTGAGGGGGAGGGAGGACTATTCATAGATGACCAGCTGCCCAATTACAGGAGGAGGCAGAGCCAATACGGAGTCAGAAGTGACAGAAAGTCACCAGCAGCATGTGATTGTTTTTCAGTGCGCCCTGGAAGTCTACAAACACCTGAAAAGTGCTTCCATAAGAGACTGCAGGATCTACAAAGGTGTCCTCCAAATGGACCAGACAAGCATCTGGCAGAAGACAGACATGGCTTCCAACAGGAGATAGCCTAGCCAGTCTGTTATTCACAAGCTTTTGAAAGTGCCTCCCAGTACCGCAAATCTATCATTTTAACAAACTTGCTGTATGCGTACACTCAGGTGCATCCCTCAGGGTGAAAAAAATGTGAGGCATGATTGATTGATCTGGCCAAAAGAACCACTTAAATCTGAAATTTATCAGCTCCTTTATGTAGTTCACCATACACTGCACGAACTAATCATACCAGCATAAAAGATGTAGCAACACAGGATGGAGAACAAGGAGCTGGGACTGCCCCTCTTGGTCACAGTAATCGTATTGGTTTGCTGCTTGAGGAATTATTGAGTCCCTGAATCCAGATCTCTCCACTTTTAAGACTTTTTTGGTCTCCTGACCAAGGCTGACTGGTCTCCTCCAGTTACTTTAACAGTAAAGCCAGGAGAGTGCATGGAAGTTCTCCAAGACCAACGTCCAAAGGTGGTGCACACTTATGTTACCTAGAGGACCAATTCACATACCAAGAGGGTTTCGGAAGAGTTCCTGGTGTTGCACCTTGTTGAACTATGACACTCAATAGAACAGTTGAATGTAAAGTTCCTTGTATGTAATACAACTATTTTTTGCATCAGGTCTAAATGGGCACTTAAAGTGTGTCATCTTCCACAAGAATTGACTTATTTCTAGCTTGAGCTCAGAGACCATCATGAGTGGTTGTCACACACCACACGGGGGCAGGCTGGGGTGGAGTGAGCTTTCCTCATTGCAGCCCATGTGGTGCTATGCTTTGGGTTTGTGCCTAGAACAGCGCTGGTAACACACCAGCATTGTGGCTGTTGCAGAGCCCTGACTGCACAGCACTGAGGCTTTCTCACTTCTTCCCCTGTGGGTAGTAAAGAGGTCAGAGAGCAGACACAGCCAGGACAGCTAACCCAAACCAATCAGAGGGACATTCCATACCTCATAGAATCATATGGGTTGGAAGGGACCTTAAAGACCATCGAGTTCCAACCTCCCTGCCGTGGGCAGGGACACCTCCCACTAGAACAGGTTGCTCAAAGCCCCGTCCAGCCTGGCCTTAAACACTTCCAGGGATGGGGCATCCATAACTTCCCTGGGCAACCTGTTCCAGTGCCTCACCACCCTCACAGAATTTTTTCCTGATATCTAATCTAAATCTCGCCGTTTTCAGTAAAACCATTATCCCTCATCCTATCACTACAGTTCCTGGTAAGAGTACCTCTCCAGTTCTTCTGTACACCCCCTCCTTTATGTANGGGGAGCGGGCGAGGGTCTGGGTGGGTGCTTGGCTACTGGCCATGGACATCCGCCATACCCAGAGGAAACAAGTGGCCATCATTTGCTGTGCAAAAAATTGAGCTCTCCACAGTGGGCCTCTGCATTTAGTTGGTACCAAGGTATGTATGTAGAAACAGTCCAAGAACTACTGTTAAGGTAGGGGACACTTAGCCTGCATAATCAAAATATATACTGTAATCGAACTCTTCCAAAACATAACCCATCTAGAAGACTTCATTTATTTGAATTACATGGACAGTTTGAAATATGTATTTGATTCAATTGTGAAATTCATTTTGGATGAGGCAAAAAAGTGACATCCTACAATATATATTTTTGTTTGCAGTTCATCAGAAAGTTCAATTTGTGCCAAAGACAGTGATTTAACATGAAAAAATAGCACACAGTTCTCTAAAAACCGTTTAAGATTAGAATCCCCACTTGAATGAGAAATGAAATTCAAGCTGAATTTATACAAGGCCTGCACTGCAATAACATCACTTAATTGAATAGCAGACGTTTTCAAGTCCCACTAAACATGAAGCACAATTCATCATGTGTACACCATAAAAAAAACAGCAAACATTTGAAAGCATCTTTAAATCAAATATAATAGCACACATACATGAAACCTGTCTGTTAAGTGAATATTATGTGTCTCTTATCACCGTGCCAGTGCATATACACAGTCGTGTCAACCTCAGAGCCAGACACAGGTACATAATTACACCCAGAAAACCAAGGGTTAAGATTTCCCACTTTAACCCCAGCCACCACAGAGCAGCTCCTGGGAATTCTGCCCTAAGACCAAGCACAGCCCTTGCTGCCACGATTCCCTTCCCACAGATGGAGGCAACACCAGCTGCTAATTAGGAGCGTTTTGAAAACGGTCAATAGATTGAAAAATGCATTTCATGGTATTTAGCCAGCCAGAAACGCGTGTTACCAGCCACCTCAGTTTTACCTGGCAGCTGCACAAGACCATTGACTAAAGCTGAGCCCGAGGAACAGTTAACACATTTCCTAAACAGGCGATTACTCCCCCACACAGCCCACTTAATTACTGTTTTCCAGCCGTATTTGTCGTGTGAACCAGTTCTCAGATGCGCTTTTAAACCGTCCCTAATGTCTTTGGCGCCGTTGTTGCTGTTGTCTAACAAGGAAGAATTTGAGGAGGTTATAGATTTTGCCAACAGAAATTCAATCCCAAGCTGGGTAAGGCTTCATTTGCATCACACCGGGATGCAGGAGTTGCACTAGTTCCACCAGAACTTGTTCACAGTCCAAATTCTGAATGCCAAATCATTTACAATAAAATAGATTTTCAAGTTAGGCAAGAGCCTTGTAACAAGAAATTCTTTAGAAAAAGTGAGGAAAGAGTCCCTCGTTTATTTTGAGCTGAAATATTAGTGCAAAAAGCGAAAGCTAGAATACCTTTTACGGCTTTCTGAAAAGTTTCAGCAAGGGAGGTTTGATTCAGTGCTCAAGAATACGTTTGAACGCAGTGAGGATGCAGATTCCTTACTGCTGTGGCTGACTGGGGCCAAAGGATTTCAGAGAGCAATACAGGGGAGAAAAACCAAAGAGACACCTTGTCTCAAATCAGCATCTTAAAATTTGTCTGCTGGAAACATGCAAAGGTTTTAAGAAAAAACACTTGTTGGCAGCAAAAGCGGGCTTGTTGAACGGCAACACCTTGATTTTCATCAAACTACAGAGCAAAAGCAAAATGCTGCTAATACAGTCAACTTCACAGTTATTTCCACATTTGGTTCTTGAAGCCATCAGGACGGGTGGTAACAACTTTATCTTCTTTAGGATAGAAGCTTTTATCTTCTTTAGGAAGATTCCCCACAGCACAAAACCTCCACACCTGACAGAGTCTGAGCAGAACAGGCACACATTTACCGAACATACTCGATTCAGCTGAAGCTTTAAGTCATTACTGCGGGCAATTAAGTATCGTATCAGCCTTTTACAGTTTGGGGTTTTTCTTTAACCTCCCGGTATCAAAACCAGTCTATAAACATTCAAGTTGGTCCAAACTTCCAAGAAGCTTCAGCCACTTCTTTTTTGTAAGGTATCTTCTTGCCCTCAAACAGAAGCAAAAGCCCTCAAGAATGTGCTTTCCGAACAAATAAAGTTGTCCAAACAGGCAGAATAAGGGAAATCTCTCTTAAGGACAGACCTCCATAAATGCAGTTTTTACCTTGGAACAGAGAATACTGCTATGATTGACAAGTATGATATTTTAAATACTTCCAAGAAATAATAATCTTCAAGACAAGCATTAAAAAAAAATCAAAAACCCCCAACAACAACAAAAAACCACCCCAAACAAACAGGTTTCCAGGAACCAAACAAGTATTGCCTCTTTCACAGCCTGACAACTGTAACCAAAAATGTATTCTGAGCTAATTCATACATGTTATTCTAAGCAATCCAAGTCATTCTTGTACAAAAGAAATTTAGACATCCAGAACCTCCAGCCCATGGCACCTTTTCAGCCATCGTGATCCTGAGGAAGGCCCTCTCACAGAGCCTGAGCGAGACTACAAAAACCATCCCTTTTCAGGCAGGAATAGTTTGGTAGAAGATGAGGTTCCTCTTAATTGCAGCTCTCTGCAAGGCTGCCTGTCAGCAGGAAGGGAAACTACAGCTACTGAAGGCTGCAAGAGACTTGACCTTACTGATGGGAAGCAGAGGAAGCCAACCTACTCCAAGCCTTCCGCAGCAGCTACTCACTGGATAATTTAGGAGCAACCCTCTAATCCTCCACATCCCAGTGCTTACTAAAAACGGGAAAGATCAACTATAATACCCAAAAAGGAAAGGCAAACTTTAAGGGCTGGTAGCAGTTCCTGGCAGCCAGAGCTGTAGTTCTAAGAAGCGACAGAATTCCAGTTACATACGCTGTTCCTAAACATTTGAATGTTCATGTTCAGTCAATGATGATTTTCTTCAAGATCTTAATATGTTGCATATAATTTTGGCTGTGGCTGCATGTCCTGAATAACCAAGACCCATACACAGTTAAATCGACAGACTCGCCCACTGCACACCCGTTAGAGACCTCTCCTTCCCCCCCCACCCTGCATAGGTTCATTTTAACATCATTTTGGACAAAACCCATTTTGCCAGTACACTTCCAAGTGAACTAGGTGCTCCACAAATACTGAAAAGCACAGTTGCTCAGTGTGTTTGAAGCGAAACGTTGATTACGTAAGCTGCAATGCCTTCACGTACCCCATGCCAGGGTACAGGAACGGCCGGGGAGCAGAGTGCTCAGCAGCCAACAAAGGGAGATGCTTCACGGTAATTTCCGGGACGGGAAATGAAAGGCCGTAGATCGGCGGAGCTGTGAATCCCCAGCTTTCACCGCCTAAGACTCTTCTTATTAACTGATGAGAGATAGCACACTGACCATATTAAAAACAAAATCTACACCGCTTCGTTCAGCCCGCTGGTGTTTGTTCACAACTGGTGAGAGAAGTTTAATCGGGTCTCAAAATATTGTAACAACATGATTTATCTATTAAAGCCTTTCTGTGTCACTTGTATTTGCTTTAGATGGCACAAATGACATTTGTAAAAGTAAATGGCTCCAGAAGAAAGGAAAGCTCCACCATAGCCCACACATTCCTCTCTGTACTAAACAGATACTCCCACTGCTCTTCATTACACACCAAATATGCAACACTGATGAGCCAACGGCTGTCAGCCATCCCCTCTACCCTCTACCTCGTGTTCTTGGATCAACAACCAGACAAGTAGGGCGTGGGGGTTTTTCTCTAAATACGATTTAATTAAAAACACTAAATCAGCTTGGATTTTTATTTTATATATGTACAATAGTTACCAAATAACGAATACACCGAATCAGTTCTGTTAAATTTCACATAAGGTCAAAGGACATGAGCACGGCATGGAATACACTCACTGCCTTCTGCATAGACAAAAAACGCATCGACGTTAATTCTGATTACTCTTTTGGTTTGTGAGATTTAGATTTTTGTATATAAGCTTCTTATTGATTCTCCAAATAATCTTGCCATAAAAACAGGGTAAGTAGTTAATTGATCAGTTAACAGATTAGCAAAGATAAACATTAGTAAAGTTTGCAAGAAATCAACTGCAAAATTACCTCAAGTGTAGGACTGAATGCATTCACATGAAATCGCCACCTTCGGTTAGAAAAGTTTTGAAAAAGAGCCCTAGTTGGAGCTATGCATTAATTTGGTCAACTGATTCATATGAATGAGCAGTCAAGTTTATTCAGATATTGAAAATAGGACTATCCTTTTTAGTATTCACAAACAGTTGTGTATATAGTGTGTATGTGTGTAAATATATATATATATGCATATATAAAGTGAAGATATGTTAATGTAAAAATATACTGTTCATCCACTCCCAATTACACAAAATTCAGTATTTGGACATTACACTAAGTATAAATGTCCACTTCAAATCTACATTCAACCAGCAACAAATACTTAGAAGTATTTTTGTAAACATTTGAGATAGGCCAAACCCATTCACTTCCGAAACAATCCTTCTTTAACGCATCAGCATCTCTTCAGCTTGAGAATTCTGTACAGCGGCTCCAGCTGGCCTCTCACCAATCTGCTCAAATCAAAGAGCTCACACTCTCTTACATCAACGCCTGTGGAAGCTCAACAAATGCAGAATTTTCCTGTTCATTCTTGATCACCATCCATTTCCAGTTCACCAGCAAAAAGAAAAATGCACTTGGCTACAAAAATATTAAGGAATGTTATTGAAAACAAAAGGCTATTTTGGTAGAAGAAACTACAAAAATAGTTAAGTTGAGTCATGTTGTAAAGCTTTAATGCAAGAGCATTACAGTACAGATTTTCTTTCCAACCTTAAAGCTTAATCAACACCAAATTTAAATACCCATCTCTCAAGTGCTTGGAAAAAAACTGTGCTCAGTAAAAGTCTTTCTTCAATGTTACCACCTGTAATTAGGCAGGTGTCAGGCTCTGGCTGTCAGGCACCTGCTGAGTGCTGTCTCTTGTTCCATTGGCAGCAATTACAGGTGGTGAGATGCTCTGATATAATGACGGCGCACAACTCAACACAGCTCCGCTTTCATCCTCCCCAGTGTCCAAATCCGGCGTTACGGAACTGCTTTCTATCCCCAGGATCTCACTAACTGCTTGAGGCAACTCCTGGAAAGGAGGGAGGAGGAGGGTGGGAAATAAGTAATTTAAAAACATAAAATCACTGTAATGAAATGAAAAAAGTTAACTACGTTCCCCCCCGCTCCACCCCCCACCCCCTCAATAAATAATCACTCATCTGAATTTAGCTCTACTGAAAGCATCTCTAAGCATTAGTTCCTTTAAAGCTACCATTTTCTCTGTCTGCTTTTTGAAGAGGCAGCAAAAGGGTAGAGGCTCAGGAATCAACTCCTGATTAATATATAATCTTCATTACAAAATAAAATTCTAAACAACTCTTATAATTACATTTCATGTTACCGAGTGAAGGGGCTGAACTGAGTGAGCCATTAGTTTCTGCTTAAGAAGTCTGGCATGCTTGCAGTGCAATGTACCTTCTAGCTCATTTTTCTCAAGCACACTGAACAATGGATTACTGCTACTGAGGTTATCTAAGAGTTAATAAGTCAACCTCAAAACGTGGAACCCAGCTTTACCCCCGCGAATGAGATTACTCTGTAACATTAACCGCTCCTGCTTACAGACTTAGAATCAAAATGCTGTACAGATCCAGCATACCCTTTATTATACACAGGCATTTAGCTATTTCACAAGTCAGACTTACACCCCACTACATACTCTCTATGCTCTCTATAAATGCTCACAGTGAATATATGCAAAATATCTTTACCTTGCAATTCATCATCTGCATAGAAATTGCTTCTGCTTTGCAGAGTATATATTCCACATCGATTTTCATAGACAGTTCATTGATATGCTAAAAGATATTCACAAACAATAGTAAGTGTGAGAGATGGAAAATATGCTTTAATGCAAACTATGGTAACACTGTACTCTATTGCTAATGACTATCACCTTTAAGCTTTGAAATGCTAAACATGCTGTATTTGCTGTGACAAATGGGTACTGAAAGATGCAGCATACAAAAGCTGGCTTCCGCCAGCGTCCGAGATCTGCAGGAGGAATATGGGACTGCTAAATGTGACAAACCATCTAGCCCTCCTGGGCAACCCCCTGCCCCATGCTCACATTTTCAGAGAGAACATGATTACAGAAGAAAAAGCAAAAATTAAGATGAAGCCAGCTAAGCAGCAGTCTGAAGGAAAAGACCTTATTCCATCTGTTAATGATCTTATCACTAAACACAGACGTCAAATAAAGCCTTTTGGAAGCGTGGAGGACAGACATTCAGCTCACATTTAAGCCTTCAGAAGGTAGTACACACATTTTCCTCCCCCCAACATGAAATACAAACATACTGCATTAAGTCCAAAAAGTTAATTGATACTTAAATAATGCATAAAAATTCAGTACCTTTAATATTTCATTAAAGCCATAGTGCTTGTCCATTATTTGCTGTTTTTCAGATTCTAAGATAGCACAACAAAGGAGAAGATGAAAATTCTGGCAAGGCAATTCTGTCCACATGACCTGTTAAAATATGAAAACCACTTCTGAAATGCTTATGCTTTTCCTCTGAGAAGAACAGCAGCTCTTAGGAAAGCAGTAAGCCCTCAAGCCAAGTGGCTTAATTACAATTTAAGTTATTTTTGAAGGCGACTGAGTATTTGTTCAGTGATTTGAAATTTTTCTTTTGGCCTTTAGTGACAGCTGCAAGCCTGAGTCACCAAAAGTTTATCTGGTTCTTTAAGACTTCTCTGTCTACCAGATTGTCCACCATAACACTATTAAGCTGCCTGAGCTTGTGGCCTTGGGAACATGTGCGTTCTGCCTCAGCTCATGTGAAATTCTCCTACTCAACTAATAACTACACAGAAGTTATTAAAAGCTTACAAATTATTTATGTATCTTAGCGTGTCTGGATTAAGTGTGAATTGCTAGAAGCATGTCATGCTCAGCAACCCCCCCAAAAGGTTATTATGGCTATAATCAAGGCGCTGAAGTTGTTCCCAGTCCTCCACTATGAGAGCGCAAATACATGTACAGGCAGGTGTTGGGGGTGCATGGGTGTTCCTTTCTGACTGGAGACACACTGGCTTCTGGTCCCACAGAGGCCACAGATAATCACTCTTCAGGTCACTGGGACTGAAATGTGCAATCTCAATATTAATACCCTATTATAAAATGTTCACATGAATAAAATAAATTAAAAAAATAAAAATAAAAATGAGGAGACTGTGTGTGGTGGGCAGAAAGCCGGAGAACAGTTTTGACAACAAAAAGAGGAAAGAACCAGAAAACTCTTTGCATAAATTACTCTGACATACAGACAAGGGGTTTCAATCAATGGACTTTTAGAAAAGGGCAAGTAAAAATAAAAAGCAGGTTCTTGAGGAGTCTTACTTCTCTAGTAAAATTTTTTTTGCTTCATTTTTAATAGAATAGAGCCTTAAAGCTCAACAAGAGCTTTGTACTGTGTTCAGTTTTGGGCCCCTCACTACAAGAAAGACATCGAGGCCCTGGAATGTGTCCAGAGAAGGGGAACAAAACTGGTGAGGGGTCTGGAGTACAAGTCTTATAAGGAATGGTGAGGGAGTTGGGATTGTTTAGTCTGGAGAAGAGGAGGCTCAGGGGAGACCTCATTGCACTCTACAGCTTCCTGTAGGAAGGTTGTGAAGAGGAGGGAGTCAGCCTCCTCTCCCAGATAACTAATGACAGGACTGGAGGAAATGGCCACAAGTTGCACCAGGGAAGATTTAGATTACATGTCAGGAAAAACTTTTTCTCCCAAGGAGTGGTCAGGCACTGGAATGGCCTGCCCAGGGAGGTGCTGGAGTCACTGACCCTGGCAGTGGTCAAGAACCATCTGGACGAGGTACTACGAGACATGATTTAGTAGCTTAGTGGGTAGTATTGGTGAGAGGAGGATGGTTGGACTAGATCTTGTAGGCCCTTTCCAACCTTGTGTTTCTTTGATTCTATGAAGAGCTTACTTATACTAGAACTTTTATCCATGGTACATGTAGCCCACAAATGGAATTGCATAAATCTGATAGATTTCCAAACCAATGTTTCAATTGAGATTCAATTCACTCTGTCCAGAATTCAATTTCTTATCTTTTTCAGGTATCCAATATTCTGTTAAAGTACTCTCTCACTCCAGGAAAAGGGCTGGAATGTAAATAGGCTGAAAAACAACAAGAATTATTAAAAAATGCCTAGAGCCTACCAAATACAGCCTGTCTACACACTACTGGTTGGGTTTGGTTTGGGTTTTTTTACTTCCACTTCTTAAGGAAATTGACGGCTGCACGTGGGTTTGATTCAAATCAAGTTTGCATATAAAGAGAACAAACTACTGCCTACACATTTCTAGTACAATCAAATTCTCGTGGTACAGATACAGTGAATCATCTACAACAATCACTAATGAAGCGCATCAGCCAACAGGCTGCCTCTTGGCATCAAATCTAAACCAGAACACAGAAGATGGAAACGTGACAGTGCAGGATATGGGGAAAATCAAACCAAAATACAGATCTGTGTAAAAGTTACCTTTTTACAGGCATTAACAGAATATTTAACTTCCATATTTACCTATCTACGGTTTAATGCTACACTACTGGAATATCTCCTCTAAGAAATATTTGCTTCAAGTTGTAACTTCAGTGGAAACTGGATCCAACTACAAGAGTGGAAAAATCCCCAAAATACTAACAAGGATGTTTACAGACATTCTCTCCTCTGTGAGGAAACAAAGCTGCTGTCATCAGCTGCTAATACCAGCTGCAAAAATTCCATACTACCATTTTTGAGACGCCTTTCAAAGTCTGGAGCAGAGCATGCACTTAAGCTTAGGCACGCAAATGCGTAACAGCGTCATCACAAATCGCTTAGAAAAGGACGAAAGAAAAGCATCACTGAAGCTGTGTACTTTTATTATTCATTTAAGTGTGCTAACTCTTCTCCTATTTCTTTCTGACAAAGCTATGCAAATAAGGCCTCATTTGTTGTAGCACTACCTCAGCACGCATGAATGCTTGTAACAAATACCTGTACGTATGCAATAGCATATAGGTGAATCATAGAATCAGATAGGTTGGAAGAGACCCTTGGGATCATCAAGTCCAACCATCAGCCCTACTCTACAAGTTCTCCCCTACACCATATCCCTCAACACCACATCTAATCTACTCTTAAACACAGTCAGGGATGGTGACTCCACCACCTCCCTGTGCATCCCATTCCACTGACTGATCACTCTCTCTGTGAAAAACTTTTTCCTAATGTCCAGCCTAACCCTACCCTGCTGCAGCTTGCAGCCATTCCCTCTTGTTCTGTCGCTCATTGCCCGTGAGAAGAGACCAGCACCAACCTCTCTACAATGCCCTTTCAAGCAGTTCTAGAGAGTGATGAGGTCTCCCCTCAGCCTCCTCTTCCTCAAACTAAACAATCCCAACTCCCTCAATCGATCCTCATAAGATTTATTCTCCAGGCCTCTCACCAGCTTTGTTGCCCTCCTCTGCACTCACTCCAGCACCTCGATATCTCTCTTGTGCTGAGGTGCCCAGAACTGGACACAATACTCAAGGTGTGGCCTCACCAGTGCTGAGTACAGGGGGACAATCACCTCCCTGCTTCTGCTGGTCACACTATTCTTTATGCAAGCCAGGATGCCATTGGCCTTCTTGGCCACCTGGGCACACTGCTGGCTCATGTTCAGCCGCCCGTCAACTAGCACTCCCCTGAAGTAATTTATCAGTAGGTCATCCTGGATTTATACAAGATAAGCTGTACTACACATGACATTGGAGATAAGTGTAACTTTTAACTGTTGAAGAACTTTTTGTTTCGGGAGTCTTGTTGTTCTATGCAGTCTTCTGGCACCATCTTGAGAAAGAAGGAGCTCACTGTGCAAAGGCAAGATTAAAAGCTGGCTGGAATTACCAAGTGATATCATCTGTCCCTCTGGTGTGACGGAGGGACTGAGCTGCTCTCAATTTTGGGACATCTCAGCAGTGGCTCAGTGTGCTGTCTTTCTGGGCTGAGCTCGAGAGATACTGCTAACGCGTACTGCAAGTAATCACTCCCACCCAGAGACAGAGCAGTATAACCTACATTCTTATTTCTGTAAAAAGGTACTGCATGTAGCATTGCAAATAAATGCAACCACACAAGGTGTCTCAGCTTATCCAACACAAGCTGTAATGCCACCTCCTGCAGCTTGCACTGCACCATGACCATAATAACCACCCACATTTCCCATCACAATCCAACTATTATGGCTCTTACTCAGTAAGCCTGAGGGCTTGATTGTAGCTTCTACTCTGGCTGATGGAGACTGGTATCTCCCACCTCTAAGGTGAATATCTAATAACCAGTCTGGCGAAGAACCTTCTTTATTCCTTTTTTTGAGATAGAACTCCAGAAGAAGCTGGTGAGAACAGGGGAAAAGTATCCAACGCTCTAAGTGGCTCAAGCAACTCAGAGGACAGAAATGGGAGTCCAAAGGAACACTCAGAAATTCACAGATCAGAAGAACTTGGGACTAGAATTTCAGATGGTACCTCCCCTTCTTCCCATTCTGCTCTCCGCAAATGAATGCGTCACAGGGAGCACCACCTTCAAATGGGTTCCCTCAATTCATGCACTATAACAAAATGGCACATGGAACTTGCATGGACTGAAACACCCAAAAAGCAGTTAATTTCTCTCTGCTGATTCCAAAGGGGAAAATAGGCTCCTATGCTGATAGCTTGCCTTTGTAAATCCCATATATGCAAACCACTGGTACAAATGAAGCTGCATAGTGATGAACAGGGAGAAAAAACTTCTAAGCTGGATTTCAACTGTAACAAAGGTGATGCTAGCTTTCACAGAAAACCATTAACATAATGCCTTAATTAGTTTGTTTTAAAAAGGAAAACAAGATATCCCCTTTCCCATTCTGTATCTCCCAGCAAAGGGATTGAATACCTGTAGTAAAAATACATTATGATTTACTAGAAGGTACCTAGAAAAGACTATTACTAGAACTCCAACATCCTCCTTGGACAGAAAAAAAGTAATACTTTAAAGTTAGAAATATAGTGTGTTTCTATCTGTATGCACATGTATACACACATTAAGGCAGAGGTGATAAAAACATGCTAGCCTGGGACTATAAACTATGAATAAAAATACTGTTGTCATCATTAAAAAGAAAAATTAGTCCTTAAAAATATATTGAGACGACAACATAACACTGAGGGAAGAAAAGCAGATGATGGGTCATTCCCCCTCTTTGCCCCTCCCCCCCCCACCCTCCAAATCATTATCATTTCATCCCTTGGAATAAGGGAATTCTTGTTTTGTACATTTTGGTTCCCTTATTTATGAAGGTTATCAATAAACTTTTTTGCCGCCTTCAGTTAAAATACCACCTCAATACTCTGTGATAGTAAATTGTATCAACTGGTCATAAAAACCTAAAAAAAGATTTACTTTAGACTGTTTTAAATACTGGCCCTTCTCTTTATGTGTCTCCTTTTTCATTAGTGGAAAAAGTGAATAAAAGCATCAACATTATTTTTCATTATAGTACACATTTTATGCACCTCAGTCCTGTTCTTTTCATTACCCTTCTGTTCCCCAACACAACTCAACCTGATGTTATGTCCTAGTAAATAGTCCTTGTGTTCATCTCAACATTTATTCTTGTTTGGGAATTTTCAGTGGATACTCTGCTCTCATTAAATGCATCTTAGGCAATAAACCTGTCCTGCTGACGCACTTCTCCATTTTCCGGGAACAAAGAATTAAAGAATGATCAACTAAAGTATGAGTTCATGTTAATTACCCAGTCTGATTCCAAGATCATCTAAATCAAAAAGATCTCATTAACCTGGAATTATTAGAGTTTGACATTTTGACATTTTAAATTATGTTATTGGGCATCACGAGGCCTTACCATCAAGATCAACTGGATCTTCTGACATCATTCTCTTCGTGATTTTGGGTAACACAGACCCTACCCTGCCACTGCTTCATGTCACTTAATCTGTAAAGCGCTACCAATATCAAGGAACTGATCAGGGAAACAAACAACTGCTATTTCTTCGAGCATCAAGTTTTTCTCCAAGTAAGTGGTATTCTCCACTTACGACTTTCCCTTAAGAGCCTCATCAGAAGGATCACGTCCAAACTTCTTTGAAAAAGCCAATTTATCCCCACCAGCTCTTGCAAGTACCTTTTCTGTTACCTTCCCAGGTTGCTGTTTCAGCTAAAAGACATTCTATAATGCTAACATCCTCTTTATTGCAACAAAACAGATTGGGCTAGTTCTCTTTCTAAATCTATTAGAATATTAATCACTTTGAAGAATAATCCAAACTTTTAATTCTGAAGTCCAAAGATTGCTGGAGTTTGTGTGATGAAATATCTTCTTACCTCCCAGAGTCGAAGAATATCTTGAAAACTAAATTCCCTTTTAAATCGGATAAGCAGCCATCGGAAGCAAAAATAAAGGTAGCCTGAGTCTTGAGATTCTAGGAATAAGAGCGTTGCATTTCATAAACACCACGTTTGGTTACGACAAAAGGCAGAAAAAAATAAAAAACCCCAACAAGCTTTACAGGTACACAACCACATCACCAGTTTTTAAGATGGTGGCCCCTTTTCAGAACCAGGATGGCAGCATGTTTTTAAAACCAGTAAGAAGATAACCGTGTTGTTCAACAGGCATGGAACAATTAATGAAATCCTTCAGGCGTTAATTGNTCAGGCGTTAATTGACACATCCTGTATTCAAATAATATTACTTTCGGAATTATGTTTAAAGACTAGTATGGATCAATGCACACAGAACACAGTAAGTTGGTTTAGCGTTGGGTGTGAATAATACACCTACCTAAATAACTGCAAAATCCACTGTCTAGCAAACGAAGCAAAGTACTCAGCTGAATTAGTTGTGTCTTCATACCCTGCATCTGTTCTTCAAAATTCTGATGCTGAATGGAATAAAATATTAACAGTCATTTTTATTAACTCAATGATAATTTTTATATTTACAGCTATTTTTGATTTTAAAACCCCCCAAAATTTGTTACTGCAGTGGTGGTTCTCATCCTTTAAGTAGTTAACATA
>VZTM01005771.1:170393-205818 GCA_013400555.1 Jacana jacana | reverse complement strand
AGCGGCCGGAGCGGGCGCGGCTGAGCGAGAACACGCGGCTGGCCACCCGCTACGCCGTGCGCATCTTCCGCGAGTACCTGAGCGAGAAGGCGCAGAGCCCCGACTTCGAGACGATGGACAAGGGAGCGCTCTGCCGGGTCCTGCGCTCCTTCTATGCCGAGGCGCGCTCCAAGAGCGGGCAGCTCTACTCCAAATCCTCCCTCATCAGTATCCGCAGCTCCCTCAACCGCTACCTCAACGAGCCGCCCTACTGCCGCACCCTCGACCTCACCAAGGACCCCGAGCTCCGCGCCGCCAACCTCACCCTGGCTGCTGTCATCCGCAAGCTGGAGGAGCAAGGCGCTGGGCCAGTGGTGCAGAAGCAGGCCATCACCCGTGCTGACCTCCGCAAGCTCTACACCTGCAGCGTCTTCAGCACCCAGAGCCCCTTTGGGCTCCTCAACAAGGTCTGGTTCGAGACCTGCATGTACTTCTGCACCCGGGGCAGGGAGAACCAACGGGAGCTGGAGGAGGACTCCTTTGGGCTGGCTGTGGATGAAGATGGGCGCAAGTTTGTCTACTTCAAGGCGTTGGGGCCTTACCACAAGTCACGCTCATCCTCCTGGAGCAAGAAGCGGGCAGAGAGCAGTGATGAGGAGAACCTGCCCCGTATGTACGAGACTGGCACCGAGTTCTGCCCTTATGCCAGCTTTGTCAAGTACCTCTCCAAACGTAACCCCCTCTGCAAGGCCTTCTTCCAGCGCCCGCGGGACCACTGCAGTGAGGGTGATATCACCTGGTACGAGAACAAGGCCATTGGCAAGAATCTCCTGGGTACCCGCATGCAGATGCTCTCCAAGGCAGCCAAGCTCTCCAAGACCTACACCAACCACTGCATCGGTGCTGTCTCCATTGCCACCCTCAACAGCATCGCCGGCATCGGCACCAAGCTAGGGGGACCACAGCCACCACATCACCAACCCCCTCCCCATCACCACCACCACCTCCTCCACCACCCCGCTGGCGGGGGCTGCTACACCCCTGCTGCCCTCAACGGTGGACCACGGCCTCGACCGGCCACCGCCAACCCCTACGTGCTGCCCAAAGACGGTGACGCTGCGCCAGTGAAGGCAGAAGCAGCCGCAGTGGCCCCAGCCAAGCGGGCACTCTACGAGGCGGTGTTCCCAGCGGGGGCCGCGGCTGGCGGCGATGCCTGCGGGCCCTCCGCATCCCCCAAAAGACTCTGCCGCCGCCCTGCCGAGCCCCTGGACACTGCCGTGCCTGCCGTGGTGGTGGTCTCAGTGAAACACGACCCCCTGCCTCACCTCCTCCCCGAAGCCAATGGGCACAGAAGCACCACCTCACCCACAGTAGTTTCACCTGCTATTGTTTCCCCCACACAGGTAACTGGAAAAAGGAGAGGAGAAAAAAAAAAAAAGCTGGCACCCCACTCACCCCACATAGCCCCCACTGGACCCCTCTTTTCTTCCCCGTCTTCCCAAGGCTGGGTGCTGATGCACACTGCCAGCCCTGGGGTGGCTCCTGGGGCTACTGTCACTGTTTTGGCACCCAATGAACCCCTCACCCCCATGCCACCCGTGCGGTGGCCACTTGCTGTGTGCCTCTGGGTCAGACTCGAGAGGTGCTCAGGTGCTGCCACTCTCTCCCTCAGTGGCAGCACTGATGGCTCACTCCCATGGGCTCCCTCTTTCCCTCCTTCTTTATCTTCCCCCATTTTTGCTTTCTCTTTTTGTGGGAGATGTGAGTTATGGGCCAAAATAGTAGATAAGGGCGTCAGGTATCCTTAGTGTGTGTGGTGTTCTTGATGTGCTAATGAACTATTTGAATAACCTCAAATGCAGGAAACAGCCGGGAGAATACTCAATTACACACTAGTAATGAGGGTGTAATTTTAAACTTCAGAAGTTAACAAGAGGGTTAATACGGCAATTGCATTCATCTTGTATTTGTTTATTTAAAATAGCTGTTTCCTGGCAGTGATCCTCTTCTTTTTTCTTTTTTTTTTAATATAAAGCAAATTGGCTTTAGTTGTGTTAGTTACCATAGTGGCGAAATATACAGTTAAGAGCGCAATTAAAATGGGTTTAGGTGTAGGTTAACTGTGGAATGAGCCCAAGTTCATTGGGTGTGTTTCGCTGGGGTAAAGTGGTCATGTCTAAAAGGCTGTTGAGCTGTGCCGTAATGCTGTGCCTTGTGTCCCCCCTCTGCCATGTGCCAGCCTCTGCTGGCGCCTGCTCCCTGGCCCCTCCAAAAGTACTTCCCTTCCGGTTGTTTGAGAGCTGGAGGTGAATTGCTTCAATTAAAGACTCGCCACACCTCTGCAATTGGCCTGAAGTTTGCAAACCCTTCTAACTAAACCTATAAAGCATACGTGATTACGTTGTGCCCCATAAAATACCGTGTTTCAGGCAAGAGCTTTACTGCTGGCTGCCCTACGCGATTACAAAACCCCTGTGACATTCTTGTGTCGAGTACTAACAGGGCTGTCGGCCGGAGAGCACCGCGCTGGGCGAGCACAGGTATATGACATGCCTGAGCTGTTTCCCAAGTGGAAATACCAGTTCTGGACAGACTGACCCTTTCAAAGAGTTTGCCAGCTAATCAACCAGCCTGAAGGCTAAACTGGGAAGGGGGGTGGGGGAGAGGGAGGAAGAGGGGGCTTCCAGCGAATGCCTCCATAAGCATCTATGTTCTTTAAAATACCTGTGACCTCTCCTTTCTAGCAGGGTTGGGTTTGTTGGGGTTTTTTTTGACCACTTCAGTGGAGTACTGTAGTTTGATCTCCTGCTGTGTATCTGGTGTCTCTGAATAGCTCGGAGGCTTGATTATGTGCAGATAATGTTTTTGTTCTAGCTCATTATTTCAGGTATAAGCTAATGCTCTGCTGTATTTAACCCTGGACTCCTCTTTCCTTTTGTTTTTAATGACCTTGAAAGTAATTTTGAAACTTCAGGGGTAGTTTAGCTTTCTTTAGAGCAGCAGTGCACATCAGTAAGGGAAGAAGGAACCAGGCAGAGCAGTTCTCATCCAGTTAGGAGTAACAGAGTACGTGTGCTTTAACCTGCTAAATGAGGTGTCTTGATACCTTCAGTCGTCAGGCTGCAGAGCTGGACCTCTACCCTGGCCCGTAGATCTCTTCACACTTGCATAGAGCTCAGGTGGGAAGAAATCCAGCTGCTCTGTCCTGTTTGTTGCAGAGCCTGCGCTTCCTACGTGAGGCATTTGGAGCTGTAATTCTCATTAGTGTCAGGTTGTGGTGAGAAAGGAAGAAATACCTAGAATAGATGATAGATTACACAGGCATGTGCTGTTTTCTTGAGGGTAGCAAGAAAAAAAAGAGCAATCAGCAAGGATACTAGACAGTGTGGGTTTTGGTTTTTTGGTGGGGTGGGTTTTTTTTTCAGTAATTGTATAGAAATGTTCATATCCATTCACAATTTAATCAGCTGAACAAGCTGCCCAGCCACCTTCGTAGCTGAATCTTGCCTTCACTACAAAACTTACTAATTTAAGTCTTTAGGAGAAAGAAAAGTCTTTTTTTCCCCTTTTTTTCTTTTAATCATTGATTTCTCTTGTGTCAGTTTTAAATTACGTACTGCTACTGGGATGTGACAAAATAAAAAAATGTTGGCCATGGAATAGATTTTCTTGGAGAATGTTAATGCTAAACTTTTTCTCCCTAGCTACTTTCTGTAATAGTTACGCTAATCGAGGTCCAGGGCATTTCCTGGGGAAATTAATGACTGGCTGGGGTTAATGGCCCAAGGCATTGCCTCAAGCCATCGACTCTCCCAGCCAGTCATTAATTCCCAGGAAATGCCCTGGCCCTCAATCGTTACTGCTTAATTATAAACAAAGACTTTCCAGGCCTTTTTACTGGATACATCTCGTCAAGTAATGCAATGCTAAATTCCGCTGTTGACAAATATTACAGATTCCTTGAACATGAAGGTCATAAGTTTGTGGTTTAGTGGTCATCTCTGTAATTATTCTTCCAGGGGACACGTTCTGCTGCCTTCATAGACTTGGGTAATACTCTGGTGAATAAATAGTGCCATGATGAGCGTATTTCTTGGCATACTCTTTCTTTATAGCATTGATAGCACCAAGCAAGGTATGACAAAGGTTTAATGAAGGCACTAAATGGGGATCTCTTCAATTTGCACTGACTATAAACTTCAAGTGTAAGAATCTGAGCAAGGATGTTAACTGTATGCTTTTCTATCGTGATTGCTCCCATCTTTTTCTTTTAGCTGCAAGATGTGTTTTCAGCACTGGATTTGTAAGAGCCTCCTCCAGAGCTGGGGGAAGGTACATTAAATGTTTGTCTTGATCCAACTATTGCTTTAGGTTGCAGCCTTGAGAGCAGCGTTTATAGAGTGCATTTTAAGCGTACATCGCTGTGCCATCGCGGCACAACTTTCTTTTCTGTCCTTATTTGCTCTGAAGTGTAGCAATTTTCCTGCCACTGACAGAAGTACTTCAGCTCAGGTTGACGACAGAGGGATGTAATTTGGCTGTTGTTCATCTCGAGTGTTATTGAAAGACGAACAATAGCTAAAGTTTAAGCTTTTTGATGCTACAGTGTGGTGGTAGCTGTTGGGATTTATAGGTCTGGTACACACTGAACTTGCTGTAATGGTACCCCAAAATAGGTCTAAGAAAATAGGTTCTGCCATGGGTGAGGAGAATTGCTTGTCTCTTGGAAAATGCTTCTGTTACGTTGGTTCTCTAACTCAGCTTTCTCCGGGCTGCATGTGAAGAATTTATTCACCTATTAAGATACCTACCAAATACTCATTAAAACATGACCCATGTGCATTTGTCTTGGCTGTTCTGGGGAATTCTTAACCATTTTTCCTCCTGCTTTAAATCCAGAGCTGGGTTTTTGTTTTCTTTTGATCTGGCACATGTCTTTTCATTGCTTTATGTTCTCTTTGAAGGGATTACTTTGACCAGAACCAGAAATCTGGTTCTGACTGCAGGTTTCACAGAAGGCAAACCAGTAGCACATGATGAATATAAGTAGGCAGCAGGCACAACTGGGAACAAATCAAAGTAACTAAGAAGTTAGTCTAGCTCTTTTTAGTCTTTGGGTTTTTTTGGAGGTGGATAAGAACCTTTCTGCTTGATCTTTGGTCTGGGAGCATCGTATATTTCCATAAAATGACCACAAAAAAAGCCTTCTGTTCTGTGCAAATGTTTGTAGTACCCTGACTAGCATCATAGCTAGGTGGTTTTCTGAGCATGCAGGGTAGGAGAACTCATGAGAGAGCCTCAGGGAAGGATACTTAGGATGGTGGCATTAGGATGCTGGGCTTTATTTCTATAGAGATAATAGATGGGGCAATGTCCCTATCTTAAAGGCTTAAAGTACAGCACCTATTAAGACTGATGACTGCTAAGTACCTTGTTAGTTCCTGTGGCAGTACTTCTGTTGATCGGGTTTCAGAGGTTAGTGCTGGCTGCCCTACTGCCTAGTTAGTGCCATCCTCTTTGGCTAATGGATTATCCCAGGTTGCAAGAAAATCTAGGATTTGCTTGGTGTCTCTTTAAAAAGAAACACTCGTTAAAATCTTCAAAGTGTGAGGATTAAAGGAGCTGTAATAACTGTGCCTACCTCAGAGGCTACTGTTTCTTGGTGGTTGTTTGTGGGCTTTTTTTAATAGGGAAGATTTTAATCTTTTACTAAGTTACAGATCTGGAAAGTGATTAACCATAGAAGGGACTATTATACCTGAGAGTCACCAAAATTTGCTCTGAAATCTTCGGGAAGCAGGGACTGGGGTAGCAGGAGTGTCAAACATGGTCCCCAACGACAGCTTTCTTACCATTTTCCATAGGGAAACACATGAATCCTGACAATTGCTCTCTCCAGTAGAATCAGTGTTGCTTCTAAAGATGGTTGATCAGAGATATTTTGTGGTCGGTTTGTTTTTTGTTTTTTTATAAGACAGAAGGATATCCCAGGCAATGCTCTTTGTAACTAACATGAGATTTGGTAGGCGTGTGGATGCTTCCCAAGGTGAGTGCAAGAAAAGCAGAATAGAGATTAGGCTGAGTGATCTCATATGCAGCTTTGGGGGCTCTATATGCTCTGAAAAGAATGAAAGGGAACTAGTTTTTCCTTCCTAGACTGAAGACAGATCAGTTGTTGGGGAGGGAGTTGATTTAAGGTGCCTCAGGAGAATACTTCACAGAAGATCTGAGAATGCTGTTTCAATATCCACGTTTAGAATTGTGGTTGTAGAGATTAGAGTCCAATACTGTCTTTGTAGATCCTTGTAGTTGCATTGGCACGATATATTGGAGGTATTAAATTTTGGAATAATTTCAGATGGTGATTTCTTCTGCTATCACTTTAAATTTAAAAATATTTTTACTTCGTAGATATTAAACTCCTTTTACTTAGTCATGTGAGCTGCTCAGAGAACTTATTTAATCCTTCCTTCAGCGGTGGTAAGAATGCAAGAGGTAATCCATTTTGTATAACTCAAATGAAGATGACCTTTTTTGGTATAATTAGGAGAAGAAAATGGCA
Source organism: Jacana jacana (assembly GCA_013400555.1). Taxonomy (NCBI): domain Eukaryota; kingdom Metazoa; phylum Chordata; class Aves; order Charadriiformes; family Jacanidae; genus Jacana; species Jacana jacana. The sequence continues at coordinate 199,277 of VZTM01005771.1, read as the reverse complement.
TAATTGAAACACTGCTGTGTTTTGACACTTTTTAAAATTCTGTAGACTGAGATGGCTATGTTGGTACTCTTCTCTGTGCACATCAAAGATAAAATGCACAAACTTAAAGGCAGCAGAGTGTGCTTTTTTTTTTAACAAAAAGTCTTCTGTGATTATCCTGTAAAGATTTTCCATTGCCCACTGCTCTCCTTCTAGAGAGCAAGAGATCAGAAACTGTTCAGTCTAATTGGTGAGTCTGTATGACAGTGAGCTGCCTTATTTCGTGTATGGTGTAGAAATAAATGAGTGCTTAAACCCTTTGAAACACACCACTGCTGCAGAAGCCATAGGCTGTAATTAAATTGAATGTGGGGTTGTATTGTCTTGTGCCCTTGGCTATAAACTTGATAACAGACCATGGTACACCCTCTATTGTGTTAGAAGCTGGAACCTAATTAGCGATGTTGTAGATTTTCAGTCACTTTCGAAGCCCTTCTGTTCATCTTTTTCCCCATGTCCTTTCTTTCTTATTATTTTGCTTTTCTGTTTCTGAAGCAATAAATGCACCCTTCTTTTCAGAAGGAAATTGTTAAGGGCATGTAGCCAATATGTACGTGCAAGATAATTTTTTATCATATTTTGGATTCAAGGGACAAGTGTTGGTAACTGCATTTTATCTGATGTAGAAGAGATTTATTAGTGTTGTGATAGTAAAAATATATAATCATGTTTCCAGGGAATCCTCTTCCAGGCATTTGAGGGGGGGAATAAGGAAGGGATTGGAACTTCTCATAATACCTTGATCTAAAAGTAACATTGGAGGACGTGCAACTGAATTATGTTCTAGTTGTTTTGGGGGGATTAACCTCAAGGAAAAATGGCTCTTCCAGGCTTTTAGAAATTCACATGCTTTTGCAGTCAGCCAGTTTTAGTTAGTTGATCTGAAAACCTTCAAACTTGCTAAGGACTTAATCCCTCATGAGGACAAGTGCCTTTGATGTGCTCTTAATGCCATTTCCAGTTTGGGAAATAATCAAAGTCATAGTGTGCAGATGCAGTATATACATTTGCAGTACATTCTCAATGGATGTGCTTACTTATTGTGTGCATCTGTAGACAGGACAGATAAGTTTAATTGAGTGAATTTTTTAAGCCTTGTTCGCTTTACCAATGTATGACAACATTTTTATCGTTTTTCCCACTATATGGTTAGGGTATATCTGCTCCATATAACACAGTCCTGTGCATAGACACTTGAGCTGGCACTTCCTCGGGACTTCTGACTCACTGCTTGTACTGGCCCGAGTGGTGCACTCTGCTGCTGTGGTTTGCAGTGTTTCTGGTACTTAAGCTGGGTAGCGTAGCTTGGATAATGTGTTATCGTGTAGGCTTTGACAAGGGGTAATGACTTCTCTTCACATAGTGGAACCAACAGTGTGAAACTGATGCTTCTCCTGTAATACTGTCATGGTTTTCCACGGGGGGAACAGGAGTCCAGGAAGACAAAGGTGATGTGATCTGCAGGGAGGAAGGGACTATAAATGCCTTGGTGAAGCTTCCATAGGGTGGGGGTAGGAGAGGAGATTTAAGTGTAGAGTTTTTGGTAGTGGGGGTACCTGATGAGGATGGGTACTTTGTTTGGTAGATGCTGTTTGGAGAGCACGGGCTGGAGCGCTTGTGCTTGCAAAAGAAGGGAAGTAATGAGATGTGAGGATTAATTTTGGGTTTCCTTCTGTGGTTTGCTTTGTTTTTGTTTGATCCCAAAGATCTTGTGTAAATGCTGGGGTGATTTCTGAGCTGGGACTTATTTATAGCACAGTGCTTAATTTCACACTTTCCTCCCTAAATTGCCCAGGAACTGGGTCCAATGATGATATAATTTGATTTAGTTTGTTTTTTCTGATATGAGGAGCAGGAGGAGGAGGAGACCGTATAGCTGGGACTCTTGTGCTTGGTAGGTCTAATGGAGGAGTCACAGCTTGGGCTTCCCTGCAGATTGGCACCTGTGTATGCTCTTACTACTTTTGCATCTGTCTGTCAGAAATGCAGTGTGTAAATGAATGGCCGCCTTAAAACACCATTGTCTTTTAAGCTCATCTTTTTTAAATGTGTGTCTGTTCATGTTTAAAATTAGGGTTTGCTGGAGAAATTTCAGGAGCGATTTCTCAGCGCCCTTCAGCTGAATCCTGAGTTTTTACTCACCACAGCTTATATGTAGCTGCTTCTTTCACCTCAGCTGAGTTTTCTCTGTACGGTTCTAGCAGGCTTCAATAGTGGCTTGGAGAGGTTGATCTGGAGCAAGGAGAGCGTTCTGTGTCTGATGCTCTGACTTTGATTAAGGAATGGTGTGGCCACCCTGAGCTCTCACTGTGATGCGGGGTTACCAGCTGCAAAACCAGTGCTCGCTTTGCCAGGGTGAGCTCTTGTTTCCTGCGTGAGGTATCTGCAGTGCACCCAAAGGAGCAGCACCGAAACTCTCAGGCACAATAGGAAATCATCAGTGGTTAATTACCGAGCGTCCTCTGGCTTAAAGCTCCCCCAGAGAAGAAGAAGCGGAAGCGTGTGGTGCAGCTGGCTGATGTTGGGGGTGGAAACATGGACTGTGTGGGTTTGTAGCATGAAAGAGAAGGGGAAATCTGCTTGCATTGCCCTCCTCGCTCCAGTACTGCTTGGGGTGGGCTGAGACCATCTCCTCCTTGTGCCTGAAGTGTGGGGAAGAGGAGGAGTGAGGAAGGTGAAGTGGGGTTAAATAGCTTCCTTCCTTCTTACCAGAGCTGGTTGTTACCTGTGACATGACTGGTAAATTCCTCCCCTCGTATCGAAATCACCCTGTTCAAAAGTATGCAAGTCATCTGAAGTGCTATAATTAACCCATATAGTTTTGATGCCAAATTAGGAGGTCCTAGCTCATTTAGGCTGACAAACTGGAAAATATAAATGGGAGCACAGATGCCCTGACAGACAAACCTACAGCTGTAGTATGAATGGTGTGTGAATGTCAGATAAGGAGGGAATCTGCTTGATTTTGTTGCCTTTCTGAGAGTTTCCCAGTGTTTCTAATGATTTTATGACTAGCAGCGTTCACGTAAAGGGTGCTGGTGTGCTCTTCCTCTTCATCTCAGATATGACAGCAATACCGACAGCAGTTGTTTATCATAGGAGTTAGCTAGAAAATTATTACCACATTTGTGGTGATCAGGAGGTGATGCGTTGTGTAGGCTTTTATCAAGTACTAGTTTCCTTCTTGGGTTCAGAAAACGTGTTGTGTTTTTCGTGTTTCTGGAAGCTCTCCCTAGAACAGCAGAATAGAGAATCTGCTCAATTCTTTAAAATGCCTTTTTTTTTTTTTGGGGGGGGGGGGGAGAGGGGGGGGGGAAGGGATGAACAGACCAATAAAATGCTCTAAGCGTGTGGGTTTCAGCAAATAACCAGATCAGAAAGAGCTGTGTAGCCTTTTATAATTTTACACTTCCTTTTGTGTTGAAGTTTGTAACGCTGAAGTATGTATCTTGCTGATTATCTCTGCCTCAGGAGAGTTTCTCTGACACACACCCACTGGTCTCTCTCCCTGCAAACCTGCACTACTTGGTGACTGGCGAACTTGGGAGTTGGAAGGTAACTTGTTCTTGGAGGCAAAAGGGATAATGCAAAGCTCTGCGGTCCATGAAGCCCCATGAGGTGAAATAAGTTTTGTAGAAGTGACGGATATGGGTTAGAATATGATTTCTTTACAGCACAAACATTTTCTAAAGTGATACTCCTTGGCAGGGATGGCAATGCAAATCCCTCAGCCTTTGACTCTGGTTCTTTTCCCCAAGTACTCTTTGAAAATGAAACAGGCAGAGTAGGACTAACATGGTTTCAGTGTCAGACTTGAACTGCTTCAAAATCTGCTTTCTCAAGCTGCTGCCAGTCCAAAGCAATATGTGTAATACAGTTATGGTTTGATTTTTAAAAAGCAGAAACAACTTTAATGTCCAGTCAGAACTTAGTAGCTTTGCCTTCCTCTTGGGGTATTTGACATGCTTTCAAAGCAGCCATATTTCTAGTTTCGTCTCTTTAGAAGTCTTCACAGGCTACCTTTTTTTTTTTTTTAAATTTTATTTTTAAATGCATTATTTTGAAATGCACCTGCATTTGCCAACTGGTTTCAAACAAAACATTGTTTGGTTTTTTGATATGTTGTAAGTAAGTAGGGCCTGGATACAAATGTTTCCACTAAAAGTACTTTAAATAAAAGCTGTTCCATTCACTTCTAGGCATTGGAAAGTAGCAAGAGTAAGAAATACCAAAAAAAAAAAAGAGAAAAAAAGCTAAGGAAAAGCCAGGTTCATTGTAACTTGCAAGTATGAGTTTGTCAAAATGAATATAGAGTTTAAAATGTATGGTGACTCTTAATACTAAACACAGTATTAATTGAAATGTTAATGCATCATTGTATGGAAGTAGCACTACACCACTATGTAAACAGCAAAAGTATCCCCGTGGTAGAGAGGAGGATAATTCATAGAATCATAGAATCGTTTAGGTTGGAAGAGACCCTTGGGATCATCAAGTCCAACCATCAGCTCTACTCTACAAGTTCTCCCCTACACCATATCCCTCAACACCACATCTAATCTACTCTTAAACACAGTCAGGGATGGTGACTCCACCACCTCCCTGGGCAGCTGATTCCACTGACTGACCACTCTTTCTGTGAAAAACATTTTCCTAATGTCCAGCCTAACCCTACCCTGCTGCAGCTTGCAGCCATTCCCTCTTGTTCAGTCACTAATTGCCTGTGAGAAGAGTCCAGCACCAACCTCCCTACAATGCCCTTTCAAGCAGTTGTAGAAAGTGATGAGGTCTCCCCTCAGCCTCCTCTTCCTCAAACTAAACAATCCCAACTCCCTCAATCGATCCTCATAAGCCTTATTCTCCAGACCTCTCACCAGCTTTTTCTCTTTTTCTCTTTTTTCTTAAGAAAAAACATTTACTATGGTAATTCATTAGGAAAGGATTCCTTATGCCTGTGCTAAAGTAGAATTTTAACCATTTCCTCAGTATCATATATTCACTTCTAAACTGCCAATAGGTATGTTCAGGATCATTAATATAATAGTAGGCTAAACTTGCAGTGCAGGATAATGATATGGTAGGAATTGTTGCAGTTATGTAAAAAGTACAGCAGATGCTTTCAGAAGCTTATGTGTGTTACTTGAATTGCTGAGGGATACCAAAGCATCAGGTCAAATCAATAGCTTTCCAGGAAAATTTATAACAGCTGATAAATAATTTATTTTTTGTTTTAGATTTCACGAGACCCGTGTCCAAATTATGCTAAGAAAGGCAAAATAGCCCCACCACCACTTTTGTGCTTGTGAACTTAGCTGATGAGTATTCTAACTCATTACAGCATTTCTGATTCTGTGAAGTACTGGATTGATTTCACTGGACGCTTCTTTTTTTTTAAATATATATGTATATTTATTATTACCAATGATGTTAGTTGCTGTAAAATGCTCAGGTGTGGTGTTTTTTCTGCCATTCTTCTGTGAAGATGTCCAGTGACAGAGCTGCAATGACTGCCCAGTTACACTAGCCTTCCCAGCAGCAGTCTCTTGATGGGCGCTTGGGGTGGCTGAGTTGTCTCTGGCCCCATCCTTTCCGTGGGGAGTGAATTCAGGCTGCAGCACAAACTCCACCCCTTGAGCAGTGACCATGCAGGGAGGCTGGACATCACTGACGGTAGCCTGTGGCTCTGGGTTCACTGGGTCTTCTCCATTTTTCCTCCCAAACAGTAAAGTAATACTGCAAGGGAAAAATAAATATATAAAAATAAATATATTTTTTCCTCTGTCCAACTCTTTATAAAACGAAAAAGCTCCAAAACAAGCCCCAATCTGAAAACCTTTTCTTCTCCTTAACATTAATGGCAGTGGTCTGAAATAGCTATTACCTCCTTTATTGGAAGGGACTAGATATTTAGGAGGAGAGGAGAGCAGAGGTGAGTTTACCAACTTACCTTGAGGTTGGAAAGCAGGGGTTAAATAACTGTGCTAACAGCATTTTGAAGACAGAAAATAAGAATTCTGTGAGAAGAAAAAGATCTGGAAATAAGTTGAAATGGAGAATGATAAGAGGGAAAGCAGGATGAGAAAACATTACCAGCTATCTTGTTGCAGCATGTCAAGTTTGGAAACTAGATTAATTTCTGTATACCATTGTGCTTCTGATGGATTAGTTTAATGGATTCAAGGGGTGGGAAGTAATGCTTCTGTTTGGAGAGGGACTAAAATTGGAGGAAGAAATTAGGATTAAAAAAAATCCTTCTCTCCTAATGCTAAATAACAAAGGCAGTAGGTGCACTGAAGCAAAATTTCATCAGGAAAAAGATAGACCCAGAGGGATGGGAAAGAATAATTGTATGGTTGTTTTTTTCTTTGAAATAGAAATGCTAGAGAAAATATAAAAGAACAGTGAAGGTAAGGGGAATTCTCAGTTTTCTTCAACTTTAAAGTTTGTTAAAAAAAATTAGACTTAAATTAAGTATATTATAGCCTTTTATGAGAACTAGAATCTAAAGATTTTTTTCTTAACCTTAAATGTGACATTTAAACCAGTAGTTTCCTATAGAGTTTTGTCAGAAGAAGTGTTGGTTCTTGGGTATGTATCCTGAAAGAAATCCAGTCAGCACTGTGGTAAAATGGCGTGTAAACATTGTGTTTGTTTTTATGCTTAGTAGACAGCAAACTAGTTTCCTCAAGCTACTTGAAGCACTCCTTGTAAACTAAAATGTCCGGATCAATTTTTCTTTCTCATTGTATTAAAACTCTGAGGAAGTTAAAAACATGTTTTTGATCAAAGCACTGCATAAACTAGTCATCTAATGCATTAATCTTTAAGCTACTTCATAAAAGGCTTGAGAAAAACCTTAGTGGGTTCCTGCTTTCAAAGAGTTTTAGCCCACCTGGTTGCCAAAGAGAGAGAGACCAGTTCCACTGTGTGATAGGAGAGCACGGAGGATGTTTACAGGCTCTGGAGGAGGGGAGACAATTGGAGAATCTTGTTTTTTCTCTTGTTTATCTGACTTGCAGTTTCCTAGTGAAATACTAGGTTTGTTGCATTATTTCCATGACTAACTGTCTGCATCCAAAATTACTTCTGTATTCTAGGCTATTCTGTATGTTACTGCCTGGGTTTTTGTGTGGTTTTTTTTGTTGTTGGGTAGTCTGTTCATGTTATATATGAGAACCTTAAATAAATTCGTGGTGTCCTTGATCAACATGCATTTTTTTCCCCTAAGGAAACAAATGTAGGGTCAAAGCTCTGAGAAGTCATGAATTTCTCATTGGTTGTGGCAGTAGATGGCTGGCTGCTAGCTTTTAGCAACCCGTTCTTGGGAAGAAGCTACCCTGCTATCATACTGTTCTCCAGTTTTTCATTAATGTATTTTTAACTTCTGTATAGGTTCTTGGTTCTTGTCAGACCTCTCTTCTATGGAGTTTCTACCTATGTATCTTAATGGGTAAAGACCTCAGATCACTATTTACAGCAGGTGGTTCCATGCTTTATATACACACCTAGGTGCATGGTCATGCACTCTAAGAAGCTTATTCAAGGAGAGATGTTCATTGGATCAGCAGTATCTATCTGTTGTCAATGATGGGGATGCTTTGCGTGCTCTTGTAAAAGCAGTGGTAATATGTTCTGGAGATGCTGTTGAATAAGCTGTTTTTGTCTTCCTTGAAAATAAGGGCTCTGTATTTTACTGGGGTGGGGGTATCATAGGAGAAGTGTCCACCATAACATGAGGCCTCCCTGGAGCAAGAAGTACACTGGCTGTGTGCCACTGGGACAGTGACATGAGAATAGAAGTTGGAGCTTGGAGAGATAGGAGGTGGCAGTGTGAGTATACCAGCTGAGTAAAGGCTATAAGGAAGAGACAGGCTGGGAAGAGTTGTTCATCTGGTTGCACCAGCAATCTAGCCCAAAAGAGGATGAGGAAAAGAAAGTGCTCATCTGTAGTAATGGAAAGTCCTTAGTTGTTCCTAAAGCAGGAGTTTTTTTGTGACTTATGTGAAAACTAGCAGTCTCAGTTGGGTCCTAGTGGATGAGTGTCCTCAAAGGGGAGGCTGCCACCGGAACTGACACTAATTGACCCTCCTGTTGGCAGTTTGAGTGCTGCTGGGGAAGAGCTGCCCTCACCTCAGAGGTGAGCTCCCGACCGTCAGGACAGGCTGAGGCTGCAGGAGAAAGCTTGCTCTGATGGTGCTGCACTTGCTGTCTAGATGGTCTGCTGGGCTGTGAATGCAATGTTATCTAAAAGTAGCAGATTCCTGTACCAATTTAAGTGGAAAACCAAGACTAATGGCCAAATTCATACCCTGTGTTTCACTAATTGTGAAAAATAGTATTTTGCTTTTCCATTCTCCTGGCTTTACTATCTTCTTCACGTAACTGCACTGACATTTACTGATGGCTTCTTGTGTCTAATCATTTCTTAATGAAGCAAGCAAGTATATTGTTTTATCCTGCATGGGATTCTTTTTGTCACTCATTCTTTTTTTCCCCTCCACTCCATTTCCACTCCAGGCAAAAATTATTTCCAGCTGAGAGGGGCTGGATGCGTGTCATTCCAGAGCAATTGTAAATGACCCTGCAGATTTGCTTGCAAAAAGCAGAACGTACTTCCCATCAGTGCACACCCCATTTTCTCACCTAGAATGCATGCAAGAAAGGTCATATGGGGCAGACCCAAGGGGCATATGTCCCTGTATCCCACCCCCAGAGCAGTGGCCAAGAGCAGATGTCTGTGGAAGAGAATAGGTACAGGCAAGTAGGTGATGCTTCTCACATGGGTCTCAAAGATGTTTGCCAGGTCCCCCTCTGAGGTGTAAGTGAGGTGGCAGAAGGACATTAATCATTAAAAAGCAGGTATTGACACAATCAAGTTGTGTTTGTGGGATGAATAGACCCCTCTACATTTTCATCTCAAATGGTTTTGATGGGAATGTTGATTACAGACAAGGTAAACTTGTTTGTACTTCATTCATTAATAACAAACTATAAACTGCCCTGCCTCCCCTCCCCACAGGCAAGACACTTGAGGAGATGCCAGGCAATTAAAGTACTTAAGACAGTAATTGTAGTCAAATATACAACAAAAATAAAATCACTGCACATTATTTTATTTTATGCTTGGCTTTGTTCTCTTCATTTATTAAACCACAATTCTTGCCTCGCAATTGAGCAGGAACCTCTCAACTGGCAATATCAAAGTGTGCGACAAGTTTGCTTTAGTTCAGCTGGGTGTTCAGTAACCTCTTTGAAGGTCTTACTATTGAATTTGTCACAGCTCTGAAAGTCCTGCTTTTCAGATGTGCTCAGATGCACTTTAGATGCTACTGAGTATATAGAGCTGGCATACCTCTGAGTCTTAGCACTGATTGGTAGGAAGGTGATACCAATAGTCTCTTCAAACTTTTATTTTCTTGCTACTCCCTGCAGAATAAGAAAAGTATCATCTCTCTGGTTACTGTGATGCTTAGGAGGGAAAGACTGAAATAGGCTGTGGTTCAGTTCACAGTTCACGCTTTGCTGCAAATATTTAAATTTAGCTGATGCATTTTAAACTTCAGAAATAAGTATCCACAAATTTGACTTGTTGTGAACCTTTTTACTTGAGTTGGTGTCCTGCAGTATAGACTTGTGTATATGCCAGCCCAGCGTATTTTCAAGGGAAATTCTTAGTGACTTCCATATTCCAGATAAAGTACACTTTAAAAAGACAGAAACTTAACCATAATGAGATCCAGCTGGTGTGCATAAACCTTTCACATTACATTACATAATTAAGTTCCTAAGTAATGTATGGGGAAAAGTTCTTGTTGCTTATTCTTTTGTACCGGAGTTTTACAAGGCTATATAAATACTGTAAGTATTTAACGGGGGAAATACAGGATTAAAAGCAAACAGCAGATGATGTATGCTACAAAAATGTCATAAACCAAATGTGTAATATTGCCCTTTCAGTATTTAATATTAAATGACTGAAACTTGACAGCGTTCTGAATGTCACCTCTGAAATAGGTTAACATAGCTCTATAAGGAACAATTTCCAATTGATTTGCTTAATGTTTAAAGTTAGGTTATTTAGAAGTTTAGGTAGATTGAGAAGTTTAAAGGTAGATTGTTTTATCAGAGTATGGGTTCCTTCTGAGTAATGTTTTGACCAGTCTTTTTATTAGGTAAAATCTGCATTGTTGTGGTGTTCAAAGCAGGGTACAGGCTCACGGACTCCTTACCGTAACTTAACAACCTGTTCTCCTTTTGACAAACAGTAATTACAGAAACATAAACTACATCTTCATTTATTTCAATGGGAGAGGAATGTGGGAAGGCATTCCTTGTGCCTGCCTACCTTGTTTAGTTGTTTCATAAACATCCTAGAAAGCTCCTGAAAATACTGAATGTGGAATGTGCCAAAAATGGTTAAAATGCAAGATTTCATCTTCTGAGGGACAAGCCCTTGCAAATTGTAGCTTGATGTTACTGCCCCTGGCTGCCCTTCTCCTTTGCAGAAGACTTTTGCTTCCTTGCAGAGTCAGTAGAAGGAACCATGTGCCTGTGCTTCAGCAGTTACAGCAAACTCTTGGTCAAGGGGTTGTTAATTCATGTGTCCTGTCATCATCAACAAGAATTTGAATTGCTGTGTTTAGCCTGTGAACAGGAACACGGGAGGCATGGGCATTCAGTCTGTTTTGCCAACTCTGTGATGGGGGTGGTAGCCTTGAGGAGAGGAGTGGTTAAAAAAAAAAGCACTCCTAAATTGCACAGTTGTTTTGCTGCATGATGTCTGAGCCCTCACCTATCCGAATTTAAAAAATGGTCAGGCAGGTATCATAAGGTATTTAAATTTGAGGCTGCTGCTCTTGTGAGGAGTGTAATTTACAGTAACTGCCACTTTTAACATTGAACCAATCTATGTGAGAAGTCGCAATGCCCGCTAAACGGTTAAAATGACAACTTAATTTTGGGATGCTGTTATCAATGCAGGTATATTGACTTCGAGTTGTTCAGGGGAGTTATTGTAAGGTGACCTCTGTATAAAAGGTATATTACGCCTACGCTCCCTTCTAGAGAAGGGACACTGAATTTTGAGCTAGAAATAAACTTTCACTTGCCTGAGAACTATTCAGCAAGAGGTGAAAGGAACATTCTGAATGTAAGCGAATAACAAATATATTTTGGTTTTGTGGGTTTGTAAGTTCCCATAAATCAGTCAGTAAGTTCCCAGTCATGACAACCATGTCCCATGTTCTGACATTACAGCCACCGCAAAATCTAGTGAAGGGTGCAATCAATCCATAATAAGAATGGCAAGTCAAATGAGTAGCACAAAAAACCCCAAAACCAAACAAGGTGCTCTTCTGACTTTACTTTTGCAGGCTGTCAGTACACTGACAGACTCTTTAAATTGACCTCCCTTTCCTCTGCAGGCCCTCATCTGAAATCAGCTGCCCAGGGAGGTAGTTGGGTCCCCATCCCTGACTGTGTTTAAGAGTCGATTAGATGTGGTGTTGAGGGATATGGTGTAGGGGTGAACTTTGTAGAGTAGGGCTGATAGTTGGACTACATGATCCCAAGGGTCTCTTCCAACCTAATTGATTCTATGAATCAATGAAATGGGCTGAAGACCTTTAATAGCTTGTTCCTAAGGATTTGACATAGCTCAGTATTTTGTGATCCTTGTTTTAAAGAAAATGCTCATGTAAATGAACATTTATTGTGAAATATGGAAAAGAAATGGATGAAAAGTCGAAGTGGTGAGGATAAGTGGTTCCATTTTTTTTTCTCCCTGCTCCAGGGGGGCTGAGGTTCCCACTGCTCCTGGTGAAGCCAAGGTGAGGAACCGGGCTGCACCACGGGGCAGCTGGCCTGTCTCAGGGTTCCCAGCAAGGGTGAGCACTGGACATGCAGCTCAGTACCACCCAAATGTCCCCAGTTAAAAAACGAGACTAGGAAGTGGCACTGTGTGGCAGGACTGCACTTCTTGACAGCTTCTTGATGTTTACAGGACTTGTGAATAGCCAGAGAACCTGCTGAAGGGATGGGAGCGGGGGTGGTAGGTGCTGGTGGGGATGCCTGCAAGCACCCAATACCTTGAGTGCTCTGACCATGTGAAGCAGCCTCACTGGGAGCAAGGTGTGAGCTAGCTTCAGCCTTGGAGCAACCAGTTCCAGCGTTCTGCCAGACTCCGTCCAAATGCCAGCTTGAACCGACCTTGCTTAGCCTACGATCCGCTGGGATCACGCTGGGGCCGGGAATAAGAGGCACTTTGTTCTCTATGGTAGCTGCACGGCGATTAAACTCGGTAGTCATGAGGCTAGATTTACTGCTGTGCTCTCACTGTTTCGCATTGCACAACAGCACAGGCACCCACAGAGGGGGCGAATTTGATCTGCATTTCCTAAGGATTGTGAAATTCTCCTTCTGTATAAATTCAGGGGCTGAATTTTAAGCATGGTTTATAAAAGAGGCCTTTCCTCTTATAGTAAATTCCCCTTTCTGTAGGGCTGTAAGATAAATGTTCTTCCTCCGCAAGGTAGCGTTGTCAGTGTGCTATCCTTAACTATAGCAGCTATAGGCTGTGTGCTATACCTTAATGTGGTTTTGGCTCGTCTTTCCTGCTGCACACTTACTTACTGAAGCTATTTAAGTGAGATGTAGAAGAAAAATACAGTTTCTTCAGCAATGTTGGCTTACAAGAAGCATAAAGCAAGAAAGGCATTTGTTTTGCAACATTCAGAAGCTTTCTAAAATCCTCTGAAGTGTGCTGTGGTTCTTGTTTTTGGTCCATTTCCTTGGTCTGCCATTGCAAGTAGACTTTTTCTCGCTAATCTGCTGCCTGAAATACTCTTTGTTCAGGAAAGCAAGTCTCTTTCTGTTGTAATCAGGGCTAGGAATTCAGCTGCAGGGTCACTCTTGGTGCTGTAGAGTTCACTGACCACGTTTTGCTTCTGGCAGTCCTAGCTTTGGCCCCTTTACACAGATCAATGCCAGGCTAACCCCATTTATTACTACTACTATGGAATCAAAACTCTGCTTCTCCTATTTAATTTAGCTCAAAATAGATGTAATGCAGACAAGCATCGGCATGGCAAAAGAGACAGAAGAAGGAGAGGAAATAAAAAGGCACTTGGGGTTTTTCTGAATTAAAGATACCAGATGGTGCCAGGCTTTAGATGGGAGAACTCATTTTGCACCGTATCATTAGACCCTTTATAAAAATCAATTGTCATCATTGGTTCTAATTTGCACATGAGTATTAGAGTTTATCTGGTTGTCTTCACTTCCCTTTTTGCGTTTAAAACCATTTTTAATGTAAATGCTACTACTTAAGCTCAGTTGCATGTTCAGATTTCTTCTGGGTTTCATAGAGGGATGAATCTCCTGGTTTGCTTTGCTTTACCCTCACTAGGTGAACTTCCATCCTTCTTGCTTGATACCTTCCACCAGTATTCATGGCTTCAGCTTCCTAGAGACTTCCAGACTTGCTTGTGGCCAAGCAGAGTTCCTGTTGGCAGGAGTGTATTAATCTTGGTGAAGCTACTGGATGCTGAGCACTTTGTAAGGGCTCATCACTGTGAGATGGGTTAAGAGGTTTTGTTAAAGCAAGCGTGTGGCAGATAAGACTCCTGTAGCTATCAAACCCTGTGACTGCAATAGCATTTTTTTTTTCCTGTATGTGTGGCAAACCTCATTATGAGAATGTCAGGATCCTCAGGACATTACTTGAAGTTTAGATGACGGGATCTTTATGGTGCGGTTGGCATCCAGCCACCATTCCCGACCAGGGCTGGAGTTACAAATTCCACTCGCCACACCTCATTCCACGCTGCTTGTCAAATATGTGGACTAAGGCACACATGTGCTCTCACCCGTTGTTGTCTTCTGGATTGAAGTTCTGCAAGGCAGTGCTGGTAGAAATCATGATTTTTAGTGTTCCTGCTGAAAAACAAAACAATCTCACTGTGCATCCTTCCATTCTACCCCCTTTTCCACCCCAGAAAAACCTCTCCCCTACCAAATCCCTTACAGTTCTTCAAGGTGGTGTTCATCAGAAATCAAGTGCTGTCAAGTGTGTCTGTAATGGGATGGAGAATTGCTGCCATGAGACAAATCCATAATCTAGGAATTGTTGCTGAAGTTAATTTCTGCTGCCCTTTACTAGATGATCACCACAAGCCTCCTGAAACCTTTTCTGTTTGTTTCAAATGCTCTTTTCTTTCTGACATGACAAATTCATCTGTTCTTGAAGGCAAGCTTTTTGAGTACTTGTTCCAGAGGGGAGACCAAAGTCTGTCAAAAGCGTTTGGTTGGGTTTTGTTTGGGTGTTTGTTTTGGTTTTTTTTTAATCACCGTTCTCTACACCCTTACCAATTAAATGTCACCTCCTTCTTCTGCCTGCCCTTTTCTTTTTCTTGCAGGGCTTTGTTCCCATGGGGGATGCATCAATTTCCCACTCCCAACGTGTGCTTTATGTCACCATTGCCTCCTTTCCTTGTTTCTTGCAATAACAGTGGTGCTTCAGCCCCTCTGCTTTCCTCCCCTTCCATGCCAGGGAGGGGGAGCTGATGGTTTCCTGCACTGCTCCTCTGGGCAGGAGACAAGCCTCAAGTAAAATGACAGGAGACAAGCATCAGTTAAGATACAAGCTCTAAGGCCTTCCTGATACTCCCCTCAAACTTCCCTGGTTCCAGATAAAATCCTTTGCAGACTTTATCTCCCAGACATTATCTGGAATTGGTCTTCTAAAGACTGCAGATATATCACTGTGTGTGAATGTCCCTTCATCTGCTCCTTTACCTGTCAAGTCCTTCTCTTGTGACGGTTTCTTCCACTTTTCAGGTCTCTATTGGAATGTAGTGGAATTTTTGCACGCAATTTCTGAAATTATTACTTCATCGTAGTTGGTGGCTGTCTCTACCTGGCATCTTCTACTGTCTTTCATGCTCAAACTGTTCTTTAAAAGATTATTTTTTTTTCATACTTCTAAATCTTTTATTCTTGATCCTTTTTAAAAGTGTTTTTCTTTTCTGTTGCAGAAGCTAAGTATACTTCAGAGTTGTTAGTTTGGACCTGTAGAGGATGTTTTCACATATTGGCATGGTCTTACTGTTAGTTATCATTAAAGATATTTATTGGGTTTGTTATCTCTAACTTTAGTGACCTCTTCCTATCTCAACAAAAGACTTATTCAAGTATTATTATGTATGAGGATAGTTTCACATGAAGCTTACTGCCTCATCAGTAGATAAATTTGCTGAGCTGAGCCTCTTGGCAGAGGCCAGCTTCTCCAAGAGCCTTGTTACAGAACAGCCTGCCAAAAGAGAAATTTCATACCTAAATGCTTACCCCCATGGTGGTTGGTCCAGCTGTGGCAAGTGATAATGTGGCCTTGGTTGTCTCACTTCTATATGTTTTATTAATAATATAACTGTGTATTTTGTTTAGCTTACATTTTCTTGGTGAAGCTTCAAGGTGAAGCTCAACTTTGAGCTGTCCCTCACAGGGGGTGGCTAATGATGATAATCCCTCCTAACGATGGGATTCTTTGGTGTTGGCTTCTGTGTTGTAAGGCAGCTATATGCACTATCGGTTTATGTTAACGTGTCTTTATTTTGTGCTTTTCAATTTTATTGAAATGTGTTGTACATTGGAGGCAATAAAACCCAATAGCTAGAAGAAGTGAGATGGTCATTTCTTGTTGATTGATGGGCATAGTCTTTTCTGCTTCTTCAAACATTTTCAGGTCCTTTTTTGTTGTCCAAGCACTGGTCCTTTGTGTGTTAGTAATGACCAGAGAAGCACAAAGGCTGACTGAGAAGCAGGCCATGCCATCCAAAGGAATGTGTATTGTATAAAGTTTCACCCACTATTCTAAGGTTATGTGCATGGTCTTTGGTGGTGGTGTGTCAAGTAAAAGCCTTTTAATATAAAATATTAAAAGAGTTCTAAAAATATAAAAGTTATATGAAATATTATAAAATATCATAAAATCTAAATATAAAAATATGAAAAATATTTAAAAATACAAGAGTTGACTGAGCTAGTTAGCAGAGGTTATTCTGTCTATTCTATCTACACCTTGCTGCTTCTTGAAGTTGGCAGTGATGGCTTCTGTTAGCTTATAGCTCATGATTATATAGATTCAGGGTTAATCTACCCATGTGGTCTAATATTAGCTGCCAAATGGATGTTTTTATCATACAAACTACAATGACTACTTGAAGAAATCCCTACAGGTCTGAAAACAATAATAAATATTTCTTAGCCTTGGATCCTAACGTATCTTTTACACATAATGCAATCAAATAAACCAAATCTAAAATATGCTTTGTTCGTATGCCATATAGTTGTTGTCTTGCCAAGCAATCTTCTTGCCTTCCAGAGGAGACTGCCGTGTTCTCCTTTCCTCAAATCCTGCCCTTCACACTAATCAAAAAAAAATTGCTACTTGACCCCATAGTCATATACTTGCCATTCCTTTTTCTCCCTTTGTCCCTAAGTACTTTCTCAGCATCTAAGAAAACTTCAAATACCAGAAAAGAGATAAAATGAACTAAAAACTTTCATGCACTACTGCATTGAAGGAGTCTTTTGGATTTAACCTGTATTTAGTTTAATTTAGGACTTCAGCACCTTCCTACCAGCCGCCAAAAAGCATACATGTTCCACCAGGGGATTTAAAATCCAAAGATGGTCTGATTTTAGTATGGGATAGGGGTAGGGAAGTATCTGGGTCACTGATGATTTTCTGTTCAGGTTGCATATGCTGAGTGCATAGCCCATTTTGAGAGCCCTGGGGAGGCGCCCATTGTTGCATGCTGCCCCGTGCATGTATTTTTTTAGCAGAAGACTGTTTCCTGTCCCCATGCTGGGAGCAGCTCTTTGGTGTTGTGCCGCCTGTCCTGAGGTGTTAAGTAACCCACGTGCATTTTGAAATAGCTAACAATAATACGATTTCTCTCGTGATAGTGTTCGGACTTTCTCATTCTCCTGCTTGTTATGAAATCTGTAGGCTGATAATTTTAATGGGAGTTACAGTAGGAGAGGAAAAAGTCCCAGCCAGCCCTGAAAATGCATGGGATTGTGATAGAGCTCGGTAAACGCTCCCGCTTGCAGTCTGTCTTAACAAGGACTTCCAAAAAGCCTGTCGTTTCAGTAAGTTCAGCTTTTATCCTTTGCTCGCACTGTCCTCCCTCTTGGTAGTCTCTGTCCCTCTGGTGGGTTTTCAGTAGGTCATAACTTTTGTGAAGAGTTCAGCTTCAGAGAGCTTCTGGGAGAGGAGGTGGATGGGAGAGAGAAGAAAAACCCAGCAACGACACAGGGTTTCTAAAAGGTGGTCCTTCTTGTCTGTTGCGTTGCATTGATACTACAGTGTGGGATGTAGAACTTGAAATGACAATTGCAGACCGTATTTCTACAGCCTGAACTGTAACTGTCAAAATTGCAGTTCTGTTTACATCTTCATTGTAAATTAGATAATTATGAATGTATGGCTTTAAAGCCCTTTCATCCCTCTTATTCTGCAGTTAGATTATAGGTGAAGCTATCTGTCTGTTTCATTGTCTGGTCTTGTAATTACTAAGTGGACGCAATGTCTTCAGAATTATGATTCTGTCTGAGAATATTTTATTATTTGTTGCTGTAAGAAGCATCTGGAGAGTGCTTGGAGCTCTTGTGTGTTACAGCATTTCAGAGGCATGGTTTTATTGGATCTTTATTTGTTCCTTTCCTTTTTCCTCTTCATGTGGCAGGAAGAGCTAATACAGGTGCTTTTTGTGTTTTTCTTAACTCTGGTGAGGTGATTCCAGATACAGAATTCTTTAGAATAGTCTGCAGGTGGGTTTTTCTGTTGTTTACATGTTCAGTCTGAAGTAGATAATGCTCTGTTGATATGTCCAAAACCACATCTTCTCTAGATGGGTCAGTATTATCTCTCTGTGTTCCTAGGCAAATTAATAAACCAAATTTAAAAAGTGCTAAGGAAAGCAGGCGGCTGGCTGATTCAAAGGGAGAGGCTATGTTTTTCATCACCACCCTTTCAAAGCCTCTCTGAATCAAAAGAACCATTGGATTGCGAAGGCAAGACCTATGCCACACCAGAAGCTCCCAGTTCAGCAATTTTCCCAGGGTAAAATTATAACTTATGTTTCCTCAGCACAGGCTGTAACTGGCAACGTTCCTTCTACTTCTAAGGGTGAAATTGCTGGGGGGTGAACAGACATCTAATGTGCCTCTGGAAGTTTTACAATGGGTGTTAGTCTCCCTTTGTGGAAAGGTAGACATTCTTCTGGAACATACCCAAGGGCAGGTGCTATTCAAACTGGAGTTTAAATTAACTTCAAATAAGGCAGTGCAGGCTTATTTTTTTTCAGTTTGAGAGTCAAATTTAAAGAAGAAAACCTCATTTCTCAAATTCTGTCAGTTCATGATGATCTTCCAGTTATCCCACTGAAGTTTGCATTTTTATGGGTCTTTAAAATCTTCAGATATGACTGCAATTCAAGATGGTAATCTTTATTCATGCACTACTGATAGGATCTTAACTCACAAACAGACAGATTTTAGCAATGCTTGTGTTTTTGTGTTGCTCCTCACCAGAAGATTATTGGACAAATTGCAAACTCGGTCCGAGAGGAATGTAACCACTTGGTTCTTTTCCCACTCAAATTTTGACACTGTATTTAAGGATTTGTTTAACTTTGCATTCAAATACACCAGCATGGTTCTGGCAAACAGAAGTCCTTTCCTTTTAAACCCAGGAGGGAGTTGTGGGTTTTTTTTTTCTTGTCCTTTTCTTATGTAA
Organism: Jacana jacana; assembly: GCA_013400555.1. NCBI lineage: Eukaryota > Metazoa > Chordata > Aves > Charadriiformes > Jacanidae > Jacana > Jacana jacana. The sequence goes on along the minus strand of VZTM01005771.1, from coordinate 180,439 downwards.
AGACTCTTATAAAATATGTGCCTGCTAGAAGTGGATAAAAGGCAACAACACTTGAGTGAGAAATCGGACAAAAATTACATTATTAATATATCTCAGCCTACAAGGCGTCCACCTGGGAATAGTTAAAAGATGGATTCCCGTATTCAGAGCTCCTCTGCCTCTTCCCATGTTCATTCCTGGCCTGAGCCCCATGTGCATGGTGTGGAGGTGGCAATTGCATGCCTCTCTTCACTGGTGCAGGAGATGAGGTGGGAGATCCTCCATCCCTCATGAAGGCAGCAAGAGCTGTTGGCTGCTCAGTGCTGGGCTATTCCCAGCAACTGGGGAGAGCTGGCATCTCCTCAGGGAGGAGGTATGGACTCTGAACGGTGGCCTAGAGTACGTAGGTATGTTATCTGCAAAGGTGCTGGCAGGCCACACCTCCTGCAGCACGGATGGAGTGGTCCAAGGTGTTTGGGTCAATGCTGCTGCTCTCCAAAATGAATGAAGCCTTGTACAGAGGAGAACTGGTCTATTATTTCTTCTTTCACCAAGAAGTAAGACTCCCTTTGCATGCTTGCTTTCCTGTGAGGTACGGGTAAATTTACGTTGTCTCTACTACCTGAGGTTTGATAGAAGTAAGAGAAGGAAAAGAGTGTATTTTCCAGGTTTAAAGGAAAGTAAATGAAACTGTCCTCAGGGCAGCAGAGGCAAAGGCTTTTGTCTTTGCTGTAGTGTTGTGGGCAGGGCTCCCAGGCTGCTAAAGGCTCTTCAGACCTGGCAGCCTCTTTCCCAGGGACTATTCATCTTTTTAAACATGTTTCCCTTTTTTAAAAAAAGTGTCTACAATAACTGCAACTTTTCTCTGCTGAGACAGAGGGACCTGTTGGCACTCACTGGCTTGCAAAATTTCCTGCAGTATCTGGCAGGAGTCCCCCTTTGGCCTGCGAGAATGAAGGCAGCTGAGTGAAGGTCACGGAGGTGCCTTGCTTTGCACTTCATGAAATATTTTCAGCTGGGCATGTCTAGGTAGTGAAGGCTGAGGCTGGGGAATTACACCTCCTTTGGGTTACGCCTAAATCAATTCTATTGCCAGTTTGAGTAAGAAGCCAGTTCAGAACCAGCAAGTTCCTGGTGAAGCAAGTGAATACCAGGTATCCAGTCCACCCCTATCATAGGACACCATTAGAAGCAGCACAACTCTGTTGACCTTTGGTCTCATGTCCTCCTGCATCTAAAGACTGCATCTTCCAGCGTGGTTAGGGGATGTTTTTGCCAGCTGCATCCTGGGATAAATACCCTATGATTAAACAGTGTTGGGTGGGCAGTGGTGTGCTGTGCGGTAATTAAGAGCAGCTTTCTAATCCGGTTTTGCTTGTAAATTAAGTGGCGGCTTTTACTGAGTGAGAATTGAATCAGCAGCATGTCTGAAGACCGTAAAAGTCGTCATCTTCCACTAGGAAAGCCAAAGTGGCTAGTGGAAGTGTGTTTGTTTGGGGGGTAGTCAGTGCGGGCTGGACGCCCAAGTTCTGCGTGGACTTTTGTAAGGGGATGGATATATGCCAAAGATCCTGCTTGCATTATGGGCTTAAGTAAAGTCCTGTGTCAGCCACACTTACCACTTGCTTGGCCAAAGCATAGAGAGTGTGTGCAGGAAGAAATGGGTAGGCGCTGCAGAAGAACAGAACCTTACTTGCAGGTCTTGAATGTAATAAAGGAAAACATTTGGGCAAGGGGATGAGTTAATCTTCCATAAAGAGTACAAATTTATGGAGTATCTTCAGGGAGGTATTAAACTTCTGTCTGCCGTTTCAAGGCTATGGGGAATCTTCCGAGAGGTGCGTAAGCACTTGGGAAGATACAACCTGTCTCTGGAAACTTGACCTTTTCCAGATTTTGGCCTTGCCTTTACTGCTGTACCAGTATAAGCACAGGTCCTTATTTGACTCCTGCCCCTATCCCTGGATCTTTTTTCTCTAGTTAGAGATTTTTCTTAAGCTCTTAGTGGCCAGTTTCTGATGAAGGGTTGGTTAGAGCTTTTGTGCTGAAGTTAGGTGTGTGCTGCAGACTCGGCTACTGGGCGCTAGGATTCTCAAAGTGTCTTCCAGCTCTTGTCCAAGGGCAATTTTAACTGTCCTGCCTTTCCAGGTGGGCAGCTCTTTCCATCCAGCACAATTACCTCACTTTCCTCAGCCCCTGGCCTGGCATTTGGTTCTCTGCACCTGTGGCATTTATTCTAGGTTCCGATCCGCTCTGATGAAATCTCAGCAAGGCTTGTTCTACCAAGGAAATGCACCCACAATCTTTCCAGCACTCGCAGCACTGGGCAGGTGTACGTGCTCAGCAGCTCCAGCATCTCGAGGAGGAGGAGGCAGCTGTGAGCAGCCAAACAAGGGGCCCTCATCTTGAGGGGCCAGATCGGTGCTCCACCCCGGGGCCAGTGCCTCTGGGACACAGGATGTAGCAGTTAAAATTATCCTGTCAGGTAAGTCCTCCAGTCACCACTGCTATAGCCACTCTGGTGTGACAAGAGGTCCGTCATTGTCTTGGTAGGCTTGATCTGTATTTGGGCTATTCCAGGATACAGAAGACAGCCTAACGCGGTTTGAAAAGGTGTCATGGCACTTCCAGGAAAAGGTTTCAGCCAAAGCTTTGTTTCTTGATAGCCTATACCTAACACTCTGGCTGTGTTGGACCCCTCTGGCATCTGTGTCCCCTCTCTCAGGCAGCCCTCTGGCATCCACCTTTCTGAAATGCGTTGCTGCATGTATTTCTGCAAATGATACTGAGTGCTGCAAACATGGCACTGGTGGGGGGAGCTGCTTGGGATAGTAGCAGGTCTGCTGCTGCACTTGGGTGCTTCAGCATCTCAAAACCTTCATAGATTCTTAAGCTCTCCATTGTATTTGACTGTCTTGTACAGGATAATTTGACCCTATGTCACGTGTTGACAGACATTCAGGATTTAAAATGAGACTTTCTCTCCAGGGGTCTAAAATAATAATTTTTATACTATTGCTGAGTTTCAGAGGACCTGGTATCTCTGCTTACTGTGGCACTAAATTGCAGCTGATAGTGTTTTGGGCCTGCTTCTCACACAGCAGTCAAACACAATTGTTAGTTGGAGTTTTGCTTTATAAACATAATTCGTGATGTTCAGAGTCAGCATTCCTAAAGCTTGCAGCTGCACTTGGATTATATTGATGAAAGGCAAAACATGACAGTGCAGTCGGCATATTTTCACTGGGGAAAACGATGCACTATTTCTTTGTTTTGCAGACCCAGCAGCACCAGTACAGCCTAACTATCTCCTTGGAGAGCTACCATCATCAGTATGAGGGTGAAGAAGCAGAAGAAAGGGCATGGATATGCCCACATGTAAAGACTCTTTGCCAAAGTTCTGGGCAGCTTCTTTGTGCTTACGGGCTCTTGGGAGCGATGGTGGAGAGAAGGCACCACAATGGCACGTACACCTTAAGAGACCGAAATGCGGCTTGTATGCTCTGCACTGTGCACATGGTCATCTTTGACCACCTTGCAGTGCTCTGAGGGGCCAACACAATCCGGTGTCATCTGTGGATGTAGCCAGAGACTTCAGTGTGAGGATGTCACCAGCCCACAGAGGTGCACAGGACGAGGCTTTCCACTTCCAGCCAAGAGGAGCACATGGGCTTACTGAACACGTAGCTCTGTATCTCTGCTTCCTACACCTTCCAGAAGTGCTGTTTGTACTGTATTGATATTGTTTATGTTGAATAAATGCTATCTCCAGCCTCTTTGTTGTGGAGACTATTTTTGCTGAATTGAAAAAAAGTGGGGTGTACTTGTTAAAGCACTGCGGTGACACAAGATGATGATTATGTTTTTTTAATCTTTAATGAAATGTTTGTTTTGAAAATGTACATCCTCAAAATGGGGAACACTTGTGCAGGAGCTGAATCTGAGAGTAGTCCTAATGTTCCTGGTTAGGATGAGGGCCTTGAACTAAGTTTTTTCCACAAGCAGTCCTAAGCATCAGCTCGCTGTTTATTCTGGAGCTGGGCACATAGCTATCCATGACACTCAAGTGGTTTCTGCTTTGTGCTGAAGGAAAAAGGGATTTGTGCCTCTAGCTTCCAAAGTTAGTTCACTGTTTGGGTTCACTTTCTGTACGGTGCATGTGTTCAGAGGAGACTTTTCTGCCAGAGATTGGTGATGTTAGTGTGCTGACTGCCATTGCCAGATGCTCCTGGGCACCAGGCTTTTGTGAGGAGAAAGACCTTTCTTGTGGCTCGCTGTTGTAAAAAAAAAAAAAATAAATAAAATATAGTGAACACAGATTTGATGCTTTACAATAAACCACTGCATGGTTATCATTTCTAATGTCTAGACTAGATAAGACAAGCTTGTCCTTGCCTCCCCCAAAAAATCCAAGTTTGAAATATGTAACTTTTGAGTTTCTCAGGAGTGAAAAATGCTTAGGCTGTGACAGGGAGCATCCAATAATTTTAGAATTTGATGCAAAGTCTTGAGCTACAGTATACTGAGTAGCCCATATACACTCCTGCTTCATCTGGGCTGGCTCACAGGGAATATCATTGGCCGTGATAACCCTAGCCAGCAACACCTTGGCCTGCACCCTAAAATGATCCCCACAGTCCTGAGAGTCAAATAGATGTTTTGTGCTTGAATGTCGGTCCTCCAGTAAGTAAGCTTGGCTTGTCTTGTTAGTGGTGTAGTTTTTGTCAAGGCTTCTGGCTTGAGAAGGGAACTGGAATGGCTTTACTGAGGACCACAGTGTGTAAATAACACTTCTGAAACCACTGCTAATCATAGTCTAAGGAGCAAATATTCTGAGGGGAGGAGGAAGCCTCCTGTCTCTTTGATTATTTTTTTTTGTACACTTAGCAGCATGTTGTAATAACTGATGTTCTTCAGATAACTCTTGTTTTTTCCACTTTGCTGCCAGAAGATCAGCATAGTTCCTGTGCTGTTCTTTGGTAGACCAGTTGCATGGGTGTGCATCTCAGCCATACAGCTTCTGTGGTTTTTCAACCCAGATGTAAAGGCTTATTCTTGAACAATATTCCTGAATGGAACGGGGGAGAAGGCAGTGCAGAAGAAAAAGGCATGGAGAAGGAATCAGAAAGTCCTCCTCCATGATCCTCAACCCCCTTTGGCAGAAAGGCTTCTAAATCTTAAGGATTTTTGTAAATCTCAGGGAGGGGGAGTTCCGACGGGGCTGCTTTTGCTTCTGTTGAGCCTACCAGAAGGCTTGCCTAGAGCAGAAAAAGAGAAGCAAGTTCAGAGATACTCAAAAGATCTGGGCATACCGACTGCTTGTTGAAAGGCTCCTTCAAATATCAGCAAGAAAGTGGAGAAGCTCCAAACTTCAGAGTTCACTCTAGTAGAGCAGAGTTTTTGTGTGCTGAATGAAAACTTGAGATGTTTTATAAGACTTAAGTGTCTTTAACCTGACTAGCATATAGATTTTTAGCACTTTTGAGTACATAGTTTCAGTAATAAACTCATTCTGATTTAAAATCTGAAGTTGTTGTTTTGAAAAGTTGTTGGGAAAAAACCCCAAACAAACAACTTTGCTAATAACAATAAATGTTTTACAGGGCATTTCAAATATTTTGGTCCGGAAGAAGTTCTGTAAATCCTAGGATTTCCTGTTTTTATTTTTTTTGTAAGTTAAATATTCAGACAATTGAGAAGAAAAGGTACAAAGTGAAAAACGGACTGTTGAGAGATAGGAAGGTTGCTGCCCATCCAGCCTGCACAGGCTCTAGTTGTGCTTTGTGTCCCACTCATAAGTAAAGCTGGTTTGGTTCCTGAGGCAGGCAACAACCTCTGTGTTCTCCCGTGTGGGAACAGCCATGGCTGTAACCCTTCTTGGGTGCAGGTCTCACCTGCCTGACACAAAGCACAGCAAGGATGGCTTCTAAAGAGCCTTTTGATCCTTTTTGTGGTCAGCTGTTCTAGATAACTTGCCGGATCCCATTGAGCTTCATTTCTATGACTCCCTTCTTTCCTCCTGTAATTGTTTCTTGGGAATTACGATTGTAATCGGTTTAGGTAGTAGAAGCCTAATTAGCCAGCAGTGCCTTGCTGTAACCACTCTCGTGGTTAACCTAAGCTCATTCACTTCCATGTTTGCAATCATCTAATGTAACCCCTGTATTACTTCAGCGAGACTGTTTGCTTCTGTGTTATCCTGTCCATAGCTGAACTCATACAGTGATTTAACTAATGCAATGACTTGATTTGTTAAATGAATGTTGGTGGTCTTAATGCTGTGCCCGTTGGACGGTGATCTTCTGCGCTGTGGCTGCACTAGTGGGTAGTGCCACATAACAGAAACTGGTTGTTACGCACCTAGTTCTCTGAATCCCATTTCTGCTTTAATTTCTCTGGGGCAACTGCGGTAGAAATATCATTGCCTAATTTCAAAGGGGTCTCCAAAAGAGTGAACTGGTTTTATCCAGGGAAATGTGCTTTGTGAGCTAAGGCTGGAGCAAGGCTAGCATTATTGTATTTAATATCTAAGCATTGAACAGATGGGTGTTGTTTCTTGAGGCACAATAAATGCAGGTAACTTGAAGGGGGAATGTTGAAAAGGAGGAGGGTGAGATAAGACAGTAACTGGTTTTATTATAAATCATAGAATACCAGGTTGGAGGTGTTTTCATTTCTTGGGAGTTTTAGTAGGTAAACTGTATAAATGGCAGCTTGGTTATGTTTGGTATTGGGAAACTGGTTCCCTTTTCTTATGTTTTTGAGGCGGTGGTTGGTATTTTGGGGGGTTTTGGTTGTTCTGGGTTTTTTTGGTTTTTTTCTTTTCCTTGTGAAATGCCCACAGTCCTTTGACCCGTCTCCGATCCTGGCAGTGATGTTTATACTACACGTTCTTCTACCTTTTCTCGCAGCCGGCACTATCACAGCTGTGCTGAATGAGGTCCCAGCCTAACTACAATATTAACCCTGCAAATCTCTTCATTTTCTCCCCAGCGGCCCCAGGCTGGTTATACAGGAGAATGTGTCCAATTGAAAAACTATTACAGGCTCGGTGGTGCTGCAGTGTGCTAAATTGCAACAGGGCTGTGTTTTTCTGCCAGAGAGGCTCCTGCTAATGGAGGTGGTGGTGTCTGCCTCATACAGGTTACAGAATTTGTTTCTCATTTGAGTCTCAGCCTTTGTTGATGATTTTATTTATTTTTTTTTCCAAATTGTCTGCTTTTAAGCACTGAAATGTGTTCCCTTCCTCACACCCGCTGCTTTCTCCCTGCTAATCATCCAATGTGTGGTTGGTTTGGGTTTCTTTCCCCCAGTTTGTATCAGTCCTGGCCTTCTTACTTTCACCTTTCCAGTTGTTTCTAATTTTTTTCTTCATTATTTTACTAAATATCATACTGCAGATCAGTAGCATCTTGGGTGGTGGTTGTACCACATAGCATTTATAGCAGACATTAGTTTTGCATAGCGTGTGTACCTTATATTGTCTGGACTTGTCTTCATTGCGCTGCAGGCACCTCCTCAAGCAATTGTAGTGATTAAGCCTGGTATTTCTGCAGATTTATATTAACTTCTGCTTATAAAGAAGCAGAAGAAAACCCAACCCCCCCTCCCCGCCCACCCCCCCCAGCCCCAACAACATCTAAACTAGGTATTTTTCTTCATCCCCTTCATTTTTATCAGTATCTGACCTAAGCTTGCTTTTGTGTATGAAAGAAAATTAGTTAAGTACCTTGTGGTTTTTAGATGCCTTTTGTTACATATTACTTGGATTTATTGTGCAACACTGGCCTGTAAATCATTTCAGTTAGACACTTACCTGGCTCGTGTTGCCTTTACGGTTTGAAGCTTTTAAAAGCCATGGAAAATGGAGAGATGATGTTTTTGGTGGCAGAGGACTTTGCTCGCCCAAGTGCCCTGTCACGTTCTCCCACAGCCATGCTTTGCTTCTGGGAGCTTTCCTGCCCGGCTCTGCAGAGATGTTTACAAGGAATCCATTACCTTTAAGGTCTGAAAGACGTGTCGAAAGAACAAAGAGAGTTTTGTGATGAAGTGTATCTGGCTTCTCGCTGCTTTGCTTACCTTTTAAATGTAAAACTTAGTAATTTGCAAAGGGCTTTTTCGTTCTCAAGGCATCCCTGTAAGATGCTGCCTGGTAAGGAGCTTTCCTTCCGTCGAACGAGGGGTTGTCTCCAAAACCGCTCTCGAATGCATTTCTATTTTAATCCCCAACTTTAAATGCAGCCTTGCCTTACTGGCTCCAGCACATCGCCCTGCCCTGCCCTGCCCTGCCCTGCCCCACCCGCGCGCGCAGGCTGGGGCTGCTCTTCCCTGGCGTTCCGGCTCTTCCTTTGTGACTAAAAGTTGGTTTCATCAGCAAAGCATCGGCTCTGGCTCCCGCTCGGCTCGGGGAGCTCGCCTGCCTTGGGGAAAGTCGCTCAGACCTGCAGCCTATGCGGGGCACGCGGGGGCATCTGTCGCCATACGTATAACTTTTAAATGGAAAATGTCTCTCTCAAAGGCTGTCGATGTCCAGTGGTCTGCAGTCCATGAGCAGTTGACTAGTCCAGGTGTTTCTGCTTCTGTTTCCGTGCTATGTGAATTGGGAGCTCGAGAGAAGAGTGTGCAGGATGGAGGAGTTGAGGGTTTGTATTTCTGTTCTGACTGTGTGGCAGTGACAGAGGGCTTGGGAAGGAGCAGAAAGTCTACCTGGGGTCATCTTCATTAAGCAAAATAGTAATTGTGCTTGGTCTTTCTGTCTGCAGCTCTTTCTTTCAGAGCCTTTATCAGCTGTTAAATAAGAGAATGAGCTTTTTTTAGGTTTTTTTGGTACGGGTTCTCTGTCATGAGCAGTATTCAGGAAGAACTTGTTTCATTGAACTGAGTTCTATGTGGGTTTTGTCACTGTATTTTGCCCCACTTATTTAAAGTGTAGCCAGTTAAGACTTTTAAAGCTGGGTTAATTTTAAAAACTGCCAAATATTTGCGCTTAAATAAGATGAAAATCAAAACCTGAGACTATGAGACAGTGCTACTGACTCGAGACTGTGGGTTTCTGAGAGGTTTTTAAGGGGATCATTAACCCAGGTCTATCTCTTCACAGGACAGTCGGCCCAATATGTCAAGACCTCTGATCACTAGATCCCCTGCATCTCCATTGAACAATCAAGGCATCCCCACTCCAGCACAGCTCACAAAATCCAACGCACCAGTTCACATTGATGTGGGTGGGCACATGTATACCAGCAGCTTGGCCACGCTTACAAAATACCCTGATTCCAGGTAACTTTAAAAAGCTTCTTCTGCATGTCTTTGGCAACTCCTTTTCTTCCATTTCATGCTTGGCCGTCCTGGGGCTGTCTTAGAGTGATAAATTTAGTTTCTTTTGTTTCAAAATTAAATTAGGTTTGAGGAGGTTAGAGACTGACTTTTCTTTCCCTGCTCCACTGTGTTTCAGACAAATGGCACTCCTGCAAATCCCTATGTGTATGTACTAGAACGAAGTCAATGGTAAAGAGCGCTTACTTTCTACCTCCTAGAATTCTGGTTTTATGCCAGGGCACCCGTTTTGGGGGTTATTATATTGGAAAACTGCAACGATACTGCATTTAAGTCCAAAGGTGGGGGTGTTGGGATATTTGTTTTGTTTCTTTTGGAGCAGTCACTGCTCTGCTGTAGTATCAATGTGTAATCTCAGATGTGTCACTTGAGGTAAAAGCAAGGTTGGGTGTAACGAAATATAGGACAGCATTAACTGAACACTTTTTATAGAATCTTAGGACTTTTCAAATAATTATACTCTTAACGCTCACATACCTTCTAAATGACACATTTGTGACTGTGGTAGCTAACTGATCTTAAACAGTTAGAAAACTTCCGCATGCATGAGCAAGTGGCGTGCGCAGAGCGTGTGAAATAAGAGCACAGCTTTAAGAAAACAGTAGTGCATTGAACACTGCCTGTGTGAATGATGGTGGTGAGGGGCAGGTAAACACTGTAGTGGTAACGGTTATTCTAAGAGTTGGTTTATCAGTTAGCAGGTGTTGATTGTGTTCACAGTATTGGTCTAT
>VZTM01005771.1:44828-160760 GCA_013400555.1 Jacana jacana | reverse complement strand
TGTGGCTTGTGGCTGGTGACTAGGTGAAAGAAATAGCATGATCAGATTAGCAGGTTCTCACATTGTGTGGTCAGTAGCTGGTGGTGAGTCATCACTGGAAGGGGCCAAGGAGATGATGTCTTCCTGTACTGTTAGTAGAAGTGGGTTTGTGTATTACTTGTTTGGATGATAAAAAGCAGTGGTTTCTACTTACTCGACGCTTTTGTACTGTAAAATAACAGCAAAATCAAGATAGTGGCTTGTTAGAGTGCTCTGCACATATACAGACCTAGAGAGAGAGTAGATGTGTAGACTGGATGTTGCAGGGGTTCGTGTCATGCTTAACTATGGCTGCATGGCTAGCATGGATGGAAATATTCAGCGAAACAAACTTCTATGCTCATTAGTGTTGCAAAGCTAAAAGCTTCAGCTACTTATTTCTGAGGCTAGTGGTCCTCTGAAGCAACAAACATTTTTCTTGAGGGGAAAGAAAATCCATATCTGTATTGTCAGTATGGCTCATAGATCCTTCTCCCAGAAGGCTCCTGTGTGGTTGTATGGGTCGGATCAGCCTGTAAGTCAGGGAGAGGGGAGGTTGTCAATAACTGGTTGAAGGGTCTGTGCACTGGGAAATCCTTTCATTGAAAAGGCTGCTTGATATCAGCTCTATGGATGGAAATACGTCAGTGAGAAGCAGCTTGTTGTTGTAGTGGTTGCACCTTTCTACCCAGTAGTGTGGCTGTAGGCACCCAAACAGTCTCTCATTCTCACTGACCACAAAAATACTCAGGGGAAGGAAAAAAAGAGAGCTGAGTCTGTGGGTCTTGCTGGTCTGACAAGGAAAAACCCGTTAGAAACTAAGTGGCACTGAATTATTCTGCTTATCTGTCATTTCTGACCAGATTTGAACTGTGTTCCTCAGGCTCAGTGGTTTGTTTTGCCTTTTGCTGTCCTCGCACTCAGGAAACTCTGTGAGTTAGCACTGGGTTCTCATCCTGCTCCCGTATAAACAGTTTGTACTTCCTTAGTCTTCCATAAATTGCAATGTAGTTGCTAAGCAAATTGGCATCTAGTACGTAAGTAATTGCAGAAGTAAACACTTGGCTTCCAGTTTTACTGTCAACAACCAGCCACCTCTTGGGTGTGTTTGAAGCTTTAGGATATAGATTCCAATTTCTGGCTTCTTTTCTGGTAATGATCAACCTTCTGGCTGGGTTTCACATACACAAGTCTGTTTGCCATTTGGGAATGTATTTGCAAAGGTTGCACAAAAGATGGTGAAAACTGTTTAGGACCCAAGGGTTATCTGCACTTATTTTATTGCAAATAACACATAAATGCTGTTTTGGCCAGGGGAACACCACCAGTTCCTGGTACAGGGATGTGTCCTCTGATTTAACCTGTTTGCTGTTCATTCATACGTGGTCATGTCATAACCAGACAACTGTTATCTGGGAAGCTTTATTTCTCCTTTGCCATTTGTTTCCAATCTTTATTTGTTTCTTCTAAGTCTACTGCTGTCAGGATGTTGCTGTCTCTTTGAATCCTGCCCCGCAGTACCTTTTTTTCTGCTCCCATTCTGCTCTGAGCATTGATCCTACTTCAGTCATTTGAATTCCCTTATTGCTTTTTACATCTTTTTCATCTACGCTTTTGTATCTCTGTTGGAAGGAGTTGGAGCTCAGAAAGGGTCACGTGTGATCTTTGCCAGACCAGATTAAGGCATATTACTTGCTTCTTGTCCCTTTCTCCCCACACAGCCTTGGTTTTCTGGCTGCTTTAACGGCTTCCTTTGAGTAGTTAAGCAGCCAGCATATTTTATAGATACCTCAGATGATGCTTTCACTGTTAGTGACATCAGTTGAAAGGATTCTCTGAGACTCATTGATATTGATCTTTTTCATTGAGCCTTTGAACTGGTAATCAAATAAACCATTTCCAGCTGTAATGTATACATTAGCTTGGATCTGGAGGACTCTTCCAGCACAGTTCTCTCTACACCTCATTTGGACAATTCTCTAAGCACTTTCAAGGCACTTGCTGCCTGCTTTAGAGAGGCAAGGACTCCTGTGATGGTTTGAAAGCATTTAAGCTGAGTTTGTAGCTACTTCTTGCGGCACACTTTGTAGGGACATGCCTTGAGGAAAGCAGCAGTCTCGCTGTCACCTTCCCACACCGTCCTTCTGCAGTGCAGTGCAGTGCTGTGTGTGTAGACACTTGGGCTAGCTCAGATGCTCAGAGCAATATAGCGCAGTGCTCCACCTGGACTCGTTTATCCTGCTTCCAGCTAACTCAGCTGTGCCACGTCTGGTACCCAAGCTAATTACTGGAGACCTATCTTTTATATTTCTACATGCCGCTGCATTTTGCAGAACAGTCACTCGGTGAAGGAGAGCAACACTGGCGAGTCAGTTTCTATGAATTATCTTTTTATTTATGAAGGATTAAAAAGGGGGAAGGTAATAGAAAGGGAAAGTAATAGAAAGATTATAGGGCTTTTGCTCATAAGATGAGGTGGTTGAGCTTAGCAGTATTAAATGCAACGGGGCATACCTCAGTAGTTCATCAATTTGTAAAGATAAAGATTAATTCTACGTCTTAAACCCCAGTGGGGTTTTCATGTTAAAATGTGACATGCCTGTCAGTCAAATAGTAGACATAATTGTTCTTTAGGTGACCTTTTAAAATCCCATCCCTTTTAATTAAAAATTGTGTTCTCGTGCAGGCTGTGTATGCAGGGTAAAAACTCTTTTCCTAGGTGGCAGGTTGCAGGTAGAGAGCTGTCACCAGCTGTGTGACACACGCCTGAAACGGGAGGAGTGCCTGCAGTCCCAGTGCAGCGGCATGTGGCTTGCCTTCGGCTCCCGCTGGCAGGGGAGGAGGGAGATGGAGGGATAAGCAGCATCTCCCAGGAACACACCCAAACCCTTTTCATTCCTTGCCTAAGAAGTTACTGGTAGTTACTTACTGTGGCGTAGAAGGTTCTAAGACACAGCATTTGCCATAAGTGTGTCACTTCAGAGCAAATGATGGATTATATCCTTCCACACCCCAAAAATCTTCTTTGTGCTGTAATTAAAAAATAAATGTTGCAATGTTGGATTGGAAATATTTCCTCCCGTACACCGAATTTGTTTTGTTAGGTTGCCTGGGTGTAATTGCAGCAATGTCAGTGTATGAAACCCCTGTCACGGGGTAATGGTTTCCTGCTGCTACACCAGTGCCAAGGACTGCTTTGCTTCGCAGCTCTATTGCTGGCTATCTCCAATCAGTGGTGGTGATAAGTTTGCTTCTGTGCAACTTTCCCCCCCCCCGACACCCCCAGTTTATTTTGTTGCCTGTATGTGTACTATAAATTACAGTTCTGTGCAGATGCTAACCACAAATCCTAAACAGTAGGAAGCGCTGCCCTGCTGGAGAGCAGCTCCCTTGGGAGCGGGGTTTAGGTTCGCCCAAACTTGTCAGCGATCCGAGGGGAGGGCGTTCCAAAGCAGGAAGCTCTGCTGGGCCCCTTCTAACCATCTGAAAATTGATCCCTCTTAAACAGTTTAGAGGGCCCTCGGGGTCTTACAGCTTACATAAAAAATGAAAGCCCTTCCTGTCTTCGAGCGGCGCAAGCAGTCAATACAAAAGAGAAAAATGGTCTTTTAAGTGTATCCCGTTGAATCCATTATCTCGAGGGCCCGCGTGTGCGTGTGATGCTTCATCAAAACATCATCGGCTCGGGTGAGGTGGCATTCAGGGGATGTCAGAGAAAATGCTGCAGTACTCTCAGTGCCACTGGACAGGCTAAATATGATACAAGCCAGCAAATGAGCGCTGCAGAAAAACTAATATATTTGTCCTGACACGAAATTAATTTCATGTTTTACATGTTTGAAACAAGCAATTTCTTCAGCAAAAGTTTTGAACGTTTCTTTTGTGGGTATGATAGTCCTGTTGGGCATCTTGTACAACAATTGCTTTGCAAATACAAGCTTTCTTTCAGATTTTTTTTGCATTACAATGATAAAGAAAATCAGGGAAGAAAGAAAAATCAGTGTGTGTACCATCAGTGCATTTTAGTCTTGTTTTGGGAGGTTTTGAAAGGATTGGATGTGTGCTATCATGAGCGAATTAAGTGTTGAATTTCTGGTTCTTGTAAGCAAGTGTGTCAGAGCTATTAGTTTTTCAACACTGAAGTTTTCCAAATCTCTTGCATGCCTCTATTTGAGTGATTTGTATGTTTTTCTTAGACTAGCAAGAAAGAGTGAGCCTTGATTTCTGCTGTTCTGAGTTTGCAGTAATGGCATAGTGGTGTTAATTTACCAGATTGTGGTTACAAGCTTATCTTTTGCTGTCAGTGTTTCCTTGCTGCAATTAATAAGGATGTTGTGCTTTGATAGATTATATGCAATAAGACAGAGAAGAAATCAGTTTTATTCTCAATAATCATTAGTATCAATAATTCAAAGTGCTATCAGAAAAAGAAAGGCATTTTTGGAGAGCAAAGAGAAGAACGAAGAAGTGTTTTAGAATGCAACTGAGCTGTCAAACTGGCATCCTTTGGGGTGTCCTCCATTTCCTTTGGTGAAAGGTTTGCTTAAATAAACTGAGTAGTAGGCAGTGGGTGTGTGCTTTTGCACAACATACACCCAGGTGCTTTGTTGGCCAGGGTGATCCTAAAGGCAGAGCGCTGTCAACATTCCTAATTGGTTATTACCCAATAACACACACCCTCCAGTGTCTTGGGACTACAAAACACTTTTTACCTAGCCTTCCTACATGAATAATGAAGCACTTCAAATATTCATCCAATTATAGTCAGCCTCTCTCTTGACTAAGGATTGCCAAATGCAATTGGACATACTTCTGACATAGAATTTCAGGCTATATCTGTGTTGGAAGGGTTTAGTCATAATTCCTGACTTCTGGGGAGAGATTAGATAACAATGATGGTAATTTCTCCAGCCTCAAAAGCTATTGTTTATTCACTTTCTCTGTTAAATTCTAGTTCACTAGCAGTATAATTTCAGAGTTTTAGAAAGATGTTTGGGGTTTGGTATTTTTATTTATTTTTAACTTTATACTTGGAGTCTGTCACATGAAACCGCTCGTGTTCTGTTTGAAACAATAAGATTTGCCTGTTCTCCAAATGCTGTGGATACAGCTGCATATGACTGAAGTCACCATCAAGCATATGAAAAGCAGACAGTTAGCATGTGTACTTTTCAAACATTTGGACTGTGTTTATTTCCCTTTTCTATTGTTTCAAAACATTTTGCTGCCCATCATGATTGGCTCCTGTTATGCCAGTGTCTGACAGTTAAATGGATGTTTTTCATGTCTTGCTAGTATTCTCAAAAGCAGTGTCCTCATCCTTTGCAGAATATGAAGGTTTCATTTCACTTTACTAGCTTCTCCTGTGAATAAGCTCCCCTGAGTGTTAATCTTCCCTCTGGACTCCCAAAATCTAGTTTTGGCATCCTCTGGTGAGGATGTTGTGCCATACCCCTGGCTCATGGCAGTTTCCAGCCCTGCTGCCCTAACACCGTAGAGAGTCACGTTGGCTCCAACATGCTGCTGCAGAGGAGAGCCCCGTCACGGTGTCCATCTTTTTGATGGAGAGATCCAAGTAGGGAAGTGGTGGTAAATGTTATTCTAGGGAGATGTGAGCTGAGGGAACAGTGGCAGCAAAGATGCCTCCATGCTTGTATTTCCCCCATGAAAGACTTAATTCACAGTAAAGGGAGGGGAGCAAAACAGCTGCTTTTCTGTAGCTAAAGTGTATTCGGAAGCTCCACTTTCTATCAGGCATTCTCATTTTCCCAGCTTCTAATATTGTTGTCTCACAGAGCTGGGCCTTGGGCCATGCCTTTCGTACCAGCCTTTTCTTGCTTAGTAGCTAACCCCGATAAACTCATCAACCGAGCTACAATTGTGCTTTCCTGATCTTGCTTTGGATTAATGGTGTAGCGCTCTGAAAATGAATGGATGCTGCTCTCCGGACCACAGAGGTCTGGTTCCAAGTGAGCATTTAATTCCTCGCTTGGGAATTAGAAATAAAACCCCTAATCAGTATGTTTCATGCTTCTGGTTTTGGTAGGCTCAACAAAAGGAAGGGTGAGAAGGATGCTATCAGAAGTTGCTGCTTGTCTGGGTTCATTATAAGGCACAAAAGCATTGGTTTGAAAATAGAAACAACTGGTATGGCTGTGACTTTCAATTGCATTTAACTTCCATGTGGGTCACTTCATTTCCTATGAAAATGCTCTAAGTAGTTAAATCAGAGGTGTGAGTCCCTCATGTTTTCAGGACTTCATTAATGAAGAAAAAAAGGCCCACAGTGATGAAGAACGTAGTACTTGTACCAAGCAAACAGCATACATTGTACCAAGTACATTGTACCAAGCAAACAGCATAAAGCTGGTAGTGCAGTTCTCATTTGTAAAAGAAAAATTAATCGGGTTGTTCTCAAAACCTGTCCCTGAGCCTGCAGAAAGAGCTTCTGCAGGGTTGTTCCCAAGTGGGACAGCTTAGCTGTGGCTCCTCTGGGAGCATTTCTTCCAAGGGCCCTTTCTGTTGCTATGAAAGGACCGCAGAAAGGAGACTCTCCCTTGGTCTTGCATATCTGATTATTTTTCTTTGCAGCATTGCTTCTGCTGGGAAAGGTGAGCGCTGATGAAAGCTTTATCAACTGGAAATTGCAGAGGCTGCAGACAACATGAAATAAAGGGAGTGAGGTCCCGAAAAAAAGCAGGGTCAGTGAAATCTAGTCTCCGTAAAGGTTGAGTTTGTAGCATGTTGCTGACTAATATGTGTATGAAATGAGGGTACATCCATCATAGCAGAGAGCGTTTATTTTCCTCGTTGCTGAGGAAACACTGTCAGTGGCTTGGCCAGGACAGTGAGGGAGCAGGGCAGGAGGGATGGGTAGTGCGGGAGTGAGCTGGTCCCCCTGGTAAGAAGTGACTCTGCACAGTTCAGCCGGTGGGAATATGTTCCTGTTCCTGCAATGTTCCCTCCTTCAGACACTACGGTAAAACCCCTTCTTTGTCTTGTCTAAGTGTCCAGTAAGAATCATAGAATGGTTTGGGTTGGAAGGGACCTTAAAGGTCATCTAATTCCAAGCCCCCTGCCATGGGCAGAGACACCTTCTATTAGACCAGATTGCTTAAATGATAAATAGTAAGATGGCAATGTGCTCCCAAAATTAGATATGGAATTTGATTTTACCCATGTTCCCTGACTTTAAGGAGCAAACATGTCTTGTCTGACTTTGATCCTGCAGAGAAGCCTGAGCTGCTCTTTACAGTCATACAGTAGCTGTTTCTATACCCCTCAGTATTGTTTAGCAGAGGATTTTCCATGATGATCAACCAGCCCTTGAAGCATAGTAGAGAAACACCCCTTCCTTTTGACAGTCTGTTTTAGTCAACGCTTCTCACTGATCCCTGCAAAGCCATTGCTAACTGCCTTTGCATTAGCAGCATAGGTGTGACAGACTCCTTCCATCCCTCTGTCCTTCCCTCTGGCAGTGTAAATCCCTGGGGCATGTCCCTGCCAGAGGTCTTTTAACATCAAAGTGAGTAGGTATCAGCTGGTGGCAATTAAGAGGCAGCAAAGATCGCTCTTGTGTGCCTGTGCTGCTGCTGCCCACTGGGGCTGGAGCTCTGCGTGGGCGGCTGGATGCAGGGGGAGAGTGGGGCTTACTGGGTGCAGCGGGGCTCGGGGCAAGGATCTCACAGGGGAAGCAGCAAACAAGTCTCAGTCCTCTTTCTGCTGTCCTATTGACTGTATCGCAGAGCCCAGTCTGACCTCAGGTGCCTTCTCCCTCCTGTTAAACCCATCACGAAGCTGGTGCTCAGCCGCAGGTTCTGCCTTCTGCTTCACAACTGGCTACCTGGGACCACTTTGTCTCCTGTGATTTGTTTTTATTTGTTAGGCACCTTGCAATCTTCCCTTCTGAGGGAAAAAAATGCTGTGCAAAAGCAAATGGCTGAGGACTGTGCTGCTGGTTTCCCCCGCACAGGGCTACTTAGTTACTGCAGATAAATACAGACTTCTGTGCCTGTGGGGATTAGCAAGGGAATACAGTTTGATGGTCTTGCTTCACAGAGTTGGTCATTTTAAGCCATTCCTTCTCCAAACCCTTTCCTTTCATTGTAGTAATTGGCTTCTGCCTGCCTCCAAACACTAAAAAAGTGGTGTTTTAGGAAGGTAATGGAAGATAATCAGAATCATCCCATAACCCCAAACTGTTTATTGTAGCACCAGTGGCTTCTGGAAAAGTAGGGGTGGAGACCCTTGATGAAAAATGCAGCTCTTGATTACCCCAAACTATTTTCAGGCTTCTGCACCTTTCAAGAATGTGGTTCTGTAGATCTCCTGTAAAGATAGTAGAAAACAATTATATCTATGCCTTGTAGTGATGCAAGAGAAAGAAAAAAAATCAGAAATCTTCCAAAACACCTGGATTTCTGATAAATTAAGATTTTATTACATTCAGATACAGAACAAAAGATTATTGGTATTAAGTAGCTGTACGAGTGGCAGGGGTAATACAATGTTGTTGTAACATGTTTTATTTTCAGCAAGCACAGAGAGGAAGAGAACTCCTTGAAACGTTTTTCAGTCCGTGAAAATGCCTGTATTGGAACTTGCATTATTCTAAAAAGCTGATGGTTTGGAATTCAGAATTTTCCTCACTAAGTTGTTAGCTTTTTTCTTCTTGTTGGTAAGGGAGTCATAGTCTTTTGGCAAACGTACCCACGTTGGTTGTTGATCAGTTCTTTTGCCGTACCAGTCATTAGTGCAAGCTACAACTTAATCTGTTGCTATGAAAGTTCTGCAGTTGTATCAGTATCTGGGGACAAGGGCAGATGCAGTATAGAAAGACCCTTGGGCAACAGCTTTTTCTTTTCCTTTATTAATCCAAGTATAGTTAAGTTTGGCTCTGTCTTTTTAGAGCAAGGCTTCAAAGTTAAGTGAAAGCAATAAGGAAAATGTGCAAACTCAAGCAGCAGGCTGCTCTGTGATCAACATTTTTCTGCTACTTTAAAAGCAGCGCTCGGCTTGGTAGGGAACTTCTTGTTTATGAGCAGCCTGGAATTGCCACGGGGAAATTTTGGCTGTTTGAGTTGTGCTGGTTTCTACCAGGAAGATCACAGCAGATGTGGGATCCATACGCCAGTAAATCCTCTAGACTGATGGAGCTATGCTTATTTGACTCCTTCCCAACAGATCCTTTCCCACTTGTTTGCCTGCATTCAGAATTTCTTAGTTGCTGTGTTAGAGTTGTCACAAGTTTTCAGCTGTGTGATCCTAACACTCTTGGAGCATCATATGACTTCGGATGGCAATCTTTTCTGTACTTCCTCTGGTGAAGCTGCAGCTCAGGAAGAAGCTAGAGATCAGTCAGCTCCTCTGTGTGAAGCTAATGGGAATTGTTGGGTAAAACAGCACTTAGATTAAAAGCGTTACAAATTCCTGTCCATTTTAGGAGCACTGCAAACTATTGCTCACAACTTCATATCATATCAGTTAGTTATTTTTTTATTTAATAAAGCCTGTTTTTCTATGGAAATTAATATCTGGGAAAGAACAGTGTTAAACTGTGTTTAAATATGGATTTCAGTACAGTTTTGTTTCTGGTGATTTTGTGAGAGGAATATGCACTAGCTGCCCATGGTTCACTTCAGATCCTACCTGGGCTCCCGTGGCTGCTGTAGGAGGGCACCAGTCTGCAGTAGTGTCCCTGTGCCATCCCCCAGCCCTTCAGGAGTCCCGGAGATGCCCTAGAGCATCTTAAGTGGCACCAGACACCTGTGTTTAGGCAGCTGAATCACGTCCTGGCTGCCGTGTATTAAAGGCACCGTGATGTAACAGTTAGTTTTGTCATGTGGTATTTTTGAGGATTTCATTGGCTGCAATTATAGTGTCTGTTTTCACGTACGTGGATAAATTATTCCTTACACCACTATTTATGGGGCTATATTGCTTCTGTACTGTATCTCAGCTCTCTTCCTTTCTTCTCTCGTTACCTCCTCCACAGAAATACATCTGACATACCATTGGGTTTGGTATGGCTGCAGGGATGATTACACCATGACAGCATCTAATTTAATAAACAATAAAGCCACTGTTTTGTATATGTAAAGTTTGTCAATGGAAGTAATGTTATCTGTGTGCTTTTTATCACCCCCACCACCAGCAGAATGTGAAGGTGTGGCTTTGGCATTTCTAACCTATGCATTAAGCATTATTTATTGCTCAAAGCCACTATCTTAAGTTGTTTTAGGTGGACTTTCCTGTCCTCTTAACTGATTAGCACGCAGGTTTTGTATGAACTGATTTGGTTAATGGTGCCGCTTTTCCTAGTTATTGGAATGCTTAAATCATTACAACTTCTAGCATGGAAGCAGTTAAACATGTAAATGTTTGGGAATGAGTTATACGGGTATAAACACGTCTCTCTAGGTAGGCACATGTCTGTGTCCGCGCTAGGAAACACAGCAATGTAATTGTAATGTATGTAAGTTGGAGTTAATCAAAACAAGAGCGGTGTATGGTCCTGTGTTTCTCATCCTAAGTTCTGTGCTGATAACACCCACATCTTCCTTGCCCCTGTTGCGTATGCTCTTGTGCCATCTCGATTGCCTTTGTCAAAGAATTTAGGATCTAGGGATCCTGAAATCTGGAAGTACCATTTTTGGTCTAGGTGAGCAGATCAGCTAAGTAGTAAAGCAAAGCATGAGTGTTTTAGAGAAGCATAATAAATGTGTTACTGTGTAGCTGGCCTTGCAGCTTTTCTTGTTAAAAACTGAAGTCAGCTTTGTGGGAAAAGAATGTTATTAGGGCAGCCAGGGCAACCTTAGTTTTTCATCTTCATGGTGTATATATATATGTAATACCATCTCCAATACTTGTTTGTCTGCTGCTGTGCACAGAGAAATATGGTGCTTAATTAATAAACAGGTCATCAGCGGGTTCTGTTCCTCCTAAGGTCAGCATGTGTCCTTGGGCTGTATTTTCTGAGTATTGCTTGAGTCCTGTTCTGAAGAGTCATTCTTGCATGCTTTCTTTGCAGCATTCTTTAGTCTAGTACTGTCTTGCTTCACTGAAAGGAGCTCAAAAAAATGAGGCAGGTGTACTGAGTGGTAGCATCACGCAGGAAATCTGGCACACGCTTGGACAGTGTTCATTTCTCCTGGGCAGCCTCTGTCTGCCTCACCTTCCCTTCCTGCAACCCCTTCCTCATCCATCAGGCCTCCTCCTGCTTCTCCAGCAGATGAAGCAGGGGTGCCATGGGCAATAGTCTAATATGTTCTACAGCCCTGGCTTCTCCCCAGATTGTGTGCTGCCTGGATTGAGGGTGCTGTGGGAAAACAGAAGGTCATTAAAGACCAAGACTGAAGTGCAGAGAGAACTTTGCAAATGAAAGTTGCAGGAGCATCTCTAATATTATCTTACTTGTGAAGCTTGTTTTGACTACCTTAATAATGTGCTTTGTGTGTGGTTTTGTTTTTGTTGGTTTTTTTTTCCCTTTGTCTGTTCCTGTAGGGCTTTAGAAAAGCAGGCTGAACATCCTTTCCACCATCCCTGGCAGATCTATCTTGTGACAGTCGGAGTGCAGGTTCATCAGCAGGGCTGAAGCCTGTTAATCTGTTTTACCGAGCTCCTGCTGGCTGCACAGGGTAGCAAATTGTTGTCCTCTGCATGAACTGCACTTGCAGAGGATGTTAAAACTTCACAAGTGACTTCCACTAGTACAGGAGAGCAGAGGAGCAAGGATGCTTGGGAATACTTTATTCTGTTCTAGGCTCTGGAGGACAGTGTTTTCTGGGGACACAGGCTCGCCATAGTTAACAGCTAAAGGTTTTAGAAGCGCTTTCTCTCTGAATTTTATTCATTAATGAGGAGCTTTAATTTAGGCTTTAATATAGAAGTGGCCTCTTTTTCTCTTGAGAAGCAGTCCCCGTAGGACCCGCCGTGCAGCACGCGGGGCTTACTTGTGCTGTCTCTCGCCTTTATGGGCTGCAAGGCAGGAGGAGTTTGTGCAACTCCTGCAAACGCGAGGGCAAGTGTGTGCTTGCCCTGTCTATGGAAACTTGTTATCCTTCCTCTTACAGGAGGCAGCAGGTAACAAAACAACATAGATGGGATTTCTGGCTAAGCAGACAATGTTGTGAAGATCTTGGAAAGCTTCATTTGTTATGGTTGCATTGCAATGGTTGTTGTTTACAGGGGCACAGGCTCCAGGCGTGTGAAGTGTGATGCTCGCTTCCCAAAGCGGTTGGCAATATCATAGTGCTTCTTACATAGCGTATACGTGCTTAACTGGGGTATCAATCTGTTGGGTTTGGATCCAGGACTCATTTTGCTGATAGCTTTCTAAGGGATTTCATGGAGAATCTCAGAGCATTTCCTAATTTCCAGTGATATGTACGTGGAATTTTGATGCTGAGCCTTCTCGAGGGTACAGAGGAAATACTGAGAGCTAACAGTGGTTTGAATGAAATTCATGAAAGCTGAGGGGCAAACTTGATGTATGAAGAAATACATCAAAGAATTTCTACCATTCTGAGAAGATTCTGTTGTTGGGTGTTTTGAGGGGGGTTTGCTGTTTGTGAAGTTCGTTTTTTTTCAATGTCCAGGTTTTTTGAAAGGGCTCTGGTAGCTTTTTAACAGTGTTCTTTGTGGAATCTGCATTTACAGATTTATCAATGGGACTTTGAAGATGGGTTGCTAACATGTCTTTTCCTTTTTAAGAAAAATTGGCAGACTTAAAGGAGAGGGGGTTGGAATGAATATATTTTTGCTTTTTACTTAAACATGATCCCAAGACACAAGTTCTACTTTATTGCATTGCTGCCTGTGAAAGGATTCGGTGTTCTGAATATATAGATTATCACGGCCTTTGGGGTGTTGGGCATTCACCACTTTAGCTACCTTCTGGCTTTTAGTATTGAATGATAAACACTCTTGTTCTGCTCCTATCCTCCATTATCTGTACTCACAGCAAACCTGACCATCTAAAACATGATTAAAATATAATTCAAAAGTTATTAGCTAATTATGACGCAAAGTACTTAATTTGCCATTGCACCCTAATAACTTAAAGGTACTCCTGGTAACTTGGTAATAACCGTATCATAAGCAAAGGGACACGGTTGCTACTAACTTAATAGGCAGCTTCCCTCAAGATAAAACATAAATAACGTACCTCAATGAAATCGGATTCAAGCTTAGTAAAATTATCTTGGCAAGCAAAGAGAATATTTGTTAATTTTTCTGTGAAATGTTATCATTGCCAAGAAAACTTGGTTACAAAAAAACAGAGATGGAAAAAATATTTGCATGAATAATTGATTTAACATTTCATTGGTTTAAATGATTTTAGGAAAAGTGCTTTTGATATGCACTGGAAAACTAAAAAAGTTTTTAAGGACTTATTTGCAAGATAACCAAACACTGTAGGAGATCTGGGGCTTACAGGCTTGCAGACCGCTCTTCAGTAGATCCAGCGTGTGAGCGAGCCTGAAAAAAGGACCAAGGAGACATGGTGTTGTAAAACATAAAATAGTGGTAGTCAAGCTGTGGTGTGAGCTGCGGGTGTGCAGGTGGGCTGTTGCATGTCACTGTCGTTTGCCTGATGTCCTGACAAACAGCTGAAGCAAAATGCCTGTCGTGATGAAAAGAGGGATGGCAGCAGGTACCTGCAGCCTCTGCTCCTGCTCCGGGTCTCCTTGACTTGGCACGTGGGGTAGGTTGATCTGAGCACCGGCTGGCTGGAGAAGTGTCTTAAAGGGTACTAGAGGAAGAGAGGGCCTGTGGTACTGTTCTGTAGGTAGTGGTTTGGCTGAAAGAACAGCCTATTTGGGGATTGCAAGACTTAAGTTTTCTGGAGATGGGTCGATATGGCAGCATACGGGCTTGAGGAGGGAGCGCTTGGTATCTGGAGACAAGCAAAACTATGAGGGTCGGGGATAGACGGGATGTCTTGGGAAGTCTCGGCAACTTCAGTGTCTGTCAGATGGAGGAACCTCACTTTGTCAAAAGTGATGAGGACTGTGAGGATGAGGATCCTGGTTTGGGGTGGGGGAACAGATGGAGAGCAGAGGACAGACCCTTTTCAGCCACATCTGAAGCCTGTAATGCAGCCTATAGGTTCAGGTTTGGCTGCCACAGTGTTGCAATTGCTTTTAAAATGCTGACCTACCTAGCCTTGTGTGAAAAGATGCAGATTTGGGTTGCAGACGGTTCCACTTATCTGTCTGTATCTCTCTGGTGTACCAGAGCGGAGAAAGAAGGTACATGGTAAACAGAAACTCCCTGGCCCATCATCTGCAGTCTGGGGATAGTGGTCTACTGGCCTCACCCTTGCTGCCATCATGCAATGTGGGAGATGGTTTCCATCTGCCCACATATATAGTTTTTCTATCTATGAGTCACCAGCTTTTGAAATCCCATCCCAAGTTTTTATTCCTTTCTCTTCTAAAATGGCAGAGTTTCTAAGAGTGCCGTTTGGGTCAGGGTGAATGGTGGTCCTGAATTTGGAAATGGGGGCTTTGACAGAAGGCTGTGACAGAGCCTACTTTCCTTGGACATTCAGGACTTTGCATCAACCATAAGGCTGTCAGCCTGTATGTTGACTACACCGGAGGAGTTCCTGTTAGTAGGTGTACTTCATACTGTAATTATTACTTCGGGTGTGAATCTCCTAGGTAGCTAGATCACCTATTTAGTGGGGAA
Source organism: Jacana jacana (assembly GCA_013400555.1). Classification (NCBI taxonomy): domain Eukaryota; kingdom Metazoa; phylum Chordata; class Aves; order Charadriiformes; family Jacanidae; genus Jacana; species Jacana jacana. The sequence goes on along the minus strand of VZTM01005771.1, from coordinate 146,048 downwards.
AATACAGGTTTTAATTGTTCTTGGAAGAAATGTCTTTTCAGGCAGAGATTAGGGTATTTCTATTGACTTTTGGAGCCTTAGCCATCCCTTTTTTTAATTCACCCCAATGTTTTCTGTGACCTCTTTTGCTCAGCTGTCATTTAGTTGCACACCTTATCATCTCTACGCTCATCTGTGGCTTAGAAAGCTGTAGTTCACTCTCCTGTAAGTAGCATTCCTGCAACATGACTGCACAGTGTTGTGCAATTTATTCTTTTCCAGTTAACATGTTGGTTTGGCCGTGTGGGCTAGATCCAATGACTACTAGTTCATTTTGTAATATGTCTATTTTGCTTTCATCTCTGCTCCTGATGCTGCCTCTGATCAGGCAGGTTATAGCAAATCCCATGTTTCTTTCTTTTTTTATTATTATTTTTCTCTGATGTGTTCCCTGATGATACCACCTCACTTGTCATTTCAGATCCTTCCCATCTGCTTCTCACATGCTTTAGTCTGCATTTAAGACTATTCACCACTTCTTGTCTGTCTCAATTTCTTCTAAATGTTTTATTAGACCTCTGAGCTTGCCCTTAACTTTTCTTTCACTTCCATGCTCGAATAACAATCTTAAGGTGTTTGAAATGATCTCCATGTAAATGATTCAGTTCTTCAATCTTTAGCAAATATTTCCTCTAAGGTTTGACATCCTTCTACTCGGTATCTGGGATTTATCTGTTCTTTAAAATGCCGTGTAACATTTTCTAACAAATCTCCTAAGAACCGGTGTTTTAATACCACCCCCGGTACATCCTTCTTGCTCTGTCATTTTGGCTCGTACATAAATACCTTTTCTACAGAAGGTTTAATGAGATTTTAGGTTTTAATACATTTTTCTCTTGTTACCTTTGCTTTATAATCATTGTATTCATGCCTCTTCTGATAATATAGGAACTGCCTGTGCCAAGGAATTCCTGAGACTCACGGACATGAAACCTTAAATTAAATGTAAGGAGGAAGAGATAAGAACAAATTATAATAGCACTGAGAGTAAGAGATTACAACAGAGTATTTGGTTAAAATGTGGTTTTCATAATATATGTTCCTGAAAATTGCAAATGTGTTCTGTTATATCATGTTTGTGAGCCAACTTTCATTACGTGGAGTTTTAAAGGTTGCTAGGTATTCAGTCACTGTGGATCCAAAAGATGTGGGATCTAAATGACTTCAGAAAAGAGGGGCTGGTTGTTACTGTTAAAATGGTCCTCTGAAAAAAAGAATTGAAACATCATTCTCCACTTGGGTGCATTTCTCCCTGGTGTTGGATACCTCTTCAAACCTCTTCTCTTCTAGGGGACAGTGCAAAATTATATAATTTAGACCTACGAGGAAGTAAAATTAAATAGCCATGAGATGAGCATACCATTAAACAGATCTAATTTATAATAGGCTCTTATGCAAATTGCCTCTGAGCACTTAAAAGAAAATGAAAAGAAATTAATAAGGACGACGTGGACTAAAAAGTCAGAGGAAAGAAAAAAAAGTGAAAGTCTCTTCCAGCTCACTCTCTGCACACCCCAGAGAGTTAAGTAAGCATTCCCATTGGCCACATAAACGTAATGATGTGCTAGTAAAACCTGCATTCACTTATTCTTTTAAGGGCCAAGTACTTTGCCACAGTGGCTTCAACCAGGTGAGTAAGAGTTCAACTAAGGTATTTTTTCTTTTCTTTTCTTTTCTTTTTTTTTTTTTCCTTTCCATGTAATTCACTGTTGGAGGGAGAGAGATGTGTTTTCATGAGTGCTCTGCCCTTGCCAGCCACCGAATACCTGATCTTGGTGGAGTCCCAGGTGGTTTCTTGCCCTGCCCGTCAGCATGGGGTTGTGGGTGCCAGGGCATCGCCGATGTTCCTGCTGCTGCACAGTTCCCTCTGCTGGGTTATTGAACTCCAGGAGTTTTCCTCCCTTTTTGTTGCTCTGCAAAAGACACAGAGAGAGCTGACAACTTAGAACCTTGAAAATACAGCTTATCGTAAAAAAATTCTCAGCTTTGAGATTTTGTCTTCTGATAATTATAACAGTAGGAGAATGATGTACTGAATATATTAAAAAATAAGGAATCTGTGTTTTCTTGGAAAAAAAATGCTAGGTTTATTTCTACCTTAAATTGAAGGCTTGCAGACACCAAGGCTTGCTGCTTTTCCATGTTCTTTGTATCTTTGATGACAAAAAGGAAGAATTTTCACTCTGTCCACTGAAGCTTCTAAAACAATCTGCAGAACTGCGTCATTTTTCTTAGTGTTACATTGTGCAATAGTTGACTTAATTAATATTAGTCATCTTGTTCCTAATTATTGCTGCTTTCCTAAATTCTTAACTGAGGTAGAATATACTGAAGGGAAGCCTTTCTCTTTATGTGTATAATAATATATATAAATACTTCTACACCGAGAGAGCAAGGTTATAAACATTTACACTAGGTATACAGGTTTGCTGCAGACTGAGTATATATTTTTATACTTGACAAACAAGACTTGTTTCTGAAGAATGTGAAAAATCCTGTATGCAATATCATCTTCCCATGCTAGTTTTTTGGCCTAGAAACACTGGTATGGGAGTTGCTGGTCTGTGGGGAGAAGGATCCCTATAGTGTTGGACTAGATGATCTTTCAAAGTCCATTCCAATCCCTGATATTCTGTGATTCTGTGATTTTATGGAAACAAAACATCAATCTCTTCTCTATCCTGTTGTTTTCTCCCCATTAAAACCAGGCTTCTGGCTGTACCTGGCTTGTGTTCTTAAAGTAAAACCAAATTCTGTGGTGGAAGCTGAGTTTTCCACTGGTTGTATTTTCAATCCTTGAAGCATTCAATTTCTGACAGTGGAATATGATATTTAAAGCCACAGACATTAATTATTACCCACTGGAGGTCGTACTTTCAACCCATGGGACATTAATTTTCCTGATATACAGAAAATTCCAGCCTGTTAGTTTTAATTAAATATTTCTGAAGTACATTTTCTTGTAAATGGACTACATTTTCTTATCCTTTACCCTTGATATTTGGCTAATTCTGCATATAATTATCAGCTTGCTTTGCAAGCCTCCTTTAAAGCACTCTCCTGTTTGGAAATCTGTTCAGCTTTACGTGTCATGAGAAAAGCAAAGTTACCTTTGCCAATCATCAGCCGGTGTTTTCAAGAAGGAGATGGGGGGGGGAAACATCTTTCATGTTTTCTTAGGAAGTGAAATTATAATAAATGTGATTTGACAGTGTCATCTTGTGCCAGCAGATTGATGTCTCTTAAGCACTTAAAATTGCAGTGTGAGACCAAGCAGGAGTAACAGTGGAGCTATAGGTGACATGGGGAATGGTTACTCCAGTATTATTGTATAGAAAAGCTGCCAAGCAAGGCATGGCCGAGAGCTTGCCACTGTGCTTCCAAGAGCCCAAGAGTAGAGGGGGAGGCTGGAGGGTGAAGGTGTTGGTCTTTCCCCAGGTCCTGGCATAGCCCAGTTTCCTCTCCTGATGGGTGTAGAAAATGCAGTTTAGAAGGCCATGCCACCAGATTTGGGTGCCATATTATCTCAAGTCTTTCCCTGGAGGCCACGTGAAAGAAGCTGGAATCTCGATTTTTTTTTCCATCTGAAAAGGAAAAAGACTTTCATTTTGTTTACAGAGGGCTTTCTACCGGGTGTCTGCCCTTCCAAAGCTGTTTTAACATGTGAAAGTGCAGTTGTGTATTGCAAAGTGATTTTGGGGGGCAATTGGAAGGGAAATGGGATTTGGCAATTCTTTGGGGTTTTTTTCTGCTGCTGCAAAGCAGGAGTGCACTAAGGCAGCACTTTCTGGTCACTCTTCCAGCCCAGACCTCAAAGGCTGTCAGGTCCCAGGTAGCTCTCCTGCTGGCTGTGCATGCTTGTCAGCATTATGGTTTTGTCAGAAGGCTCCATCCTCTGATACTATCTTGTTCTTCTCCTATACAATTAATAAAAAGAAGACAAAAAGCCTAGAGGTTTAAAATATGTAATTATAGTAGTAATTTAGAACTAGGAAAATGCTGCAGAAACCAATTACCATTATACATTTCAGTAATGACTGACTTGGCTAAATATATATGTATTGTGTGTGAGTTCCATGATAGATTCCAAGATGACATGTTTGAGTATAGGGGGAAATTAATTCTAAATGCCAAGTGCATCCATATTAGACATAAATGTTGTTCATCCACCTAGTGAACAGGAACCTGTGTTATATGGCCTGTCACAGCTCAAATTTTGAGCAGCAGGGCAGGCAGTAACGAGTATCCAAGGAAGAGAGTTTGAATTGTTCTATGGGATGGCTTTGAAAAAAATATTTTCTACCTGATTCTGCAAAATATATTCAATTCTTTATGTGTTACAGATTTCATGTGATTTAAATGAATTCAGGTGTTTCCTACACAATTGTAGACAGTTAGCAGAGGTTAATGGGGTTTCATGTCTTTCCTGGTCTTCATCACTCCTAGCTGATAAGGAAGAATAGATGAGACTTGTATTCTATCCACAACTTAGTAATAAGTGTACTACCAAGGTCCCTGCTGCAGGCACAGTCACCACTTTAAACTCCGTTTGGGCTGGCTGTGCCACTTTCCAAGGGAGGGTGTGTGGCTGTGGGTGTGAACTGGTGTGTGGTTGCCTGGCGCCCCATCCCTCTGCAGTTCCCCAAGAACCCCACTGCAAGCTCTGCCATCTCTCCTTCTTTGGGAACAGCTTCAGTCTTATGCTTCTTGAACTTCTGGTAGAGATCCCCTTCTGCTGGTGGATAGATGGGGCATCTCAGGCTGGGACAGTTCACACAGCCACGGGAGCAGATGACCTCTGAGTTTCTGGTGTGTTATTTTCTCCTGGTGGTGGGAAGTAGTTGTTTCTTCACGTCTTTTAAAACAAGAATAGTGGGCTGTGACTGTTTGTTGTGCTTGCTGTGTGCTGTTCGGGAGGAGGCAGACTTGTACCTTACCTATGCCATAAACTGAGTGTGATCGGGGAATAAAAGTGCCTGTTGGTCCCCAAGCTCCATCCTGGCGTACGGTGATACTGTCATGTGCTCTTTAGTAACCTGCAGGGGTTTTACTGTGCTGGTTCCCAAAACAGGTTGGTTATTCTGGGACAAAAGCTACATCCAAATGAGCCTTTCCATTAAAATAATGAAAATGTGGTGTCTGCAGAATATTGCAGAGTGTAACAGGTTGTGAAAAGGCTCTGAAATCGCATCCCAGACCTTCAGTAGTATTTCCTGCGGAGTGTCCGTGTGACCTACCGCAAGCAAGCTATTTTGGGGCTGTTTTGTTTACAGTTCTGGTGTTGGAAAGACTCACAGGCTACTTCCACATGGCCCATGCAGACACATGAGCGGCTGCACTAAGTCAAGCCTACCCGCTGCTCCTGGTGATTTCACTGGGAAACTGCCAGCGACTCAGGGGCGTTCTGCAAATGCCCCGGTGCAGAAACACAGCATGTATTTCGGGTTGCTTTGGCAAGGGTTTTGTTCAGAGCTCTCAGCCCTTCCTGCTGCTCTAACAAAAGCAGGTTTGTGGAGCACACATCTAGAAAAGCTGTATGCGCCCAGCGGTTGATGTTGTGAGAACTATTGGCAAGCGGAGGAGGCCCTTTTAGGTGGCTGTGTGGTTCTGGTGGTCAGCCTCTAAAGACTTAGGCATTTCTCCTGATGGTTTTAGTGTGGTCTAACAAACAGTTAATTTTTACTGTGAAATTGTTGCCTCGCCTTGAAATGTTATAAACTTGGTATCCCCAGCTTCAAATTCCCACAGTGGGCTGCTTCCTCAGCTGGGCCTGTCCAAGCCTTGGTTGCAGCAAATGGCATCCAAAAAATGAATTGTGTTTAAAAACAAACAAAAAACAAGCAAACAACCAAAAAAACCCCTAGATTTCCCAAGTGCAATCTCCAAACTAGATCAGGTTCACCATGCAGTCCCTGGGAAAGCAGAATGAAGTCATTCCAAGGGGGTTGGTGCATCCTGGGATGACAGGGTCTGCTGGTGGGGGCTATAGAGGTGCTGGAGCGAGTGCAGAGGAGGGCAACGAAGCTGGTGAAGGGCCTGGAGAATAAATCTTATGAGGAACAATTGAGGGAGCTGGGGCCGTTTAGTTTGAGGAAGAGGATGCTGAGGGGAGACCTCATCACTCTCTACAACTGCTTGAAAGGACATTGTAGAGAGGTTGGTGCTGGTCTTTTCTCACAGGAAATTGGTGATAGAACAAGAGGGAATGGCTGCAAGCTGCAGCAGGGTAGGGTTAGGCTGGACATTAAGAAAAAATCCTTCACAGAAAGAGTGGTCAGTCAGTGGAATGGGCTGCCCAGGGAGGTGGCGGAGTCACCATCCCTGAATGTGTTTAAGAGTCGATTAGATGTGGTGTTGAGGGGTCTGGTGTAGGGGAGAACTTGTAGAGTAGGGCTGATGGTTGGACTTGATGATCCCAAGGGTCTCTTCCAACCTAAGTGATTCTATGATTCTAAGTTTTGCAACCTGGAGCTGTTTGAGTGACCGCTGAGCCCAGCTTGCTCTGAGCCTGACATTCAACTCTTGTTTCCTCTCCAGGATCGGCCGGCTGTTTGATGGCACGGAGCCCATCGTCCTCGACAGTCTCAAGCAACATTATTTCATCGACAGAGATGGGCAGATGTTCAGATATATCTTGAATTTTTTAAGGACATCAAAACTCCTCATTCCTGATGATTTCAAGGTGAGATTTCCAGGGACTTGGATGTTTTGGAAGTACCTTGGTAAAGGAAGTATCTGATGTGTAGTCAAAACAGAGCCTTAGATGGTGGGGAGACTTGTAGATGAGGGTCTTTGTTTGCAGGTACATGGCAAAAGTAAGCATGCAGTTGCTAAAATGGCATCTCAGCTTTTCCTGGAGTGGCATTAGTATTAAATTTTCCTGTCCTGGCTATAGTCTTGTGGAGCAACCTCGCCATGTTTGACCTGGGGAATTAAATATTGTAGGATGCTGATGGAGAGAGAAAGTGTGTTACAATATACGTAACATATATGTCACAATGGAACTGACTGCTTTTGAGCTTTGCTGCTTATTTGTCCTCTCATCCGCTTTTGTGCTTCCCCTCTAATTGCAGCAGCTTCAGCTTCCACTCCCACGCTGAAATTCAGAGAATGGTGTGGGAATCATAGTATTGACAAAATACACTGCACACATGGTAATATTTTGAGTATTAAGTCACAGAATATTTTCTCCCTCAGACTCTTGAATGCATACTGCAAGTTTAATTTTGGAGTTTCGGAGAAGTCAGGGATTAATATCTCCACATTTATTATTGAAACTTTATTAAAGAGCCTGCTTTTTTTCTTTTTAATAACAAATTGCATTAGTGGTCATTCACCACAGAGGTAGAGCTTCAGACTCCATGTGATGTTCTGTGCTTATCCTCCTGTAGATGTTTGGGTGTGTATGTGGTGTCAGCAAAGAGAGCGCTGGAGACCGCGGTTGCAATCAGAACAGATCTTTATTGTTACTTAATGAGTGCGTATCAGCGTAGCTGACTGTGCCATTACTTCACTGTAGGAAACACAGCAATTCAGAGTGACCAGGAGAGGTGATGGGGAAGGCTTGGTGCACTTCGCTCTGGTGTCTTTTATCCCTCCCATCAGAGACAGATTTTCAGGTGTTTGGGGCATAATAGGTGTGAGGTTGGGTTGAAGAGCTGTATTGCAGCAACCTTGGAATCATTTGCTGTAGACTCAAACTTACTTCTCCTGTGCGTGACAAGGGTAGACCTCCCTGAATAATGTGGAAGTTTGGAACTGGCCGATAAGCATCATATTCTTCTTTTGAAGCCTTGGCATGGCTTTATGCTGCTCTCGGCATTTGTCCTGAAGGTAATCAGGAATACAGAAAAAGGATAAGCCACCTTCCATGCTTTTTTAAGAAGTTATATATGCAGAGCCTTTTAAACACATAAATATACTGTAGCTGTGCTGAAATTAAAAATGTAACTCCTGGCAAGTTTGCCCAACCAACGTGATGTTCAAAGGGGTGTCCTTTCCAGTTATGCTTTAAGGCATCCAAAAGATCAGCGCTTAAAATGAAAACCAGTCCTTGTTTCTTAGAAATATATAGATTAGATGACTTTCTGGTTACCTGTTAAATTTAAGCAGTAGTTTGGACATGATTTAGCTGTCCCATTCCCTTAAAGCCCTCTGTCTATAGCTCAAATTCAGGGACCACACTGAGTGTTAGCAGGCTTTCGTTGTTGTCATTCTGTTCCTCTGTCTTCCCTAATTCTCATGTATTGCTTTTCTCTCTAAATATTTTCCAAATGGTCTTATGATGTTAAACCTAGAAAAATAAGATTTTTATTTTTTTAATTTAAAAAATTGCAGCAGACAGATTCCAGATCATCAGTTCTAAATTACTTCTGTACTGGCTATGTTTAGAAATGCATTCTCTCTGCTCTGGTACTTGAGACAAAGTAGTAAACAATACTGTCGGCAAAATGGGAAGGTATTAAAAAATACTTAATTTTTAAAATGCAGTAATGTATGCAATTCATTATGCAAATATCTGAATCATTTTACACTTAGAACCATCGCAGGCTCCCTCATTTACATTCTTTTACCTGCTACAATGCCTGCTAGTATTGCTGGAAGACGCAATGGATCCTAGTGATGAATTCTCTGAACCCTGATTGAATTCTGTTCCATCTGTTCAATGAGGTCATTATTCTATGACCTCACTAGGGGGATAAAATATGAGGGGAAAGTGGGATTTTATTTTTTTTTTTGCCTGGATTATTCCATAGCAGAAGGGAGTTGAGCAAGCAGAGCCTCCCCCTCCTCTTCCAAACACTTCTGTACCCAGTCTGTCTCAGGTGGCTGGTGGTTATTTTTTGCTTGCACTGTTATTTTATTACACCTTCCTACACAATAGTTATGAACTATGTTGAAGGGTTCCAGATCCAGAGCAGCATAAGCTTGAATAACCATAGACATTAAGCAGTACATTAAGCAATGTCTCTTTCTTAATTGTGCACAGTAATATATGTGTCTTTCAGGATTACAGTTTGTTATATGAAGAAGCAAAGTATTTCCAGCTTCAGCCCATGCTAGGAGAGATGGAAAGGTGGAAACAGGACCGGGAGAGTGGCCGCTTCTCAAAGTCTTGTGAGTGCCTGGTGGTGCGAGTTGCCCCAGATCTCGGAGAGAGGATTACACTGAGTGGCGATAAGTCATTGATAGAAGAAGTGTTTCCAGAAATCGGTGACGTGATGTGTAATTCTGTCAATGCCGGCTGGAATCATGACTCAACGCACGTTATCCGATTTCCACTGAACGGATACTGTCACCTCAACTCAGTTCAGGTAGGAAGTCACATATGTATTTTTTTGGAAGGGAGCCGGCTGACCAGGGACCAATGGGTTGGCCCTCTTTCCATTATGGTGAACAAAATCAGCTGGAGGCTTTGAGCTAGTTATTTACTTCTGTGGGTCAGGGCTGCTTTCTTGACTTAACTCACACATATCACCATCGAATCTCTTTGCAAGCAAACTGCAGTAGTGTAAAAACCTGCTTTAGGAGGTAAATGTTTGTGTCAATATAAAGATGTATATTTGGAGAAAGACTTTTTTGCATTTTAAATATTAGGGCAACCATTTAAGGCTGCTTCCCGTCTCTTGCCTTGCTTGTCATAAATTGTTTTCTGGATTGATGAGGAAGCACAAGGACATCTTAAAGCTAGGGAGGGAAGATGCCACATCTCCAGGGAGCTGCTGAGAGCACTGTGCTCTGTCCCTTTACCTGAGCAAAGTTGTGAAGATGCTCTAATTTGCCAGAGTCCACAAGAGCTCTGAAGCTAAACAGAAAGAATGGAGGAGCAAAAGGATGAAGGTCTCTTATTCTGAGTGAACCAAGTGAGAAGTGGGGAGAAAGAGAAATTAGTATGAGAAAGATACAACTGGACAGTAGCAGTCAAAGCTACTGAAAGGAGGGCTGCCCTTCCACAGAGGTAGAACACAGCCAGCCACCACCTCCTTCCACCTGAAATGGGACCCAGTATTTCTGGAGAATGGAGCACAGGAGGAGGCATCTGATGAGTCTTACCATCAGAGGGGACTTTGCCTCAGCTCCCTCAAACTGAGGCATCCTAGGAGGGCTTTGGCCCTTCAACAAGACTATTAAGCAAGGTGTGCAATGTGGAGGGTACAGTAGAGGGAGAAGTTATCACAGGCATAGTTAAAAACCAGTGTGTCATTTTTCTAGGTCTTTTGCATTTGATAAAGACTTCCCTAATAGTTTTTGAATAAATCACTGTATATGTTTTACTTTGGATGAAGACAACATTTTCAGTCTTCCTCCTTGCTGAGGTAACAAAAACAAAGGCACATCTGCTTATTGCAAATATGAACCCATCTATTTCTGTGGTCTCAGGGAAGACCTTTCTCTTTCATTCATTATGGCATAGTAAATGATGTAGCAATATCTAAAATCAGTAGTTGTTATGAAATTTATAAGAAAAAATCTGGGAGAAAAATGCAGGCAATTTCTGGAACAATTATAAGTTAATGCCATCTGTTCTATCCTCTACAACCAACCTCACACACCTGTCCCCACTGAGTTAGCACATCCTGCACAGCCAGCACTTTGGAGGTGAAAGCCCTTTTTCACATCTGGAATTGTCATTAGCACTATTGATGCTGTGTGGTTTAGAAACACTTCTTCAATGCTCCAGGCTCATGAGGGAGTACTTACAGAGAAGAGACTGAGCTGAGCTTGGTATCCTTCCATCTGCTAGGTCCTGCTGTCCAGGTGGAGAAGCTCTGCTCTTCTCCTTTCCCAGAGGGATGTATGGAGGAATCACCAGGCATTGCATGTGTGCTAGCACTTGATACAGGAGTCTGGAGAGACCTATCTAGACCTTTTGAGATATAGTTAATCCACATTATGCTTGGACTGTTGTGTCTCTTACAGGCTTTCTTGTTATGTTGAAATGAAAGTCGTTTTGTCCTGGTGACTAATGGAAATTTAGAGCAGCCTTACATGTAAGATTATAACTGAAAAGAGATAGGACTTTCAAGGAGGGTTATTTAGCCACACATCATATGATACTTGTCAAAGCAGTTGTATCCTTCAGAAGTTCATCTTTCATCCTGATGTTTATATTTACTGATGTGAAAAAACTGAGTCAAAGTGGCAAAATATGCACAGGCTTCAGGAGGGACAATGATCCCATGTTTATAATGCTGCATCTTTCATTTCTGGGGGGCATAAGCACCTCCCAGCCCTAATAACAATGTGAGGAGGAACAGGGACTACCAGTAGACCTGCTGGAGAATGAGGTGCAGACTAAGTGATTTGCTCAGGGCTGGACTAGTTTTGTAATAATTGCTACCATCACATTTTTTTCCATGACCTAAGTTATCCTGCTCTGCTTTTCAGTGGCTTGCACTAAGACATATATGGGGGATTTTGGCTAATATTGTTGAAAACTAAGGATCAGAATAAACAAAAAATGCACAGCTGTTTTATGCTTTCTTCTGAGGCTCTTTTCCCACCCCCTTCGTTTTGACATTTGTCTGCTGTGCGGTTAGCCATGCTTGGGTATTTTGGAAAGACTTTTGCTGACCTGAAGCAATGCATGTAAAGACATGGCCTGTCTTGTTTCAGGCATTTTTAAACCACAGCTCACTTCTCTCCCCAACCCTCTGTGGCCTTCTGCTGGTCTGCTTGCCCTTGCTGTCCCAGCACACGTGCAAGCCAATTTGCTAATTGGTGAAATAGCTGGGAAAGACTCAGTCAGCACTCCCTCCCAGCACAACCCCGGTGAGATCTGTTCACACTGGACGTCCTGTGGGGTGCAGGAGTGTCTGCCTCCCTTTGGGGCTGGTGGCCATCACAGCTGACCCTGGTGGAGCCCTGGAAGGGTCTCCCTCACAGGTGAGGTAAAGGAAGCCCAGGCATCAGAGCACAGATAAATAAGAAGATAAAAGTAACAGTATAAACAAGGGAAAGAACGCCTCAGCCCTGCAGTTACAGTGAAACAGCATGAATTCAGGCAATTAAAACAGTGGAATAGTAGTGTGGAAGGAGACCATGCTTGTAGCAGCCTGGAGACAGCGCTGGAAGCCGAGGTCTTTGCACCATCGCTCGCTGGGTGTGCTGCGTGGGTGCATCCCTCTGCTGCTCCGGGAGCACTGCCTGACTCTTTGTTTTCATTTATTTTTTTTCTTGTTGCTGTTGTATTTCCCACTGGAAATACGCTCAGGTTGTGAAAAGGGAGGGAAGAAGGTGAATAGGCAGAACTCGTTTGTCCTGTAATTAAAGTTAAAAGGTCACAGGTTTTACCACATGTAATTGTAGCCACAGATCTTAGTGATCATGGTTGGATTTTAAGTGTCTAGAAAATAGTAACTTTTCTGAAATTATGACCACAGTATCTGCATTATTACCATTTACTTGAGGTGTTTGCTCACCATCCCCCAATGTAACAATGCTGTAGAATCCTGTTTTGGCCCTGTTGTACTGTGAATCTTGTGAAGCAGAGAATGAGCTTTTCCAGGCATGTTCTATGGACAGAAGAAATTTGTATTTAACAGTACTAAGAAAATTAAAAATACAAAAAAGTATTTTCTTTTGTTTTATCTCTTACTGCACAGTGAGCAAAGTCAACAGAAATCAGTCAAATAAAATGAAAGTGAGGAAACCAGTTAGTGGGTCTGTGTAACCACTTTTGTGTCCTAGCTGGATCCATTTATAAAACCATCCATTGCCATCCTGGGACAGCAAATAGTCTGCTTTATTTACTTATACACTGGTGCAAATAGTCTGTTTTATTGACTTATACACTGGTGTTTGTTTCCTTTTTGTTTTTCTGCAGGTACTTGAGAGGTTACAGCAAAGAGGGTTTGAGATTGTTGGCTCATGCGGAGGTGGGGTGGACTCTTCCCAATTCAGTGAATACGTACTGAGACGAGAACTCAGAAGGACATCTCGTGCACCCTCCGTCATCCGAATAAAGCAAGAGCCTCTGGACTAAAATGGACATGTTTCTTTATGCAAAAAAAAAANNNAAAAAAAAAAAAAAAGGCAAAGAGAGAGAAAAAAAAAAGGGGACGTTTCATGTGCAGTTTGGATTCCAAACAAGTCCTGGAACTAAAATTGAATAAAAGACACATTTATATCAAATATAGAGACCACACCTGAATTCATATGGGAACATTTGGAATAGTAGTAATAATAATAATAACCTCAAGGTGTAAAAGAAAACACACACACACACACATATATATAAAAATATGTATGTATATGTATGTATGTACATATATATATGTATGTATATGTCAAAGGGTAGGAAATGCAACAACAAAAAAGTGGTAGATGAGGTTGGTGCTGTGATGGCCATTAAGTGTCCTAGGCCTTATTGGGGCCCACTTAACGGTATACAAGCCATTACCATTGGGGGGTACGTAGACAACTCTCCACCCATTTTCCATTGCCAAACAGCCATCCACTTTTTAATGTGTACACACCTTGACTCAACTTTATTTGCATATGGAGGTTTATGTCTGTCTTTTTTAGAGGTGGATGGGCAGGTGTTCAGGAGACGACCACCCATTGCATTGGAAAGCTAGTCGACTGAAATCTTAAACGTAGTTTGTACAGAAGTCGCACACTTTTTGTCTGCCCTCACAGATGTGAAAGGTTAACTTTTCTTTTGAATGAGGTTTTTTTTTGTTGTTGGTTTTGTTTTGTGTTTTTTCAAAGGGGGCCAGAATAATTAATATTTGTTAGAGATGCTCTGGTTTGAATCTGCTGCTTTCCTACAATTTTTTTCAAATTTTATAATGTATTAAATACAATAAACTCTGTTTAAAATAACAAGGGTCTGGTTTAAGCCAACAGAAGCAGAGAGGTGGGATTTAGCTCACTGACTACACTCCGGCAGGCAGCACTACCCACACACGGGGGAGTCAGTTACGGCAGCAGAGGCCATTGTGGCATCTGTCTTGACATGCCGCAGGTTGGTGGTCTTCCTTCAGTGCTGACTGTTTTAAGAAGCTTTGTCCCGGTTTGAAAAGAGGCTGTTGGTCAGACTGAATAAAAAATAGCACCAGCTCAGCCCGGGGAAACCTGTCAAAAAGCAATGACACCTGGTTCTTGTAACCTTCGATGTAACAGTGGGAACAGTGGGTGGTTGCATCCTTCCCTCTTGCCTGAGTTGGTAGCTTCAACTCTCCAAGCCCTTACCCTGCTGAGTTTTAGTCAGCTTGGCTGTTTTTACTGTTGTTCGTTTCCTTCCTTTAAAGCTAGTGTTCTTCTGCCTAAAGCGTGAGATGGTCAGCCCCTCGGTTGTGTCGCTCTCGGTAGCAGGCGGTAAGTCGATGATGTCCTGCGAGTTGTTCCCTTGCAGAGTCTCACCACGGCCACCTCTGCAGCCACCTGGTTCCGGCCGGTGAGATTTTGCAAAGGTGCCACAGCACAGTGCCACTGCACGGACCGTGCACGGGGTGAGGCTTTCACCACCTAAAACACACCAGCAGCCACCACCTTTCCTCCAAAGCATCTTTTTATGCAATATTCCAAATATGACTGTGTGTTCATCCTAGTATGGAAGTTTCTATTGGCACAACGGTGCCGGCGTTCCTTTCAGTTTGGTGACACTTTGCTATTTATTTAAGAAAATGAAAAAAAAAAAAAGAAATTGTTAAATACATGTAACAAGATTTTTAATATAGTCTGATAACTTGAAAAAAAGCTACCATTTTTCTTTTTTTTTTTATTAAAATATGTCTGAGGGCACACAAATCACTCTGTGGCAGCACATATCAATGGGTTTGAAATTATGGAAATGTGAAAATGGGGGAGGGGTAGAGGGGCTCCAAAAATGAAGGTTCATTAGTGGGTTAGTAGCTCATCAGTGTGACGCTGATCTGTCTGGTCACAGGACTGGAACAGCTGCGCCATTGAAAATGCTTGTTTTCAATTAGCAGCAAGTGCTCCTCTTACAAAACAAACCAATGCCTGCTCTTATTGCCCACAATTGGGTTGATAGCTTTCCGACTTCTCTGCAAACTAAAACACTGGGAAATAAATATTTTTAACAGATCCTCAAGCTGTTGGAAGTGGTATGAAACTTGCAACCTTATGTTGCATAAGGTGCTGATCCCCGTGGGTTGAGAGTATGTAAGTACCGGTACGGGTTGAAAGTACCCAGGTACCGGTGGGAGGCCGTGTGATGTTTCAGGGACTGTTCACTGCTGAAACCTTCCCTGAGCTTCCAGGGGGACCCTCACGTTCTGGGGCCTCCACAGCTTATCTGGGAATATGTTTACACTGTCTATTAAGCCCAAAGGTACTCTCGCTTCCAGATCTCTCCTGCCAGGCACTGTGTTTTATGTACAGGCATATGCTCCTAAAGCAGGCACATTGTGCTCAGCCAGTGGTTTTGCTTGCTCAGCATGTACCCATCCAACTCAATGACACCTTGTGCTCCTTCTAAATCCCCAACCAGCTGGTCATCGTTCCACCAAGCCCACATTCCTTGTTGGTGGGGTCAGAAAGCACCCCAAGACCCTGAATGTAAATGTTGCTGCAAGAACAGTGTGGTCATGGAGTAAGAGGTCATGAATCATAAAAGCAGTGGCTGATGAAAAAATGTATGCAGGAATAGGCTAGGTGTAGGTTTTTAGAGAGCCACTTTGGTTAGTCCTGTTTGTAATTGAGGCTTTTAACCATGTTTTTTTAAAATGTTCTTTAGAAAAAACGATCAACAGACAAATGAGTAATATATTCAGGAAGGGGGGAGTGGGGGAAACCAAGAAGGCCCAGATTGCGGTCAGCTCTCTTCTGGAGGTTAGTAATTTTGACATGTACAATAGTTTAAATTTATCTAATTTTTTATTAAAAAGTATGACTCCATTTTATGCTCTCAGTGGTGCTGTATTTAATAACAAGAGGCAGAGCTGCAGTGAACAGTAGCTGCCAACGTTGTACTTCAGCAGTGTGGTTACACAACTGCCAGAAGAAGCTGCATGCTGTGGGCACGCAGAGATTGCAGATGCCATCGAACACCCCTTCCCACAACGAGACAGAGGCAGAGGAACTGAGCCTTCACCCTTTCTTTTGGCAACCTGAATGCTGGATTTCTGTGATAACCATCGACCCAGGGTATGATTCTTCCCCTGTTGCCTCCTTAATGTGCCAAACAGCTATGTAACGTAAGTATGGATCCTGGCACCTTGGGTGAACCTTCACACTGTGAGTGTCCCATTGAAGACTGAGCTCGCTTTCTCCGGAGCAGGATAAATTAACTCCTGCTTAGTCACGAGGTTAATCTCTCTTTCCAGAAGGACTATTTGTAAATAAGTGCTGCTAATTTATTGTATTGGCCAGGTAGCCTGATCCAGCAAATGTTTTTCCTCTCCATTGCCACATGTCTAGAAGCGAGCTGATCACCTCCATGATTGAGTGGCACAGGCAGGTGGACCTGAGGTATTGGCTTTTGATGCCCAATAGAATCTGTAACAAAAGCCAACGGTGACAACCTGCTACCCTCTGAAAACATGAAAGTTGAGCCACCCGTTCAATTATTTTTCTTTATGCTAAACAGGCACTGATTTCAATTTTCAGAGAAACATTTTGTTCGTGAGCATAATTTTTTGCAGCAACCTTTAAAAATTGATTGCTATACTAATTACAGGGTTTTTACTGTCACCCAAATGACTTGTCAAGTGTGTTTAGTGATGACATTTCTGGTAACTTTGTGGAGGAAGGGTTCGATTTTGGGAGGTGAGAAAAGAATTTCTATTGACCAATGGTCAATTTTTCAGCAAATAAAAGCATTTCTTTCCATCTGTCATTTCTTGACTGTGGAATTCTATATTATGAATTATTTCTAGGGACAACTGGTATTTGTATGTAGGCATTCTTGCTGCCTGGGGTTTATTTACAGTGGAAATGAAACCAAGACATCCTCAGGGCTAGTAGACCAGTTGCTTTTTCTCAGACTTCAGTTTGAGTGGTTTATTATTTCTTGAAGGTCTGGAGGGATCGCCACCACCAAAAATCAATACACTACATCAGGTCCCTGTGTTGGCTTTGGCTGCTACCTCATTGATCTGGTTATTGAAGACCCCCAAACTGACAGCATTTGGGATCCCTTATTTGAAACTGAAACTGCTAAAATTGCATCCCTACCCCTTTTCCAAAAAAGATGCAGGCACATAGCACAAAAGTTCATCCCCTTGTCAACTGAGCTAGCATTGCTAGTTGGTGACCAGGCTGCTAGTGTCCATGGCTGGGGGGGGAACCCTAGCACTAACCTGCCAAAATGTCCTCTCTCTGTACAAGGATGAGCTCCAGAAATGGAGATGTCCTCTGACAGTTGGGGAGAAACCGACTTTTCCTCAAACCTTTGAAGTTTTCCATGTTTCCTTGGTTTTTCACTGTTAGAGGCTTAGAATGTTATTGAGTCCCCTGAAATAATGAAGAATGTATTATTTTTCAACTGTTGTCAGATGTTATGGGCTGGATCCCATCTTCTGCCCTCTGTATTCATGGTGAACTTGCCCCACACCCAAGTTATGAAATGAATTACAAATTAGTGTAATTTGGGGATTATGAGAAGATGCATGGCTGTCAATATTCTTGCCTTGACAACAATTGTTCATCATCTCTATTGTGTGTCACTTCTAAAAATACAGCTTTTTCCCATTGCAGGTTAGAGGAAATGTGGTTTGATCGGACTCTTCTCTCTTAGCCCCCTTGAAACTCTATGTCCATGAGCTCTTCTCTCCAAAGAACCCATTGCTGGCGCGAATGGGCTGGCTTTGTGCCCCTCAGGGAGCATGGGCTGTTGATGCCCTCGCTCAGCTTAGCAAACCCCGTCTTCTGCCTGGTCTTTGGAGCGTATCTCTGGCTTGCTGGTCCTGGGAGAGAGAGAGAGGGGAGGAGATCTATCTCTCTGCTCTGGCGTTTGGACTGATAAATGATCTCATCTATAACCACAAATGGTATTCTAGTTTCTGTTCTATTATGTAGCCTGTCAGCGTTGTTATTAATTTTCCTGAGGAAAGCATGTAGTGTGGGAAGGCTGGCCTTGCCCGCTCCCCATTAGGATGCAGTCTAAAGGGCAGGGCAGTGACCTGTTGAGTGCACACCTCGCTTTGGCCACTGACTAAAAACAAAAGCTCCACATGCTGAAGTCTCTGAAACTCATTCTGGCTGTAGTGCAAACCATGGAGCTTAGCGGGGATCACCAATGGATGGTTGATACTTCATTTGTTTAACGGCCAAGCAATTACACTCAATACAAAAAAGAAGAGACAAAAGAAACAGAGTGTGAACACTAATTCTGAAGACCTGTAGCCGTGATTTCACTGATCCATGCTGCTTATAAATAAATACTTCAGCTCTGTGCAGCTCAGTTTAAAAACATTTATTGTCAGATAAGTAACAAAAGTAGCTGTGCATTTCTTTCCCTCACTTTCTCTGGTTCAGGAGGTTTGTTTTTCTTCTGCTTGGGGCTGTGCCTGGGCAGCTCAAGACTAATAGTTTTGGCCCTAACACAGTACTTGGTCTCTTCAAAGCCTTGTACAAACCTTCAATTAAGCATCTCTCTACCTGTAAGAGAAGAAGGTAGCAATAAGCTCATCTTGCAGCTGGGGCGGCTGCAGAGGCTTGGCTTCCAACCACCTGGGTGGCAAGCTGCTCTTCAAGAGTCACGTTCAGCTGCCACCCTCTTTCACAACCTCTCCTGCAGTACAGAAAGAGGCTGGAATCGGTATGGGGCTATGACACTTGTTTTTTTAAAACAGAGTTGCAAGCTCTTCAAGCATCCCTGAGATGTCTGAGTATGCTTAAGTAACACTGCAGCCATCTTAGGCTTGATGTCCCTTTGAGATTACTTTTTTTTTTTAATTCCTTCCCAAGTGAGAGAAAGATAAATGAAATAAAATTCCCTTTACCTTTCATGCTTTAAGTAGGGTCTACTGATGTCTTCATACCTTTCTTCTGGCTCAACTCTACAGTAGCGACTATAATTTTCTGTTTGTGATGTTTTAGTTCCTTACCACAGAACTCGGGTATTATGGGAGTGAGGGAGGAAACAGAAGAAGAAAACAAAACAAAACAAAACAAAAACTCCAGTGCAATTTGTGAAAGAGCTTTGGTTGTTCTTATAGTGATCACAACCAAATCCTGACATGCGCCAGGAAGGTCGATGGCAGGAACACTTTTCAGGTGTGGTTGCTGAGACAGGGCAAAGCACAGCTGGCTCCTGGCTTCAAACTCTCCAAAAGGAAAAATGACAACAGCAGGAAACTAGAGCTCAGACCCCTAAGACCCTCCCGGATTATCTTCCTCCTTGAGCATCTGCTCCTCTTTCTCACAATTGTAGCCTTTAGATGAGTAGTTTAAAAGCTGTGCTATCGTCTCAGCTGTAACCAGCGCAGCTCTTCCAGGAGAAAGCTGCTTGGCTCAGGGACAGCTGTTCCGCAGAAAAATTCTCTTCTGATGCATTATTGATAGATGTAAGTTAAAGCCATAAAGCTCGCAGCTTTATCAGGCAATATCTACTAAATCCTGGAAGCATGTAAGATAACCTAAATGTAATCTACTGCATACCAGCTCCTTCAGTGATGGATAGCACAACAAAAGCAGGACTAATGAAAAATTAATGAAAACAGTTACTTCCATAAGAAAAATGATCTGTTTTCTCCCACCTTTGTATTGATTTTAACTGGCCCTGTAATTGGAAGTGTATAATTTTTTCCTAAGGTAAAGAGGATTGAGGGCGAGGGAGAGCGAGCGTATAATTCTATTCATGTTTGTGACATACTTTCAGGCTACAAAAACAAAGCATTTTCCTTAGGATGTTGAAGCCGCCTGTGAATGCAGACTTCAAGCATATTTTCTCAGCTCAGGCAAACTGCCACGCTGGTTGCCTGAAACCAGATATTGCATGAGCAGAGTACTTGGAGTACTTTGAAGGCTAGCAAGGAAGTACAAAGAAACACTGTTTAAGAAAAATCAAATACAGTGCATGTAACTTGGTGGGTTTCACATGTGTCGTGCATTCAAGTTCATTCCTGATTGATCTTCCACCTTCTGAAAAGGAAAAACCATCCAGTTGCTCCTTGGAGATTGTCCGGCTCAGAGGAAGGACCTTCTCTGTGAGACCAAGCCAACTGCATCATGTTGCTCCTGCACCAGCTTAACAGCGAATTCACTGCCACGTGTAGTCTCACCACCTTCCCACTGACACCTTTAAACACAACTGTCTTTCCCCCTAAATTTAGTAAAGCATTTCTGTTTTTTTTCACCATAAAACAGCAGAAATCAGTCTGATCTGCAACTCTGCTGTAAGCTCAATTTTAAATCATTCTTAAGTCTTTACCTGCTTAATGTGAATATATCCACTGAGCCCCAATGGCACTGCTGAGATAATAAATCAATCAGAACAGTATATAGTTTGTTTTGTTAGGAAAAAAAAATGCATTCCTCAAAGCATTTAGGACAAGCCTCTTTCCTGTTCCCTGATGTGCATGGGTCTTTTTCTAATCTCTTCCATGAGACCTATCAAGACAAAAGATATGTCAAAGACATGATATGGGTCCATATTGTGATGAGGAGCTGAGAAGAAAGATGTTTCTACTCGTATTGGTAGTAAATGTTTCTTTTTCTCTTAGTGTTTTTCTAGCGTCTCTTAGCCAGTATGCCTTCACTTAAAACTTACCTCTATTTTTTAACTTTGAAGATTTAGCCATATCCTTGGTTGTTGCTTTTTGTTGTGTTTCTCATCGGCCTGATACCAGCTGCCATGCAAGATGAACCACCTCTTGCGATGCATGTCGTTAAAAACTAGGGCATTTACTTGTCCTCGGTGTTTGCCTTGGCTCTACTTCTGTTGCAGCATTCTCAGCTGGTCCAGTCTCATATAGTGTTCTGCACAGCAGATGTGGTGCTGATTGACGTGGGTGACCAAGGGGGCCCTTTTAATGGTGTCTTCCCCAGCTTGCTGAACCTTGCTGCACGAGTGAGCGCTGCAAGAGCAGCATCAGTGATGTAAACCACCCCAAAGTTGCCATGGCTGTAACCTCTCAGAAACAAGGGAGAGCTGAGGGCTAGGGCAGCTCCTGTACCCGCTGTTGGGGGATGTCCAGGCTGCAGGGGTGGGAGGAGTGCTAATGGAAGCAGGGTGTTGTCATGAGTCCCCAGCTCTCTACTCCACCCTCAGGCAAGCCTCCAGGCATAGGTCCACCAGGCCTGGATGTCCTGAAAATCCATTTGGACGACATGGTCCTGGGCAACCAGCTCAAGGTGGCTATGCTTGAGCTGGGGGGGATGGACAAGGTGATCTTCAGAGACCCCTTCAAACCTCAACCTCTGTTTTTCTGTTGTTTTCAAGAAGATTGGACTGACTGAGATCTGAAAGGTTTGTCAGGGAGAGTGAAATGTGGCTCTTTCACCCTACTTGGCACTATCGAGGTCTTCTTCATTCTACAGAGCAACCCAGTAGTAATGCAAAAAAATTTCCAGAGAGATGACAGTGCTGGCTGCAGAAGTGTGTGTCCAGGCCAGGAGAAGCACTATCAGTATGAAACAGTGTTACTGTGAGCCTGGTACTCCCAGCACATGGAATAAACCAGCAGGACTCATTGAAAAAATTTACACTGGGGAAAGCAGACCAGAGAAGGGCATCAAAGCCTGTCATGGAAAGGCACTGGGGCCTCCCAGGGGCTGAGGGTGCTGGCAAAGCATGTAGGGGTGTGAGCAGGGCATTATTGGGGTGGGTCAGCTGTGTCCCTAAGTGACAATTAGTTCATGCTTGAGTAGTTAGTTAGCTGGATGGAGGGCACAGTGCCCTGGGTCCTGGTCCTGCCACGCTGCAGTGCAAGCTCAGCTCTGCAAGGGTGGAAAGTAGCGTATGGAAGGAAGAACACTGTGCAAGCAAGAAAGGGTCTTAATGTGGGAAAACGAAGCCATAAGTCATCAAAAAGGGTCAACAGCAACACCACAGGTGAAGCATTTAGTATCACTGGAAACTCTGACGTCAGGTCTGTATTCTGTGTGCCACTTGTTAATTCAAGATAGCAATGGCAAAATGTGGGATTGATAAACACTGAGGGGAACTAAACTGTGCATGCACAGAGTGATTAATACTTCTTCCTTAGTATGCCAGAGTGAGAGAAGGACAGTAATTTGAGTGAATGCCCATGGAGGAGCAAATGATCTTGTTTGCTTTCAGGCTTTAAAGAAAAACTTAACTGTTAACACCTGTTACTACAACAAAAAAAATACAGGTCAGCCACTTTATGCTGGCCAGAAAGAAAAAGGCAAAGGCATCCTGAAAAAGCCTGTTTTGTTGCAGATTATGTTCTTATTACTTTCTCCTGATACCATCTGTACACTAATTACAAAGCCAGTCTTCTGCTTGGCCACCACTCCATTCTGTCTTGCCGACATATGCTATGGATTTTTAGAAAGGTCATCAAAAGAAATAGAAACAATATATTTTTTTTTTTTCCAGAAACAGCCATTATTTACACTAAGACATGACTGGTTTTCTACAAAGTGAATATGCACTCTGTGCCTGTCCATTTCCCCACCTTGGCATTTAATTGTAATTTGAAAGAAACTGGGCAGGGCAGAGCCTGAGGAAAGGTTTGCTTTGGGAAGCACAGGAAAGGAGAGCTTCTCCACTCCACTCAGTAGGATAAAGTTGATGACACTCTCTTGCAGGAAGAGCTCTTCTCCCAAGTGCCAACTAGGAACTCTCATAAACCAAGCATAAATAAAAACAGCCTTTCGAGCACTGTCAGAAAGAGAATAGGCTGCCTCAAAAATGAAAAACAGCAGGGAAAGGTCTTTCATGCTTCCTTGTGCTTCTCAGAGATCCAGAGAAGCCACAAATGCATTTCTTCCTCCAAGTGTCACTCTTAAGTTACACTGTTTATTTCTGGAGCATCACAATTGTCTTGCATCTTCTTAAAAGTAAAACTTCATTTGGTTTCCCCCCCCTTGTCATATTATCTGGGGTTTTAATTCTATCCTCTCCTTTATTTCAACTGAGAGAGATCTTTTACAACATATTTTTTTCAGTAGGAAACTGAATGGGGCTTTAGTCCTAATGGGGGTTGGAAGCCATCGGGTGCCAGTGCTGAGCTTGATGTAATAAACTCATAGAAAGTCTGTGAACAGCAAAGCTGCGGCTCATAATTACAAGACATTGTTGCTGAAAAACAAACAAATGATGAGCGGAGCTATGAGAAAGGTAGACCCAGTGCTCCTCAGCTCCCTTGTGGGGCCCTGATTTGGGAAGACATCTCAGGGTGTCCTTAGTCGGTACAGTAGAGTTTTAGTCTTTGTTTCAATGGACACTCACAGTACTGAAATTGTGCATGTATTTCCATATCTCGCCAAGCTGAGACACAGGTGCCTAAAGGAAAGAGGGGCGAGAAGCACCCTCAGAGTTCATTCTTCCTGAATTTTTTGTTTGTTTTACTGATCGTAGGGCTAAATATTGATTTTTCAGCTCTGAAAAACTGAAGACATAGCATCTTCTTTTGCCATGTTTTCAATATGATTAAAAAGAAAAATCACTCCATGACCACATTTTTCCCCTATAAAAATATGAGCAATTAACACAGCAGGTTCTCGGTTCAATACGTATAATTTATTGTAAAATGTATATAATTGGTTTGGCAGGCAGCAAATGCACCAACACAAGCATAAAACTCTTTATGAATCCATATGTAATACTGGATGTTGATGGATTATTACTACAGCAAGATGTCATGTTAAATAACTGATGCAGATGTACAGTAGCAAATTACTGTTTTGCCATTTTCATTAAAAAAGGAAACAAACAAACAAACAAAACCTATTCACATCTCCATTATTTATTGAAGCTTTTGGGTTGGTTTTAGTTGTTTTTTTTTTTTAATACACTCGCTGCTGGATCATCTGGGTATATGCAGCAGCTGAATTCAGTATCACATTAAACTAAATTTCCCACAATGGGCAGCTCTCTCATTCCCCTATTCTTAAAAGTCCAAAATGTGTTTTCTGATCCTGAGGCTTTTGTCTCTTTGCCAAAGCAGGGTGAGGGTGAGTATTTCACTGAAGGGAAGGGGAAGCGGAGGGGAGCATGTTGCTCTGCTACCAACACCTTGGCCAAACCGCAGCCAAAAATTTCTGAGTGCAGGAGAGAGGACAGGGACAGAAAGAGAGGTCAAAACTGTGCTCCCAGATGGTGTGCTGCCAGGGGCTGGGGCTGTGGGGAAAGCTGCCCTCTCAGGTTAACCCAGCTACCTCTCAACAGTGGAGGACCCACCTGGGACTGCCCTGCTCGCTGTACCACACATCCCTGCCCTCACTACTACAGGAAGCCCTGAAGCCCCTCAACAAAAAGCAGCAGCTCCTGGAGGGAGGGACTTAAGAAATTAGGCTTGACATTAGGAAAAAAAATATTCACAGAAAGAGTGGTCAGTCAGTGGAATCAGCTGCCCAGGGAAGTGGTGGAGTTGCCATCCCTGACTGTGTTTAAGAGTAGATTAGATGTGGTGTTGAGGGATATGGTGTAGGGGAGAAGTTGTAGAGTAGGCCAGATGGTTGGACTCGATGATCCCAAGGGTCTCTTCCAACCTGAATGATCCTGTGATTCTATGATTCTAAAATGCCTGGGCTCGGTGCTTGAGGCGGGGTGGGCAGGACCAGTGGACTCCCCTCCATTCCTTCCCTGCTCTGTTACCCGCCATGTCTTTTTCTAGAGAGACCATAAACAGCCCAGACAGTTTCCAGCCTCTCTGGAGGCACTGGTGCTCCTTGGGGGTGTCTCTTCATGTCATTGATGTGGTTCATACCCTGATATTAAAGCCCCCGTGTTTGTTCCTGCACCCAGTACCTCCTGTGTTTCATACTGACATTCCTGCACTTTTCACCTGCTGTCACATCTTCTTTGGCCTCTCCCTCATCCTGGAGTGGATTTTCCCACCTTTTAGGTCTTCCTCATCTCTTAACCCATTTTTCATCGTCTCTTTCCAGTTGTCTGTTTTCTTTCTTCTCCTATACTCCTATACATTTGGATAATTTTCATTTGGACTGTTTAACATAACCACTAGATTTGTGTTTTAGCCTTGTTCAGCAGGTTAAAGACTCCCTTTTCTATCTTGTGATCTTCTGCATTTTCTTCTCCCTCTTAATATAGGCCAGGGCTGACAGACCTGGGGTCCAGCTCAACTTCAGTGGGAAGGTTCACCACTTGATCTCCAAGGGAGCAGGGGGGAAACACTGAAAATGTTCCAACGTGAGAGGCTAAAACTAAGTGTCTGGGTTTGTCTGTGGCCAGATTTCTCAAGCTACTCCATGCTTACAGCACCCCCAGCTCCAGTGGAACCTCTAGGTAGAAAGAATGATGTTTCTGAAAAGCAGACCATGTTTCCTCATGTTACAGATGATGGAGGTAGCATCCTACCTGGGTTGATCCAACATGTCAGAGCAGGGACATTACCTCAAGCGAGTCTCTGCTGGCACCATTCCCAGTTATTTATATTTATATTTATCAGTAGTATGTTTGGAAGGAAGAAGAAAATCTTTCACCTTCCAACTTCTTTCCAGGGCAGCTCATAGAAGTTCACATCTTCCAGGCAAGCCAGAAATGTCTGTCCCAGCACCCAGCTTACACGCTCACACGTTGCCTGAGTGCGGAGCTGCCCTATGGTAGTCTTCTGGGACTTTATATCCTGTAGACATGCTATGATGAGCCCAAACCAATAGCTGTGATGGGTGAGGCCCCTCAGCCACATAACTAATCTAACAGAACCCCCCCCATAATGTACATTCAGCGATATAGTAGAAAAATATGCTTTTACTGGCAGCATTGGTTTTGTGACCCTGCTCTCCTCAGCCAGCAAAGCAGGGACTGATGTGAGGGATACCTGCAGGAAACCCACTCAACCTCCGCATAACCTAGGATGGCTGTGCTGGCAAAGCGCTGCTAAAGCAGCCCTGGAAATGGGCAGGCTTGGCTCTTTCCAGCCTTGGTTTGTAGAAACCTACACATTATGCTCCCATCACATTCAGATGGTTCTTTTTTATTCTTCAGTTGTGAAACACCACAGAGAAATATGGCAAAC
The DNA here is from genome assembly GCA_013400555.1 of Jacana jacana. Taxonomy (NCBI): domain Eukaryota; kingdom Metazoa; phylum Chordata; class Aves; order Charadriiformes; family Jacanidae; genus Jacana; species Jacana jacana. Next base: position 119,925 of record VZTM01005771.1, on the reverse strand, counting down.
CGATCTCAGGAGTGAAAGAAAAATGGAGCGGCAGCTGCTTTTGAGCAAGGCTCCTTTATCAAATGGTGCCTGTTCAACCCCCTTCTGTTCAGTGGGAGACAACCCACTAGAAAAAAGTCCCCCCCTGTTTCTAGCTTATCTTTTCTGCAGCTGTCATTGTGCTGCTCATTGTTGTGAAGTTACCAGCACCTGTGTCTCCCCGAGATGCAATCTAGAGACTCCCACTGTTTATTTCAATGTAAATATTTTTTTTGTTGAGAAACAAAAGGGCTGGAAAAAGGGAGGTTATGGGAATATTCAGGATGAGATAAGGAATCTGAGGCAGAAAAGAACACACCAATTACCTCAGCTCACACGCTCATCTGCCAGATGAAACCAGTTTTACCGGCTGTTGCCCAAAGGCAAAACACCACAGGGCTTCTGCTGTCACGTTGGCCTTTGGTGATGAGCCCGGCTAAATGGGTACCTGGCAGAGAGAGAAAAAGGGCTGTGCTGCTCAGCACCAGCCTCATCTATTTATGTTCGTCTAGCATCAATTAAAAATACCTCTGTCTCATTCTGCCTGCCTGCTAGTCTGGTATTCGTTTTTCTCTCTCTCTCCCTGACGCTGTAGATTGCCTTGCCTTACAGTTTACAACAGCCAGAGCTGGCATTTGCCTCTGGCAGGGCAGAGGACGAGAAACCATTTCACTTTCATGCTACTTTTCCTCCGCTCTGTCTGGGTGCTGCAGAGCGGTGGAGGTGTTTGATGTGCCGCTTGTCGTGGAGGGGTGATGTACAAGGCCCGGGCTGTTGTTAATTTTCAGTGCTTCAATAGCATTAGCTTTTTCCTTAGGTTTTAAATTGAATTGGTGGCATCGCTGGGACAATATAGTGCTGTAGATCTGAACTGTGTTCAGTGTACTCATCTGTCTTTTTTTTCTCTATTGCATTAACCTTCTTTTTCTTCCTTTTTTTTTTTTTTTTCACTTTTTATATCAGCAAGACCCAGTGAAGCAGACTTTATGTTGCAGTATTTCTGCATGTTTTGGTTATAAATATCCTGGAGCAAAGTTAAGGTTTTTTTCATATAACTATCAAAGCAAGTGGTGTCTGCTTCAGCACAGAGTGAAAGGAACGTTTTACACATAAAAGCCCATCAGTGGGTGGTAAACAGCTTTCGTCCTAATACATATTCTGCTGTGGCACAGACGGATGGCTTTGGTGGAAATGGTAGCATCTGACTGAGATGCAACAGTTCCCCATGCTAGTTGCTATCGTGGGAGCCTAACCAGGGCCTGAGCACTCAAGAAATCCCAGGAAAATCAAGTCCTGTTGCACTACAAAAGGCATCTCTCACATTTTAAATTTCCAGCTGTCTTCTTCAGAGCAAAGAATGCCGTAAAGTCATTTAAAAACAGAGGAGGTAAAAATCAGTAGCTTCAGCAATAGCAGCACAGGCGGTTTCCTCCATCACAATCTCCCATCTAGGTTTTCTGAGCAGACTCGTGATTTTGGCAGCTGCCTTGGCAGGTGCCCAGCGTGGTGCACCTGAAAGCAGCCAGGCTGGCTGAGAGCAGACGCACAACGATTTGGGAAAAATCAGAGGTCTTCAAGAGTTTTCAGGTCGAACAACAAAAAGTGCTAAATTTTTCACATTTTTCTGCTCCCTCAGTGTTGCACACCCTCGGAATGGCAAACGTTTCATGATGTGAAGTCAACAAAACAGCACTGGTGTATCCCTGGCTTGCAACATCTATTTGAAGGGGTGTTTTAAAGCAGTCTGCAGTGCTGGAAGGCGACTTCTTCTGTACTGCTTCTAGCAAGGATGTGCTGATCTGAGCACTCGCTGGCATGATTTATTTATTAGAACTTCATACCCTTTTTTTTTTCCCTCCCCATTGACATGGGATTAAAATTAAACACCCTTAACTGCACAAGATGAAAGTGTAGCTTAGCTCATTCAGGTACATCTGTATTAACTACGTCTATAAGAGGTTGCTCTCCACTAGCTTGATCTCGTGTTCGTGTACAGGCAAAACTCTACCAAGACAACTCGCCCAAGTCAGAGGTTCAGACAAACCATGACTATGCCTGGAGGTGGCAGCAACTGGACTGGGTGATGTCTCAAAGCGTGGTGTGATGGGTAGCCAAAATTCTCTCCGGAGCAGCCCTGGAGACACACAGGACCCAGGAGAGTGAAAGCCTGCTGCACCAAAGGGCCACCATCGGCAAGTCACTGGTGGCTGCTTTGGGTGCTGAGGAAAAGAGCAAGCACATGCAGAAAACCAGCTGGCAGAGAAGGTAGCAAACGTGGTCCCCACATCTGGGCCCTGCCAGGGGGACCTGGGTGACCCAGCCCTGAAAAACGCTGCTGGGTCACACCATGCTGCTGTGAGTGGGTTGCATTCTGCCACTCCATCATTAAAGTTTCACCTGCTCCATCAAGCACACTTACTCCAGTATCTGGGTTGACAGGCATGAGTTTGAGTTTGGGGTTCAAACAGGACAAATGGGGGAAATAGGCTTCAGAAGATACCACCAGCTTTTCAGGGAGGAAGTTTATCCGCACCTCTGCTTCCCTCAGGTTCTCCACTGCCCTTTCAACTGGGAGGAGAGCAGTGAGATGTGATGCCACATCCTGGCTGCAGGTCAAGGGACCTATTGGTCTTTTCTGATGGATATGAGCCTAGAGTAACTAGAGCCAGGCAAGCTGGTGTGGTGGTTTGTGTTAGGAGGGTACATGGTACAGACCTGCTTGGACTGAGTAGAGCTTGGAAGGGCCTTGTTGGGGATGCAAAGAAAGTTTTGTTGGGAAGAGTGCTGCCTACTTTGCAAAGCATAGAGGTGAACAGGCTGCTCTGAAAGTAGCAGGAGAGACTGTGATGGGAAGTGGCTCTGCTTGCTCTGCTGGGGGGATCCAGCAGACAAGTGCGGATGTGGGCTTCAGGCAAATCTCATCCTATATGCACAAAGCTACAAAAGGTCTGCTTTATCCTTCAACCTGTCCAGTTTCCCACCTTTTGCAATAACTAACAAATGTATAGCTTTGTTCATTTCTCTCTGTGCATACGTTATGTGGTGACATATGATGTGGTGATGACACTGAAACCAGATGCCTTGTGCTTAAGATTCCCCATGGTTTGGAAAGTTCACCTGGAATGAAAGTTATCATCGCAAAGACCTTCACACGTGGGTTGGTTGGTGATTGCAGAGTATGAAGGGTTGAGCCAGTAAAGCTTGGGCAGTTTTACTGCAAACACTGTGGTCAAGATTATGCTGTAGATGTCGAGGTGTCCTCATTCATGAAGCTTAAATCGCACAGTAGGAGAAGCAGCCATGTTACCAACGCTTGCAGAAGCATAATGTATATGAAAGTACTTCCAGTGCTTCCATCTCCCCAGAAGTAAACAGAAATTAAAATATGCTCTAAGTTTGCACACACAGAATCATTAACTTTGTAGAGTTAGGGACTAGAGGGAGGGTGGGAAGGGGGGTTTTGGGTAGTTTTTTTTTTTTTCTTTTTTTTTTTTCTGCCCTGGGCAAAATTTTCAACATTAACTAATTAATGTTTATAAAGCACTTTGCATATATAGTGCCTTTCATCAGGGGATCTCCGAGTATTAGATTATATTATCTTGAAGGCCCCAGGCCTGTGCATACTAGCCCTATAAAGTATTAGCCTTGAAAAATTTTGTAATTCACTTTGGGGTTTTTTTCTGGGCTTTTTTTGGTTGGGTTTTTTAATCTTCCCTCTTCTGAAAATGTGCCGAGTGTCTTGGCTGTGTATGTAAAAAGGCGGTAAAAAGGGTGGTGTCTGCCAGAATGACCATATGAAAAATCAGGGCCCCATAATGCACTTCTCAAATCCTCTAATTGCTGGAGTTGGGGAGCAGCAACCATGCCAAACATAAATTGAACTATAAATCCCACACGTCAAGTAGGGATCAGGAGGAGGTACCATCACCGCTGGGGGAAGCAGTTCTGATATTTGCTCTGCATTACCTGGTAATGACAGTGGGGATAGGGAGGGAAAGGGAGACCTCTGATCTCTAGCAACATCAGGATGCCAATGCAAGCTCCTGCATGGGGGCAATCTACTGGGTTTTCTGTATCATATTAACTTTCTGTTACAGAGAGAATAGGATTGGTGGTGGCTCGGAGCCGGGAACCTAAGGATGGGCATGAAAATGGCCACATTTAGTCCATCTGGAGTGTCTCCGGGCCGTTTCTGTCACCCCCCTGTGAGGAGGCAGGAGGCAGAGTACCCCAAAGCCATGCCAACAGTAGTGAATCTCCCATGTGTCACATCTGAAAAGCCTGCTTTGGGCGTGGGCTCAGTGGATGACTCAAACAATTACTTAACAATAGCTGGTTGCGTGAGCTGGCAGGGATGTAGCCAGGTTCACAATGGAAAAAATGTGTGGGCATCTCGGCTTTAGCAAAACACATGGGGAGCAGACTTGCCGTTGCACGCAGGAACTACCAACAGAGAAAGCAAGGCCTTGGGGAGCAGAAACTTGACAGGGACAAAGCAGAGGGTGTCTTTGCCCTTACTTGCAAGTTTTACAGGTGGAATTCCCCCAGCTGAATTTAGCTGGGTAAGGGCTGCTGCTCCAAGGGCATAGACCCAGCAGCAAACCCAGTCTTTCAAAGAGTCAGCGGTATTCAGAAATCAAGAACAGAGCCATTCCCTCCAAGTACCCTTGCCAGCAGTGAAAGTTTGCAGTGAAGGGTGGGAAATCCCTCCCTTTATAAAGAGTCCAGCACACCGATGGCACATGTAGCTAAACCCAGGCAGATATTGCTTCATAAAAACAGCCTGAGTGCTCTTCCAGAGCCTACACACATTGAAGAACTTGAAGGGGAGCTTGGGATGAGTAAAAGATCTCACTCACCACTCATGGGCTGATGTTCTGAGTCTCAAAATAACCATGGCACACAACTCCCAGGAGAGAAGCAGTTGGGAGAAATGTGCAAACTGGCTGTGGGGAACAGCTGGCTGGCTGGGGTGCAGGCATGGAAAGTCCTATCAGGAAATTAAGTGAGTAGAATACATACAGCAGGCTGGCAATGTGGACAAAAGACTTGGAAGGATAAGCCTTGTTCCCTACACTGTACACTCCTGAGACCAAGGAAGAGTGGGAACCCCATACAGATCTGGAAGGTGTTCACTGCGTTGACCTAGAGCAGCATTTGGATGGAGATGCAGCTGTAGCACAGCTCTTGCTGGCAGTGAGCAGCTGGAAATGATGCGGGTCTCCATGTCCTCTATCATCTCACTGTGAGAGGCCAGTTGGCAAATCTCCTAAGAATCACGACCCACATGGGCTGCTCTGTTGTTGCAAACATGAGAGGGTTGTGAGGGCCAACTGTGGACTGAGAGTGAAGACAGAGCTAGCTTTACTCCTCTGGAGACACTACACCACTGAGTCAGCCTGGGAGCAAAGTCATCGCCTTGCTCCGACAAACAGTGTAGGCTGATCATAGAATCATAGAAATATAGAACCATAGAGCAGTTTGGGTTAGAAGGGACCTTTAAAGATCATCTAGTCCAACCCCACCTTGCAATGAGCAGAGACATCTTCAACTAGATCAAGTAACTCAGAGCCCTATTCAATCTAACCTTGAATGGTTCCATGGATGGAGCGTCTACCACCTCTCTGGACAAAGCGTGCCACTGTTCCATCACTCTTATTGTAAAAAAATTCTTCCTTGTATCTTGTCACAACAGGCCCTGCTAAAAAGTTTGTTCCCATCCTTCTTATAAGCCCCCTTGCTGAGGGTTCACATGATCCCACTGTCTGTGTCACTGATGTTAAACAGCACTGGTCCCAGTACAGACCCCTGAGGGACACCACTTGTCACTGATCTCCATCTGGATAGTGAACCATTGACCACTACCTTCTGGATGCTACCATCTAACCAATTCCTTGTCCACTGAACCGTCCTCCTATCAAATCCCTATCGCCCCAGTTTAGAGAGCAGGATGTTGTGGGGGACCATGTCAAAGGTCTACAGAAATCCAGATAGATGACGTCTGTAGCTCTTCCCTTGTCCACTGATGCAGTCACTCCATCATAGAAGCCCACTATGTTGGTCAGGCAGTACTTGCCCTTGGACAAGCCATGCTGTCTGTCTTGAATCACATCCCTGTCCTTCATGTGTCCTAGCATACCTTCTAGGAGGATTTGTTCCATGATCTTCCCAGGCACAGTGGTGAGGCTGACAGGTTGGTAGTTCCCAGGGTTCTCCTTTCTACCCTTTTTAAAAACTAGTGCCATGTTTCCTTTTTTCCAGCCACGGGGGACTTCACCTGACTGCCATGGCTTTTCATGTATCATGGAGAGTAGCTTGGCAACTACATCAGCCAATTCTCTCAGGATGCTGGGATACATCTTGTCAGGTCCTATGGATTTCTGTGCGTTCAGGTTCCTTGGGTGGTCACAAACCTGACTTTCTCTTACAGTGTGAGAGACTTTTCTCCCCCAGTCCCTGTCCTAATGTACTATATGTGACCCCACTGAGCACTGAGAAGGACTTCTCTTGGTCTTCACTCTCCCCCTCAAGTAGCTGCAGTTGAAGAGAGACTGTGAGAGGAGAAATCAAAGCAAGAACTATGTTGGGGTATGGCTGGGTCTGTCCTCCTGGGCTCTGACTGTGCTCTTCTGGGATCTCCACATGTGCTGGTCTCATCTTGCTCACTTACTTCTGCACTATGTGTGCCATGTCTCTTTATGTTTATATTGGCAAATGAATCCATCTGCCAGATAAAGAGCCTCTAATGAGGCAAGCAGGCACGTTTACAAGGTGCCACTGTAGCTGGCTGTGTGCGTATGCATTATTCTTACCTCTTCTTTGATGTAGACACATCACTTACAGGTCAGGCTAATATGCCTGGTCCTTCAGGCCAGGATACTCCCACACTTGCTTGTTATGCAGCAGGAGGGAGTGCTTGATCCTGTTGGTATTACCTCCAACCTAGGGCAAGAGTGGATTAATTCATGCTCATCAATAGGGAGTGAGGCACCTTTTCCCGTTCACTGAACTCAGGAAGTAGATATTGTTACACCAGGCCCTGGGGATCCCAGAGCTGGCCATGACAGCTCACAGGTAACCATAAAATGGTTGTGAGTCATTCCTGCTCTGGAAGCCAACCAGCTCCTGTTCATGAGCTACCATTGAAGAGCTACTGCTCCTGTTAGACATGAGTGGTTTCATTGCCCGCTGGTTGCTGTCCTTACCCATTGGATTAGAAGTCAGTTGGATTCCTCTTCCATGGGTGGGTTGTACAAGGGCTTTGGAGCAAAATGCAATGCTTGGCTTTGAAGGAGAAAGATTATGAGGTTTTAGCCATTCCAGGGCTGCAGCTCCACCCTTCACTGAAGCAGGTGCACTGCCAACTGCAGAATTCAGCCTCAGCAGGTCTGGGAGAACAAGGACTCTTTGATTGCTCTTGCCATTTGCATGCAATTCCCTCTCACTCCTGAATCCTCTCCCTGCGACAGGTAATTTGCCTATTTGACGGATGCTCAGGAAGAGACAGCCTGGGATTTCCCCACATTTCAAACAAAGGAGTCCCAAGGGGTACTCTCTTCTAATTGTGAGCTGGGGCATAAAACTGACAAGTGGCCAACACACAAGGATGACTGGCTTCTGCTTAAGCAGAAGAAGTGTTGGTCCAGTGTAGGGGGGCAACACTAACGTGTGTGGGCTTTAAAAGACCATTTCATGGTGCTGTGTAGTCAATTGACCTTGGGAGTTCCATCCTCATGGAGGTCACCCTGCTGGTTCTCTGGTGTGGAGAGCTGCAGCTGACCAGCTGGAGCACAACTGGAGAGCTTGGAAGGACCAACATTGCAGCACTGGCAGTGGTTGAGGGACTCCAGAGGGATAGACAAGAAAGGACTTGCAGCAAAGCTGACTCTGCAAGGCTGAGTTGGGCAACAGCAGTTTAGATCGACTATAGATCTAGAGGCCCTCAAGTGAGGCAGGAGATGAGGGAAGCTTCCCTCTCCTGCCAGCATATCCATATTTGGAGGTGTGGGTGAAGGCTGCTCACTGCCTAGGTGCTCAAGCACCAGCAAATTGAGCGACTTACTGGGACTGGGGAAGTTTGCCCCCCTTTTCAGGTTTGTGGGCTTCCTGGGTGACTTTGGGGGAGGAGGTATCCATTTGTACCCCAAGAGAAAATACCCCCAGCTCTGTCTTGTGGAATACTCTCACCTAGTGTGGCGAGCAACTCATGTCCCTCCAAAACAGGCATCACCGGCCATTCTCCCTACCTTGGACACTGCCGCTTCGGTTTTATGGCCCAGGTTACATATGTCTTTGCACTATTCAAAACGGTGGATCTCTCTCATTAAAGTCTGTGGGACAAAATGGAGATGCCACTTCCTCACCAACTATCCACAGGAAGACCACCCCTGGTGCAAGTGGTTCTTGTTACCCACCACAGTGAGGTGGATGCTGGGGTTCAGCTGGCCGTCCAGGCAGCTCAGCAGGGATGCAAGGGAGAGGCAGGCTTACTAGACTGGGAGGGTGGAATGATCATCTTGGGCTCCAGCACAGGGAGCGATGAGATCCTATAAGCACATGTAAGGCTCGACTCCAGCCTGTCAGTGCTCTCTCCCCAGCGGAGGGCATGCAGCTTCCCCTGCAGCATTGAAAACACAGAGGGAAATACCCTTCAGAAACTGCCCAGATTTTGTATTTGAAATTCAGACCACCAGTCTTGTGATTCCTGGAGATCTGATTCATGCTTTTTGAACGTGTGGGTTTGGCAATCCTGTGCTTGCACTTACAGCCATTTCCCAACCCCTTATTTTCCCCAGAGGTGTTCTTACTTTTCCCTTTTTCACTCTTGTATACATGAAATAAACTGCTCGGGGGTTAGGGGAGTTGTTACCAATAGCAAAACTCATCTATTAAATTCACAGTGAGCTGCTCGCTACACAACAACAACAAAAAATCCCCCACAACTTTATAGTCTAAAATAACCACGACGAGTTGGAGCAACTCCTCCATGCTCCTGCTTTGCCTTAGGGTGGGACAGACCGGGTGAGGGCTCCTCTCCCCTGGGAGCAGCAGGAAAATGCTGTCCCTCCACCAGGGCTGCACGGGGGGTGTCAGACAAGCCCTGGATCACTGTGGTGGACATCACCTCTCTGTCCCCATGTGTTTCTGTAGGAAAGCTGAGCTTTTGCCTCCAATAGCCCTCCCCTCTGGGGAGGGAGGTCTGGGGTGCACACAGGCACATAAGCCCCTAGGAGGGCCTCTGCAGAGTGTACAAGAAGAGGATGATTTTGTTTTGGGAGATGAAGTGTGAGAGTTTTGTATCTGTGTTCAGTGAGGCAGCAAAAAATCCTGATTTTTCCTCTCAAATATTTTCTTCCTCCAGTCATGGCAGGGACTGTATCTTTATCACCATAGATATCAGTGAGGGTCATAAGTGCTACCTTAGCTCAAAGAAACAGTATTAATTATCTGAAGCCTGTGCTGACCACCATTTGGACTCCCATTGGCTGCTGCTGGCACGACAGAGGCAAAACCGCACACCCATGGGAGTGGAGACTATTTTCCATTCCCTGCGAGGGATCCCTGCCCACCTGAAGGCAGAGCAGCAGCCAGGAAGCAAAAGGGAGACCCGCTGTGAGAGAGGGAGGGAATTTGCAGGGTGCCAGCCCTGAACTGGGCAGCAGCATGGGGGTGTGCAGGGCCAGGCATGGGAGGTGCTATGAGACATGGTCTTGGTGGTGGGTTTGGGACTTACAGCTAATTCCAGGAAAGGACTTCATTTTGGTAAATATTAGAGAAGTATAAATTAGGGAAGTCCCCTGCCACTCTGGGAGTCTGCTACCTCAAGCGTTGTGCCAAGGAGATCCTCAAGAGGATAGCATGTCAGGAAGGGGAACTACCAAAACTAGATGGAGGAAAATCCCCGATGCAGAGCTTTAGCTGCTGAGAACCGAGCACTTCCTTCTCGTGGCATTCACTGTGATGCCATAGAAGCCTAACAACAGCAACGTTTTATTGGAATTGTAGCAAATCCTGGCTTGGAGAAGACATCCTAAAGAGAACACCCTAAAAGCACTGCAGCTGCCTGGGACAGCCAACCTCCTTTCTCCAGTAAGTGCACGCAGGAAAGGAAAACTGCTTCAACCTGGCTCTCCTCCTGGGAAAATGGAATCTGTGTCCCCAACACCTCAGGAGGTGGGAGATGATGGTGGAGACCTTTGGAGTCAGCAATCCTCAAGGCTCTCTGGACGTTGCATCCAAGATTTAGAAGCTCTTGAGGGAGCATGTGCAACAGGAGGGACATTGCCTAGTCATTAACAAAGATCATGTGAAAAGAAAGCAACCGAGCCCTGTTTTAGCCCAGTTGAGTTTGATTTAATGTCTCAGCATGCACAGAGGGTCTCCAGGTGCTCACAATTTCTGCCTTTGCAGACAACTGGTTTGCCATCGAGATCTGTGAGCCATTGAGACTAGACAAATGGCAGCTGAGGAGCTGTCTGTGCAGGAGGTGTCTCCTATGGAAGGCAATCAAAACAGCCAGCCTAAAGATGTCAGAGAAAGGACAGCAGTCATCCAAGGGAAACAAATTACTTAAGGTGTAGGGAGGAGAGGAGGAGCAGCCATGGAAGTTGAAGAGGAAGGCAAGCTTTTGGGAAGACCAGAAGCGCTCAACTGTAAGATGAGGGTGGGAGAACCCAGTCTGTCCATTGGTTAGATGTGAGCATTTCACCTGGGTTTCACCCGAGCACAGAAGATAAAGCCAGGGTCCCAGGAGGGTCCCAGGACAAAGCAGACAGTTCACTCTGTGTTCACAAGTCATCCCCAGGGCTTAAACCACTGAGGAAGGGCAGTGGGCAGGGAGCCCAGCAGGGGAAGGTCGGCAGTACTGCAGTGTTTGTACTACAAGGCACCAGCACGGGGGCAAAATACAAAACTAAGACAGATGGGGGGTGGGAAATGGGAGGTGGGAAGGAGATCCAACATCACAGAAAACAGTTGGAGGGGGTAAAAGGCAGGAGTGGGAAAGCCGAACTGGGGCACTGCACTGGTGTCATGCAGAAGCACCTGGGAATCTTCATTTAAAGAGCCAGGGGGTGTGTGCCGCATCCCTTGTGTATGGCTTACTGCCCCTGACGGAGACGTGGGCACGCTTGCTAAGCATGGAGACGGCTTGGCAAGGAGACCTCTTCCATGTGGGACACGTCTGAGGAGGCTGAGCTTATGGTGCTGTGACAGACCAAAGAGCACCCAGGGGGGATGGGCTGGCCCAGCGAGGGCTCAAAGACCCCACAGCCAGGCCTCCCACCCACCCGCCTACAAGCTAATCCTCTGGCCAAGAGCCACCAGACTCCAGCCTGGCACAGCCCAGGGGCAGGGCAGCTCCATAGGCCCCCAGCAGGCTGGGACGGGTTGGGCATGCCCAGTGGCCTCAGGGCAATGGGGTGGTGCTGGCTCCTCTGGGCCCTCTGCCAGGCAGGCAGCTTTCCCAAGGGCGCCTCTGCCAGCACAGCCCCACCGCCCTTCCTGGGCCCTGGTCCCCGGGCAGGGAGCTGTGGACAGGTCACTGTCAGCCCCCAGCACCCGTGGCCCTGGCCACCCATTGCCCTTGTGCCACCCATGACCCCAGCCACCAATTGTCCCTGTACCATCCACCCTGCCCAAACCCTATGCCACTTCATCTTCTATGTGCCAAATTGCCACCCAAGGCAGGTGACATCTATACAGCATTTTAAATCCCTTCTCAAGCACAAACTTGCATTTCTAGGGGGGAGAAAAATCACCAAAAGTGGTATCACCCCACCCCTGCCGCTCTGGGCTGCTCCTCCCTAGCTTTCTCCCTTGGGGGATACTGTCCCGGGGGTCATCTCAGCTTCCCCACTCCCAGCCATCATTGGAAAGTCATCTGTGGCTCAGGGCCACAAAAAGTTTAGCCTGTTATAGAGAAAAAGCCTTTTTCAGGCAGCCATCTGCATCAGGAGGTGGATGAACCTCACTTAGGTACAGGGAGGTCTAGAAGAGTCAGGTCCTTGCAAAGTTTTCTTAAGTTTTGACTTGATCAAGACTATAGAGAAAAAGACACACACACACAAAAAAGCAGCCTCCTGACTCACTCTCTTCCCAAGACTGCCCTAGCCCAGGGCATTTTCCCTGCCTTGGGAAGTGTTGCAAAATTTGAGCTTGCCCTAGAGGTATCTCTCACTAATTACTGGATATCCTGGTTTTGTGTAAGGACACAGGCAGAACCTTCCCACAGGTTCTTCTTTACAGCATGGGAAAAAAAACTCGAAACACTGATTTCTGTTTCAGCATCCCCAGCAGACTGCTGTGAAGGGCTGATTACCCACTCGAGGGGATCTCTTTCTGGAGCCATCCTCCTCAGCTCTGGGGCATCACTCACCAACAGTCTCTAAGAAGAGAGGAATTTCAAAGGCAAAACCCAACCTTACTTTTAATATTTGCCTTCTGTACCTGAAGTTTGGGTCACTTTCAATTATTTTTTTTTTTTTTGCCCTGTAATAAAGAAGGCGAAAGCTTTCAAATTAGAAGCAAAGGCTCTGAGAGCTGTGTGAGATGAGGCCTGTTTGAGTTCGCACCGCCTGCCAGTCGCACTGCAAAAGGCTAATGAAGCAGCTGGTGAAAGGCAGGGTGCAGAAGATTACAGCCCTGGCCCTCACAAGAGGTAGCACAACCCTGACTACCATGTCAGCTCGATGCAGGGCAGATGCTCAGATGGGTTCTCAGATGGAGTCCCCCTCCGTGGTTTAGTCCCATCAATAGAGGAAAACTGCTTCAGCTCTGAGATGTTGAATAGCCCATGCTGTATATACACACCTTCTGGTATCTATACATCTGCTCATTCCAGCCACTCCTTTCAGCATCAGTCAGGCCACCAACTCTTGTGGACAGCACGTGTCCCCCTGTCCCGCATTGCTTTAGCTCTGTGGCTAGACCGCAGCATTGGGCTGAACCCAGAAATAATCCTTCTAGCCACTCCTTCAAAGGGAGATAAAACAGATGAGATGAGAGTACAGGGGGTTTCTCCAAATTTTAAGAAACACAAAGAATTGAAACTGCATTGAACAGCAAGGCACACTTTAAGGATTTCTTCCCCAACTAGAAATTACCCAATAAATTGGCCTCATTAAATACCTGGCCTGTATACACATATCCACCTACTTTGATGGATTTTTGTGTTGTTTGTTTTTTCTTTTCCAGAAAGGCCCTTTTCTGTCATTTCTATAAATGAAAGCTTCTGCCAGAATGCATGCAAAGTTATCAGCAAAGCTCCAGGAGAGGAGCAAGCTTTGCCTTCAATCCTCTGAGTACCTTCTCCTTTTCCTACCCTCCCTTCTTGAGAAGTCCCGCTGATCAGATTTTCAAGGGAGTCTTTATTCTCTGCCTAATTTTGCACAAAAGGTATCAAAGGATTTTAACATATTAAAACTTGCAACCTCTTCAAGAATTCATCTCCTTCTTCCCTCTCTCCTTGTTGCTGAGTTTCACACCTGGGAGCCGTTATAACTCAGCCCTTATAAGAAGTAGGGTATTTCTTTTAAAGTTACTTAGAACAGAGTACATGTATATTCACACATAATTACTTGAAAAAAAAAATACTATCCAAGCTCCCTTCCAACTTCTAAGGACAGAAATAAGAAATACCTTCAAATAACTGTAAATAATAAACCCTGTCACACTAAACACTTCAAAGTGGGAGTGCAAATATCTCAAGAAGCTTGAGGAACTACACATAATTATGAATTAGCTCTCAAAAATAGATACAGATGATCTTTCAGATTATCTTTCATTCCAAATAGATTTTAAAAGAATATTCCCTGTGATCTGGTAGAGAGAGTAGCAGCTCACTGATAACTGAAGTTCTTCAAGGACAGCCTGTGAAGCAGGAGCACTTAAGCCAAGCTGCTGAGATGAAGTTTTTTGGCCTAGCAGTACCCAGGCAGAAGACCTTCCCCTTCGCTCCTTCCCACCAGGGCACAGCCCCAGGGGGAGACAGTTTTTCAGTGGCACTACTGATAGGCAGAGCTCTGGAGAAACACATAGTGGTTACACTCGGGGCCTCAGTGGTGGTCCTGATACCGCACAATGTCCAGCTGAATCATCCAAGACAGGGCTCTATATTCTTTCCTACTTCTGAGACAGAAAGAGCTGAAGAGGAGACACCTGAAAGAGCTCTGGGACAGTGAGATAGGGATTGAGATGAGAACAAATGACTGGCTCTGATAGATTCTCCATGAGGAACTTTAGGTACCTCTGCCAGGGAAACATTCCTTGGAAGGTCCCAAGTACTTACTACTGCAAGGACCTCGTAGAAACCCCTTGACTGAAGCAGGACTTAATGATAGAAGTCTTGCCTGCCACAAAACACAAACTACTTGTGAGAACCTGCTCCCTGCACAGAAAGTAGCAGCCTCAGGACTGACCTGCATCACCCACTCCCTCCCTCAAATAGCCATTGAAGTCCAGGGTGGAGATTCTCTTATTCCTCCTTCCTTCACAGCAAAAGCCCCTTCAAAAGCAGGCTTCCTGGAGGCAACCTGTGAACTGTGAATCCTGAGAAGACACCAGGCAGGCAAATTATCAGCTAACATGCCAGTAGAGCTACAGATAAGGTAAGGACTGACTAGCTCATGCCTACAGCAACAGAGGAAGGAAGAAGTGATAGGAACAAGGACTGATGTATCTGGAAGGAAAAGGCGTTTCTTGCTTTTCTTCAAAACGTAATAAAACCAAAAGAGTTGCTCACCTTCCTTACTCAAGACCTGCAAGCAAGTGAAACACTAGCATTGTGGTCTCCAGACAGGCAGCCTTCCCACCAGATGAGGGTGGGACGAACCACTGGCGCGTCCTAACAAGCCCGGTACCAAAAGTGACAAAACAGCGAGATCCAGTGTGCTACATTCTTTAGCCTTGGTACACAATTTTGCACTCATCAACGGAGTAAAACCTTCACTGCAGATTGCACTTATCTCCAGAGCTGCAGGCTCCAGCCATGGGACTTTGGATAACAACGTCTGGATGCAGTTCTCGGAGGATGTGTAGACATCACACGCGCTATGTGCAGAGGGAAGCATCTGCAGCACTTGGCCTCAGAAACCCAGCAGCCCTCATTTGGAAAGTTGCTGGGAGCAAGCTCATTTCATCGAGTCCAATCACTTGGACTGGCTGCCCCTTCAGGACATCCTTGTTTGCCCTAGTCTTTCCTTCTTCACCCCAGTGATTACAAATGAAGAGGAAAGCAAAGAACAGAGCCAAGAGGTGAACCTGGAGAACAGCTGACAGCATTTTTTGCTGAGCACAGTGCACTCGCATGGCAGGACACAGGTGCCTACCAGAGAGTGGGCCTAGAACAACTTGATGCAAACAGTAGCCTTAAGCTACTTGTGTCAAAGTGTCCAAGAGAGTGCACTGGCTTTGAGGAATCATCCAGCAACATCTCATGGGCCCCTGCTACCTTCCTCATTAAACCTCAAACAAAGCTGCGGGGTGTGTTAGTGCACTCCGGCTACTCTTCCCCAGAGGGAGAAGGGAAAAGCTGGAGTCAAAGACAGTGCAAAGGGCTGGATTCAGTGGTAGGACTTGAAAATGGCAATAAAGGGAAAAAGCAGCAGCTTGAAGAGGAAGAGTACAGGGCCCCTTCTGTGTCCACATAGCAGAAAACTTGGCACAGTATGCTGCTAAGACAGTAGTAAAGAGCCAGCAACAACAGCTTTCTCCCCAGGAAGTGTATATACTGTTTTCTCTACAGGCAGAATACTCGAGTGGATGAGATGGCTCCCTGGGCAGCTCGGGGCATCAGAAACAGCCACTAGGCTAGCAGGCTATCTGCAGAGCAAGAAGTGCCTGGAGTAAGCTTTAGACCTCTCAGAGCATCGGTGGCATAGATGGCTCTGCTGCTGGGTCCTCACACACAGAGGGAACATGAGCATGCTGAGAACTAGGAGGCAAGGGAGGACAATGGCATGGTTTGTCTTCAGCTATTAGTGGGCCTCTAGAGTTTACATGAACAGTCCACCTTCCCATAAAGCATAACAGGACTGGAACTCATGGTGAGCTCTCCTTTAACTCCTGACCAAATGTCAACCAAGTGCCACCTATTTTTCTCAGAAGCCAAGTTGAAGCAAATGTGAGGGAGGCAAAACCCTTGGGAGGGAGACAAGTATTTTTAGCCCTGGCACTAAGGGCTTGTCTGTCCCTGTTTGAAATTAGGCCTAACAACCTTCTGAAAAACCTTTCTGAAAATGTCTGCTACTCCGTACAGGATAAAATTTTGGGGGTTGGGGTGTGTTTTGGAGATGGGGAGGAAGGGGCCCATGGGGAAGAACTACTGGTGAAAGAGACAGCTGCCATGGCAGCTATGAAGGCATGCGATCTGCATCATAGGCAATCAATTAAGTTACCAATTAAGTTATTTTCTCCAACATTTTTCATTTTAAGTATTACGCTGGTTTAAAGAAGGCAAAGAGGGAGGCCAACATGCAGATGCTCATCTTTGCTCTCCACCTGCACCTAATTAATTGTGAGTTGCTTTAAAAGTTATTTAGGACAATGCTTCCACTGCACATTGCTCAAGTCTGAGACACGTCCCAGAACACGTGACGTGGAAAGCGCTCACCTCTGCCGAGCTGTTACAAAAACAAGAACCCCAGCCTGTATGCTGACTGACTGGCTGAAGTCAGGTGGATGAGAGGTTGCTTTTCCTCCCTGTCCACCCCTCTTTTCAACTAATTCCTTTCTCTGTCACTTAGCTCTGTTTAAAAACCATAAAATATAGATATTTATCATGAAGACATCACTGCCAATCACTGCGATGGGCAGCCAGCCAGGGCTTGCTCTGAGACACGCCATTAGTCATGGGGATGACAGCCTCAGACGCTGGATCCCTCACATTAGGAAACAAAGGGACCAATTTATTATTTTTAATAAAATAATTGCTTTAATGCAGTATTTAAAATAATTTTAAACATCTGATCAATAAGATACAGTACAGAAACATGGAAAATGCTGCACTTTACATAAAAAGTAAAGCTAAGCATTTAATTATAGAAAACAATTGTGCCTGATGCCATCAATATCTTGCAAACTATAGCTTAGCCAACGTACTGCTTTTCTTTTATATATATATATGCTATATATACATATATATAAATAATTTACAGCATTCATTTACTAGATTTGTTTACTACCGTTCCAAAAAAACCCCAAAAAACCGCAAACATAACCAATTCACAACGTACTGAATTTGGTAACTATCTGCAGTGGTTCTGAGGGTGGAGGGCATTTGAGTCATGGCTTCAGGTTCTGAAGTAGCACACCAAATAACCGCAGGAAGCTTCTTCCTTAAAAGCAGAAAGTTTCAGCGGGAAGCCATTCAATAGTCAGAGCCTTTCCCACCGGTCCTAGGAAACAGCCATGCTACACAGCACTGTGTCATGGGAGGCAAAATGCTTGGAGGCTGGGGAGAAGGGTGACCCAGATGGTTTTCCTTCCACCACAAAGCAGTCTTCACCAGCGAGCAGAAAATCTATGAACCTATTCTAACAGTCTAAATAATCTGGAGTCCTCCTCACTGCATGGAAACAGGCAACTGTCTAAATACTTTCTATTTGGGAAGTTTCCCTGTTATACCATGTTAAGGTATTACATCAGTATTCTAAATAAAGCAGTGAATCCCGTGCTTTGCAAACTCTGCTCTTCTGAAGAGAGTCTTCAGCTGCAAAGTTTCAATGTATCTCAAGTTTTCCCCTTTTTGCAGTCAGCACAGGTTGGTTTTGTTTATTTCTTTTTACATCTACGCTCAGGTTTGATGCTATTTTTTCTATCTACAGAAAGATAAAACTGTTTCTTCTGTTTACCCTTTCTTTTTAGGCTCTTTCACTCCCTGTACTCAAGTTTAGTAACTCTAAATTTTCCCCAAAGACCGAAGTTTGCCCTAACTATACTGTCTGATGTACTTCAATCACAAGAACAACCAATTGGGTTGCCTTCCCTCAGTCACTTTCTCAGAGGAAAGGGGGGGATGGCAGTTGAGTAGAGGTGGGGCAATAAACCACCCCTCATGCCCTTTGCTTGCTACTTTGCTCTCCACAAACGAGCATCCAGTAGCAATTCCAAACCCAGACAATTTAAGGAGGTGCTGAGTGAGACAGGCAATACATTAGCAAGTTGACTGACTGCTGGTTCATGGTTAAATACAGTTGCCATGCTATGCAGTGCCTTTAAAGTGTTATTTGTTTCCCCTAAATAAGGTTGGATTAGTAGAAGGCACTACATGTAGGACAGATGTTGCAGACTCTGGAGTACTGAAGCAAGTGACATACATAAACTAGGTACACAATCAAGCCCTCAGAGCCCGCAAGTCAGTTAAATGCAGGCAAGTAGGCAGAGGCGCTTGTGTGTGCAGTTCTGTTTTTACTGGTTTACAGACTGGTTTAAGCCAAATATTATTAAAAACCCTACAGGTGCTAAGTTAGGCATTTAATAAAAATGTTTATCTGTAAACAAAAGTTATCCTTACAACGGATCATTTTCCAGAAATTGGAATTTCAAGACAGTGCAACAATGCTTCAGTGTTTTCTTTGGCAGTAGAAAGCAAGGTGAAATGTGAATTTTAATCACTTCAGCAGAGCACGGTACAAGGTTAGAGAATGCTTCATCTCCCGCTCTTGTTCCATGCAGAATATCAAGTCCCTGAGACAGACACGGGTTATTCTTGGACACAGCAGCTGTTTTGTAAGGCTAAAACCCAACGATCCAGGAGCGATTCCATTGTGATTCAAACCCTAAACGGAGGAGGGAGAGAGAAAAAAATAATTAGAAATTCCATGTAAACAAAAGGTTTTAACCACACTGACTGGATTATACTGCCTACTTGTGTAAAACTAGCTCCCTGATGTTCAGCTTTGCATGTTGAAAACCAGCACTTCAGAACTCCTAGCACATTAGATACTCTAAAAAGACAAAGCAACCACCTGCCAGCTGATGGTCAGTCAATGCAAACACAAAATTCCATCTTTAAAACTGTATTATTATGGTAAGACAAATAACTTGTTTCACTGAAGTCATACTGCATAGACACTGCACTGGGAAAGGACAAGCCAACTACAGAAATGGTACTGCCATGGTTCCTGCGCAGAGCCCCAGGCTGTGCAAGGCTCTTACTCCCACTCGCAAACACCCAGGGCTCCAGATGTTCCCATCTCTTCTTGAAGAAAACCATCACTGTGATTGGGCTCTACCTTGAAATAAGGCTGGAGAAACTCTTACCCTGGCCCTCACCTGTGAATTGTCCTTTAAGGGAGCAACAAACAGACGGAGTCGAAGCATCCACACGTTCAGAACAGTATCCCAGACTATTCATCTCAGTCAGCTGCCCCACTTGGTTATGAAAGCACAGTTGGTAGGAGATGATGATGTTTTTTAGTAGTTATACATTCAGGCTACTGGAATGAGCAACTCCCACGCATTCCAAAATGCCCCAAGATTTATTATTAGGGGCGGGAAGGAGGAAGATTACCAGGAGCTGCACAATAGACTGGCTACTTATCTTGGAGCCAATCTAGGCTACACAGCCAGTCTCTTATCACTTCTGGAGGGTTCTCGGTAATGAATGCAATTTGTACAAATATGAGTGCTCGGTCTCTGTAACTTCAGCAAGGCAATGCCTGCCAGCATCAACACCAATTGGAGACAGTGTTGCTTGGATGCCCTGTTAGCTACATCAATTCTTACCCTAACACTCTCTGCAAGACTTCAGCAAAATAACTTTGCCCACTTTGCTTAGAGAAATCTGGTTAAAACCCCCATACATTAGAAACAAATAGCAATGCTGGCCTATCTATAGTAGTGAATGCTACCCTCTTTAGAGGGAAAGCTTTGAAATTTATTAAAAAAATAAAGAGATTCACCAGAGAGCATACACGAACCACTGAAAACCCAGGGCATATTGCAGAAATGGAAGCTGTATTTCTTACTAGCAGCACGCAGGGTATTCAGCACCATTTCATTTGCTTTACAGTCGATACTATTAAACACTATGAAATGCCATCACTTGAAATTTTCAGCTTGTTAAATGGCTTGGAACAAATGTGTGCGTGGGGAAGACTGCTGGCCACATCACACTGAGAGGGCACTGCTGTCCTGGTAAGACACAAAAGGGTCACAGTTCAAGTTTGTCATATGACAACCCTGAAGGATCCAGGAAAAGATTGTGCTGCAATGCAGCTGCCAGCACGGGTTGAAAAGGAGGTCAATCCAACAGGATGCAGCAGAAGGCCTGAGGCAATGTTATAAATGAAACAAACCCCAAGGGTTTTCAGTAACCCAGCAGCAATGTCCTTTATAATTCAAAGAACTTTATGGAGGTGAAAGTATTTTCTCTCTAAATAGTCATTAGACTAGAAGTCTTACCTTTAAAAAGAGACCAAAGAAAGATACCTCATTTGCTGTTCAATCCTTACAAAAAGGAGGGGGACAGCACAAATCTCTGAGCCTGCTCTGGAAGCTGTTGGAGATGCAAGATGTCACAACAGGGCAGGAGCACCAAGCTACCCGTGTTTGAGACAGAGTTTATTTAGTCTTAAAATCTTACCCATCATGCCCAGCACAGAGACATAAAGTGATGTTATGCTGTAATATCACATCCAAAGCCAAAGCTTACCCTGGACTCCTGTTTGCTAAGACAGCCAGTTCGTACCTCTTGGTTTCATGTCACATCACAGCAGCTTATCAGAGCTACTGAGTGCAGCATTCCAGGGCCCAGGGGCCCTTTTACTAGTTATTGAACATACCTAAACCAACAGCTGCTAACACATCCAAGTTAAAAGAAAAAGTCCTTCCCTCAAAGCGCATGAAGACTGTGAAGAAGAAAAAGACCTGGGAGTGTTGGTCGATCCTTGGCTGAACATGAGCCAACAGTGTGCCCAGGTGGCCAAGAAGGCCAATGGCATCCCGGCCTGCATCAGGAATAGTGTAGCCAGCAGGAGCAGGGAGGTGATCATCCCCCTGTACTCAGCTCTGGTGAGGCTGCACCTTGACTACTGCATTTAATTTTGAGCCCCTCACTACAAGAAAGACATGGAGGCCCTATAACGTGTCTAGAGATGGGCAACAAAACTGATGAGGGATCTGGAGGAGCACAAGTCCTATGAGGAACGGCTGAGGGAGCTGGGATTGTTTAGTCTGGAGAAGAGGAGGCTCAGGGGAGACCTCATCGCACTGGACAACTTCCTGAAGGGAGGTTGTGAAGAGGTGGGGTCAGCCTCTTTTCCCAGATAACTAATGATAGGACTTGAGGAAATGGCCACAAGTTGCGCCAGGGGAGATTTAGATTAGATATGAGGAAAAAACTTTTTCTCCCCAAGAGTGGTCAGGCCCTGGAATGGCCTGCCCAGGGAGCTGGTGGAGTCACCATCCCTGGCGGTGTTCAAGAACCGTCTGGACGAGGTGCTACGAGACATGATTTAGTAGCTCAGTGGGTAGTATTGGTGACAGGAGGATGGTTGGACTAGACGATCGTGTAGGTTCTTTCCAACCTTGTGCTTCAATGATCCTATGATGGTTTAAAATTAAAGAAGCTAACAGACTGCCTAGGTCATTCCAGTCCCAACTGGGACTGTGCTGGGGAACTCTGAATGATGTTTGCAGGGGGATGAGCACAAACTACTTTTAGCTGTTGTCCCCAGGTCTTTCATGGGTTTATTCTGGACCTTGGACCAAGGAGTGGAGGGTGACGTACTACTTGTATTTTTGTTATAAAACATCTAGAGAACCAAGAGTGAAAACACTTAAGATGCCAACTGCACATTAAAATGAGCCATCACAGGTGCCTCAATGTCCAAGACTTATTTAAGAAGTACCCAACTCTTGAGCTCTCCAGCTGACACAAGGGAGACTTTAGGAGAGGGTTCCTCTGCTGCTCATTTCTCAGAGCCTCCTCTTGAGCAAGTTCCTCTTGGGCAGCAGGTTGATCTTGTCTGGCCCTAGGCCACAGTTTGCTGTCCTCCCTTTTACAGCTCATATCCCCCTTCCAGCACAGACGCTCCCCCATACTGCTTCTTCTGAAATCTTAATACCCTGGTTAGAGCACCACCAGCTCATTCCTTGCCCCCAGATATCTCTATTCCATTCCTTCCTTTTGGGCATCAGCTGCTTGTGTCTTGCTATTTTGGGGGATTCCTTACTGCAGAAGTCTTCAGCCTACCCTAAGACAGCTTTATGACCCTCTTCTGAGGGAAAGTGAAAAAGGCTGCTTTTCAACCGGGCCACAGACAAGTACAAAGATATGTGAACATAAAATGCATCCCTGTAGAACGAATTCTAGTAAAGGGTACTGCAACCAGCCTGCCCCCACCCCTGCTGCAACACCTAATTATTAGTGCCTTAACTAGCAACTTTAGCAACTTCTTTGTTTCTTTCTCTTCCTGTCTTTTTTTTTAATTGGGAACACTCCTCCACAGGGGAGGCTGGAAGACATCAACCATATCCTGAAGTTCCTGCCTTTCACTGAACCCCCAGCACCCCGCTTTCCTTCCGAAAGAGAAACAAGGTGGAGGGGTAGCTATCAGCATAAATACTACCAGTCAACCTGGGAATCACCAGCTGCCAGACCCTGTTTGTAAGCCAGCTAAAGTGCTGCAGCAACGTGGGTCTGCACCACTGGAAACCACCCTTCACAGTACCAACACCACCAGCTGGCTTAAAACCAGCCTCAGGAGGCCACAACAGCTGCAGTCCTGCTTCTGGCCTTCCTCAGAATAAAGTCAAATCAGCAACTTTCCCAAAGCAACATGCTGTCACTCTTTCTTGATCCTTGGAGCCTTTTAAATACACTTAACAGCGATCAGTTACTCTCACTGATCTTGGCAGCAGAAGACAATGTGTACTCCCACGCTCTACTCCCATGCCTGTTGTGCAGCTAGTTTTGTTGACAGGTTGCTCCTGAAACCTGTTTTAAGATCTCTAGAGCTCTCT
The DNA here is from genome assembly GCA_013400555.1 of Jacana jacana. Lineage (NCBI taxonomy): Eukaryota > Metazoa > Chordata > Aves > Charadriiformes > Jacanidae > Jacana > Jacana jacana. Next base: position 96,942 of record VZTM01005771.1, on the reverse strand, counting down.
CCAGTGGCTGGACTAAGAATTAAATACCAACTCTCTCTGAAAAGGTGACATATGATCCACGAGTCTGGATCACGGGTACTGACAAGGGTATCAAAGCTGCTCAGAGCTCGCCTACAAGCCCTGATACAAAGCTCAGAGAGGTCAGCAGACACTTCGCTCCCCACCAAGTCCAGGTCAGGCTCAGAGAGCTGCTCCTGGCAGAGTACATTCTCCCTTCTCAAATTCAATGGCTTCATACCCATCGCATTCAAAATTTTAAACTCTTACAAAGGGGCCACTTTAAGGGAGCAAAACATTCAGTCAAGTGTTAAAAAGTCAAGCCAGGAGTTCTCATTCCCATGTTTGGTGTGGCATAAACACGCCCCCGTCTCAGAGCCAAGATCCCAAGAGAGCAAACTGTCATGGCAGTTCTGCTGTGCATCGTAAACATACCACCAGCAGAAGGAAGCGAAGGCACGAGACAGTTTTCCATGACAACTCCAAACACTGGATAATTACAGCTGTGTGCAGAAACAACCTTGCTGGAAGGTGACAAAGGCATCTAGCGAATCAGAGCAAAAGCATCCAGGTTCAACCTCCAGCTCTGTCACCTGTGGTCACACTGATATCTAGTGTACCCTGCACATTAGTTTCCTACCTGTAAAACATGGAAGACATTCTGGTCTCAGAGGAGGAAAAAAAGGGTTAAAAAACCATTGATGCACTGTGGAGTCTTCAAACATCTTCCTGGATCTCTCCCAGCAGCAAGGAAGGGACCCTCATCAGAATTGTGGAAGTTTTGCTTGTACAAATAAATGCATAATTTAGGCCAGAGAAAACAATGTGAAAAAAGTTGGGATTACATTAGCGAGAAGCCAGCCTGCTGACACTGCCTATTCTGACAAGCCTCAGTCTGCCAGAAGTACCCCCACATTCACAAGGATAAAATACTACATTACTCAATACTTTGTAAATATGACAATTCTAAAAAACTACTTTACTCAATACTTTGAGTGCTGGGTTTTTTGACGTGTTTCTTTTATTTTTTTTAACTGTTTAGACCACTAGGGTAGAACAAGCCAATGTCTGACAGGGTTAGGTCTCTGTTTCCAGGCTGCTTCTCCAGCGGCTGAAAACAAACATGTATATTTATGATGTTATCTGCTGGAGTCTACAAAGAAGCCTCACGGAGCTGTCAGATCTCTCTAATAGAGAACGCTATTCAAGTATGCATTTTTCCGCAGATTTCATTGCAACACTCCTACAAGTCCTTTCAAATGTAGGCAACAACATGTTTTACATATTGAAACAAATTACCACCAATGTAACGTCACTTTATTCACTGTTATGCCCAAGATTCATGCACGCATGTCACTTCCTATGGCTACATCAGATGCTTAATCTGTACCTGGAGGTAACAAATACTATACAAATATGTCATGTTAGTTAATAGACAATTATTAAGCTGAAATTTTCTGGCTCTTTGCCACATCATTTTAAGCAATGTATTGTCAACTAAATTATAAATCTCTTGACCCTTCACATGTCATCAGCATTTGCGCATTACCAATATGTTCAGCCTAAAGCTACAACGCAATTAGTCATTTAAATTGCAGATATCTTTCACACATAGGAAGAATTAAGTTCATCTCTAGCACAGAGAAGGCACGATACGGGCCAATGAACTGTATTTCTGAAGTGTGTGAATGGCAGTCGAGAATATTTTTACCTATTTATATGGGAAAAAATTCACATCAAGTGTATGGCCTGGACTGACAGCAGGCAGGAAACAGCGCTGAAATTGAAACTCTCTAGCTGACAGGGCTGTGCTTCGGTCCTGCAGCACAGGAGTAAGATGCTGAAGCATATTTTATAATTGCAGTAACACTTTTAGCTCCCCTCTTCCCCAAAGGTATGGCCACACTGCAGATTCTTCGACTGCCCCGACAGCCTGAATAAGAACCAGGAACTGAAATCAAGAGTCTGCATGTTAAGCATGAGCAAAGTAGGAAAAAGAAAAACCTTCCTGTATCACTTCAGCCCTAAATCTCAAAATGGGCTGGAGGAAGGGGTGGTGGAGACAGAGACGTACTGAGAAAGAGAAGGAAACCCCTCAAGTGTAGAAACAGGTTTTGTAGCCTGACTCTGAACACCTACTTACATGCAAGTAGTATAGATCCAATTTAAAGTGATTGCTTTTAAATTCGTTTTCTGCGGCTTTTAAGAAAATACTTTAGGAGACTATCATGTACCAATGCCAAGCACCAGCCCCTCTGTGCCCCATGGATATACAGGGAGCAGCAAACCTATCACTCATTCAATGCAGAGCCACCTTCTGCATTTAATTCGCATTTAGACACAGTCACGTCCTTACTACCAATACTGGAGTTGATGAATTATGCTAGTGTGTCCTCTCGTCAGCAGAGCTCATGGCCAGAAAGGGGGCAGTAACTTCTACAGCTACTGCTCTATAGAGTGCAAAGCCAGATACCTCTTAAGTAACATGCATTCCTCCCACACCAACAGTGATTTGATTGCCACACAGTAGAAAAACCAAAACAACTCTCTTCCCCAAACATTTGGAAGAGTTGGGGTTTTCTTTCATTCTGCAGAAAAGGACTTGATGCTTAAAACCTTAGTCCTTCCCAGGTCAGCCTAAAGAGCATTTCTGAAGCTTAAACATGCACCACATATAGAGTATGTTTTATCAACATGCATACTGGCATCCTAAGCTGTAAAGCAAGAAGGTTAAGTTTAAGTTCTGCTAACAATGATCAATATGAGCAATATGGGAGAGACCATACCCTAAAAGAGAAGACAACACACTTTTTTGTGCACCCACAATCAACACTAACAATGGAACAATGACCAGTGTGGTAAACAAGACATTTCTCCAATTTCTTCTTGCCAAATGTCTTCCCAGAAGGAGAACACAAGCTTACTTGTGGACTGCTGTATCAGAATATGTGCATCGCCTTGGAAGCATCGTGTTATTTTACACATGTTAGCCAGAGCTAAGAGTTTGACAGAAAGAAAGTACTTGAATGGCTCTGCACTGACCCCAGGATACCACCTGCACCATTGGTAGCCTCGGTTTCCACAGCAGACCTAGACCACAGCTGGCAAGGCAAGGCTCACATGTACTAACAGAGCAGCTGGTCTCAGTGAGGGAGAGAAGAGCCTCAGAGAGAGAGCAGTATCCAAAAGGAGAAAATTTCCTTTGCCATTGGGTCAGGCAAAAAAGAAAGAAATGACACAAATTTTACCCAAGTCAGTCAACATGACCAACCTGGAAGAAGGCAAGTGAAGGACATCCCACCAGCAGCAGTTTGGGACACATCCAAGTAGTTAATGTGGGTGCACAAATGAGTCAAAAACCAGAAGAGAAGCAGTCTCCCCCCGCCAAATTACACAGAACTGCAGGCACCTGAGTAAATTTTCCTGTATAAAGCAGAATGGTGCAATCGCAGTCTTCAGGACCCGATCGTAAGAGTAACAGCCAGACTCCTAACTCCACTTGCAAAAATGTACCTAGACCTTTTTCCTCCCTTCTGTGTGATACCACACAAATATACTGCCCCCAGTTCAAGATCACAGACAAGCTGGGACCCAGAACACTTTTGGATAGAAGAAAAAAAAATCTTAAGGACTCAGAACTGCAGCCTGTTTCCTCACTGGAGAAAGCTTTAAATATCTGCAAGGTTTTTCAAACTTCTAAGACTCCAGTTATAGTGAGAATGAGACAAAGCTGTTTCCAAAATAGCTTTGTCCTCAGAAAAGCAGTAAAACTAAATCCAAAATAATCCTTGACTATTTCTCAGCATTGAAAACATTATGGGGTATGTTACCAACCAATAAAAGCTATGAGACAGAACACAGAATCTGGAGTATAAACCTGTGGCTTGAAGTTTACTTTTTTCTGATTTGTTTTAGAAGTGTTGTCCCTTCTCAAGAGGAGTTCTTTTTCAATTCTTCCCATCCTTTAATTCACTGCTGTTCACCACATGCCCCCCCAAAATAGAAAAGAGGTGGGTAACAAATACACAAACCCGAAAACACACATGAATGACATCCAAAGGTCTCTCCCCCTCATTGTATCCAAAAGTGTCCAGAGGGACCAGAATGAGAGAGAAGATATTACCACCTCTGGAATACAAGTAGCACCAATTAACACATTTTCACAATAGAGGGATTTTCTTACAAGGGCTTTCTCAAATTACTCTTTCTGAACAATACCATTCAAATGTCTTATGAGGACAGGCTGAGGGAGCTGGGATTGTTTAGTCTGGAGAAGAGGAGGCTCAGGGGAGACCTCATTGCACTGGACAACTTCCTGAAGGGAGGTTGTGAAGAGGAGGGGTCAGCCTCTTTTCCCAGATAACTAATGATAGAGCTCGAGGGAATGGCCACAAGTTGCACCAGGGGAGATTTAGATTAGATGTCAGGAAAAACTTTTTCTCCCCAAGAGTGGTCAGGCCCTGGAATGGCCTGCCCAGGGAGCTGGTGCAGTCACCATCCCTGGCGGTGTTCAAGAACTGTCTGGACAAGGTGCTACGAGACATGATTTAGTAGCTCAGTGGGTAGTATTGGTAGGACAACAGGAGGACAGTGGGACTAGATGATCTTGCAGGTCCTTTCCAACCTTCTGTTTTTCTATGTTTCTATGAAATATTAGTCGTAGTGAAGAGAACACGCAAATCTACACAAACAAACTGTTTCCAACCAGAAGGTGAAAAGAACTCCCATTATACTGATGCCCTTTTTTTTCTTTTGTTAGCCTAGAGCATTAACCTTAGTTTTTCATTCCACAATCTTCATGGATTAGCACCTACTGCTATTTCAAGTTTAGCAATACATTAGCAATAATTATAGCAAGATATAGTTTACCCTTTTTATATTGCATTTAGGTCCAAATTAGTTGGCAGACACTTCTCCGGGCAAGAACCTCTTTCTTTATTTGCCACCTGCTGCACTATGAAGTGATGTGGCTGCCGGTAAGAAGGCTTACAGCTGAAAAGAACACGCTCACACCACCACATGTTCTAGTTTCTAGATTAAAATAATCGATAATAGGTGTCCTTAAAAGACCAAGTAGAGAAGGCAGAATTTCAGAGAAAAAGATCTGATGAAGGTACAGGAATCAGACATCCAACAGCACCAGGAAAAAGACTTTCCAGAGGAGGTGCAAAACCAAGTGGAGGAGTACAGAGGAAGCAGATACCTAAGGCTGAAGAACCATCCCAATTAAACACAGACACTCATTTGTGGAGAAAGAAAACATGGTATGCTAAAAAACTGCTGTTCTTGGCCATTTCTACTTACTGTTGTTGCAACAGAAGGTAGCAGACACACATCAACCCAGTCTGCTGAGAACCACTCTTCCACTACCCATTACATTTTGGTATTGAATAAAGAAAAGCAAGTATGTAAAAAATTTGCTTAGAGAGCTTCTTTTTTTAAATACATACTGATTTTTTTCTTCCCTGTCTCCCCAATTACCTTAGGGCTTCAGTTTACATCAATAATGACTTGAAACAATTCCTCTCCTTTAATTATTTCAGTAGGCAGTGATAAAAAAGAAGCTGAATGGACTCAACTTTGCTCTAACATGAACATAAGAGACACAAACACTGTACAAAGAACATTACCCAAGGAAAGTGAAAGTCTCAGTTAAAACAACAAAATGCAGTTAGCATTGCTGATTTAATTCAATATCGTCAAAGCATCACTCGTATTCAGGGACAACTTATTCCATCATACCCATCTACCAAGATATTAGACTTCAAAAAAGCAAAAAGAAGTGGTCACAGGAGTATTATGCACAGATTTACTCCCTGCCATTGCATAGTCAGGAAGTTCTGACATTTAAGATTACTTGAGAGTAAAGCTGTCTGTATTTGCAATTTGAAATGAGAAAGCACATCCTGCCTGTTTAAATTATTCTCAGACTGGTTGCCCAAAAAGATGATTTTAAAGATGCCCAAATGTGTAGCAGCCTAAGGCCATATTGTACTTGCTTTCAGTTTCAAAGACCTCCTTTCATCTCTGAAGAATGGAATGTTGTTTACTGCTCAGGATGTTTTGCCATGTTATCATGAATGTATTACAAACGTTCTGCTTCTTGAACTAGAGAGTGTTTCTCAAAACCATTCTTTATTCTACAGGAGAAGTCTTAAGCCTTTTATAAATCCTGCTCAGATATATTGGGACACTTAAACGTCCAAGTCTAAACATCCTTCTCAAGTTTGCTATCCTGCATAATTTCAGGAAAAAAGGCCAACAGAATTGCTTTCTGGTAGCACGGGGCTTAAGTATCAGGCACTGGAATGCAAGATTGCATGTGAGAAACAAATGTAGTTTCACTGGCAGAGTTACTTTCACCTACTGCCCTTGCAATTCAGTCTAGTAAGGACACCTGTATGACGAGCCTCTTGAAATACAGCAGGTCAATGTGGGAGGGTGAGGGGCTATTGAGGTGTACGGTTTGTTTCAGGCACCTTGCATCCACATTCTTTTAAACTGACGATTAAACCAGGGACCGCCAGCCTCAACAGCAACTTTGTTATCGGTCTCGCCTTGGCACAATTTCATGAAGTGTTTAATAAAGCAGACACACCGCAGACGATGAGAAATAACTGAAAACTACCTAACAGGCAGACTTGTTAAATATTCAGAAACAAATCTGGCAATAATTACAGAAAACCACTACGAAGAACAGGAATAGTTACTCGAGGAAGCTCGGGGGAAGACGAGAAAAGGATGGGGAAAACTGTTCTTGTGCTAAACTCATTTTTTTCAAGTTTTTCCAGTGGTATTATAAAAGAAATGACTATACCTTCAGCTTCATGTGAAAGTGTATTAAAAAACTTCAAAGAAGTGAAGAATAGCTGCTCAAAAGCCTAGAATGCTGCTTTCTACAACTTGTTTAGATACAGATTCCTTCACTTGTGGTAAACAGAGAGCATTCAAGGAAGTTAATTGTGTCTCCACATCAGAAAAAAAGTTATCTAGATAATCTCTCAGAGACACAAGTCTAGCTTGCCTCCTAAGAGAGGTCTCTTGTCACAGTCAAGGCAGAGAGAAAACCTACAGGACAGATGCCACCACTGTCTCAGTTACACTGCAAAAAACTGAGCTTTATACAAGGCCCTTCCAGACTCCAGCATGCAAAAAATGACATAGTATATTCAACCCTAGCATCTATTTAAGCTCCCTAGGCCATCAGCATGAAAAAGACTTAAGGTTTATCAGAAAGAAGAATTTTGCCACCACTTCTGCTTCCACACAAGAGCTATTTTCTAGGCCTCTGTTCACTGTGCTTGGGTCACAAGCCAGCCAATCGCTCACTTGAACAACGTTGAGGCTTCATGAGAAAGAGGAACAAAATAGGCAACACTTGAATGATGGCCCACAAGACATTCCTCCCACCATCAGCCAAGATGATGGCTAACAAAAGTAGGCCATCAGTCTCCTTGGAAAGGACTTCTGCAGCCCCGTAAGCTTCTCAGGTACCAGAAACAGTTAATCTCCAGCACAATATTAAGAGATTTGTTCAGACCAAGATTTGTTAAAAGCACCTTCAAGGCACTTTTAAAATGCAGCACAAGCCAGAAAAAGTGATCTTATTTATTGCTTTTTAGGGGGGTAATCTAGCCAAGACAAACTCACAGTGTATTTGAAAAGAGCTCCTGTGTATTGTGCACAGAAAAAAGTCCACAGACGAATATCAAAGCAAGAGCCACTTCAGAAGCCATCAAAAACAGCCATCATGAATTCAGCTGAGCAGCCATGACAACTAGCTGCTGTGTAAGACGACCACAGCTTCATTACCCTCCACTGCAGACAGAAGTTCCGATGAGCCATCATTTCATTCAGTCCTGCACACGCAGTGCTCTTACCCACAGTTGTTCTTGTAACACACAATAAATATCCCCATCAAGTTTAGCAGAAGCAATCCTTTCAAATATATAACACTTAGGGTAGGTTTCTTACAGTATGTAACCAGCCACTTCGTGTAAGAGAATTTTTCTGTCTTCCTACAGGGAAAGAAAAATAATTTGGTATAAAAGTAACAACACACAAGTCATGTCTGTACCTCCAGCCCAGATCCAGTGCTCGATGAATCCAGTGGCCTTTTCTTCCTCGGTCCAATGGCTGCCAAAGCAGTGAGGTTGGCTTCTCTTTGTTGCATTTGTGCTAACTCCAATTGTTGCATCTAATTTAAAAAGAAAACACCTACATTAATTGTGATACACAGTACACTAAAGGTCTTGGTTCTCTTCATGGGAGCTTCAGTCTGCTATGCTGTCCCTACTGAAACAATGTATTTCACAGCATCTTTTCATGTCTTTCTGGACACTTTTGACAGATTCCAATGCTCATTTGTGCCTAGAGCCTTGAAACACCAACAGCCCTATGGATAGCACCGTGTAAGTAACATTTTTTATGGAGACACCTCACCACAGCGTTAACGGGAATCTTGCTGCTGGCTCCTCAGCTCGTAAACTTTGCTATTTCTGATTAACATAAAATATTGACCAGAACTGGGTTATGAGGCTGGATAGTATTAAAAGTTGAAGTTATCTAATTCAGAGAACTGAGGATATTCTTAATTCAAAATCTCAATTCATGACCACACAAACAGGATTTAACTTCTTCCCGCTGTATTTACCCAACCCAGCACTCAGTATTGCCATTCTGTAACTTCTTACTATCCAGCTGAGCAGGACGCTCTCACTTCACCCATACTCTCTTTCCCCAGTGCATATTTGGATCTTCAGGCATATCTGAAGCAAGTTAGAGATACACTGCCTATATTTATTTTCACTCACTTCCAAAAACTGTTCAACACAAAGAAATCCTTGGAAACAACCTCTACTTAGGTTAGGTAGACTTGGGATGGGAGAGAACTCCACAGTCAAAGAGAAATGTAAAGAAAAATAAAACTTTCTCTCTGCATTTTGAGGTACATACTACTTCATTCTATTCAATAACTGCAGATGTTAGCTGCTCTGGAGGCTCAAGCTAGTCAAGTCTGCTAACACTAGATTGGACTGGGCACCTTGCTAATGCAACCACACTGCTTTCACACCCACCAGCTGTCCCACTTGGAGCATGGGGTGGGGGGGAGTGCTCTTTCTCTCTATACAGAAGGAAGATTTTATATAGTTACTCAGTTTGAGTTTGTCCTTAAACACCAACCTCTAGACTTGATATTAAACCTTAAATGATCTGACATGCACCTAGAACAGCTGTGTAGCCCGTGCTCTCCCTCACTCCCAGGACTTACAAAATCTGTTTGGATGGAAATTATCTACATTTGTGAATGCCCATGTCATTAAAGAAAGCACAGCCATATCACAGTAACAAAGCTTCCAACTCGCCTCCCTTCCCTTAACCCCACAAATCATTAAAAAAAAAAATTAATTAGAATTCCTCAGTCAGTACAGATACTTTGCTTACTAGGCTTGTAGTACATTATGGTTCTGGTTGCTTTTCAGCTCTCAGAGATCCTACTTGGAGAAGAGAAATTCAGCTGGCTAAGAAATGAACTTGTAGAACCTACACCTTACACCTTGCTCCTACAAAAGTAAGAATCCACAATTAAAAAACCCCACATACCTTGTGGTTGGGTTGGGGCGTTTTTTCTTTGTTGCCGAGAGTGTAGGGGGTTTAGGGGGTTGGCTTTAGGGTTTGGTTAGTTGTTTTTTTGTGCAAGCCTGTAAGTTTACTGCAGATGGGTAGACTTGCTCTCCCTTGAGTGATGCTGACAGCATCACATCAAGTATCGCTGCCAGTTAGGCTATTTAAAGACAAATGGTGTTTCAGTGCAAGGTTCCAAAAAGGACATCCTGGCCTGTAAGACTCGAACTACACACATGCTCAAGATTTTTCAGCATAAATCTGGGAATGCAAGACTCTGACATGTATGCTGAGAGTAGTTGGGCTATTGTTTGTTTTGTTGGGTTTTTTTTTGGAAGCTGAGACAAATGATTCAGTAATGAAAACACCACCATGTGCAAGTCAGCTTTGATCACCCCGAGTAGGCTTTTCCTTACTTCAACACTCGATACCATTGTTCACTTACCACACAAGTCTATTTTTGCTTCTGTGGGCAGGGTAAACATATGAAACCATATTTATCAGAATTACTTCAGTTCTGAATGGGGTTTTTCTGTTTATCTTTTTCAGAGCATGTAGTATGGGTTCTAAGAATATTTTAGAGACTGTACGATTTTATGTCCTTTAAACTTGAAAACTACAGTCCTGCCATTGTATCACATTACCTCAGCTGGCCTGCTTGCATAAGAAGTTTAAGATGAACTCCCTTTTAATCTCAGTCTTAAATATGTATATTTGTATTCAGGAACACATTGCAACATATCAGGAATGGAGGGGAATAAGACCAACTCTGAAAAAGTAACTTGAAACTTCACAAACACAAACTTTGTGAAACATAGATACTTAGAAACCATTTTTATGTAATAACTTTATCACTCTCTGGCTTAATCAGAAGCAATAAAATGCTGAGATCCTTTGGCAGAGGCACATGCTGACTTCCAGCCACAGCTTCTCAGGCCTCCACCACCTGGAGCCACCCTCACTCACAGGGAGCACCCCTGTAGAAGTACACCTTCCTGCTAGCGACGTAGCTCAGTTGTCATGGTGGCTGCTCATCCACCACAGTCTTCTTGCTGTTGCAATCTTACAATACGCCATGCACATGGCATTGCTCCAGGGGCAGATAAAATTTCAAAAGGCTCCAGTAGCAAAGAAATACGAAGGGGAAAGATGTTGTGCTTTACTTTTAAGAATCATTACACTTAAGTGAAAAAGACTTTTAAAATCATTAAACTTAAAACACAACTGAAAACAGAAGGGATTTATTAGCCTAACTTGGTGCCTCTGTCACTAAGAGTCATCAGAAAACGTATCCCCCCTCTCCCTCAACCCTACAAAATACATACAAACCAGCTTCACTGCAGTTAGACATCTCAAAAACAGGTGGCTGCTGAACCCGTGCTTGCTGGTTTGAAGCAGCATTGAACTAAGACACACGCACACACCCACCCCTCTACACAGCCAGTGTTGTTGGGCACCCACAGTAAAGACCAAGGACAAGAGGCAGAGCTATGAATTAAATACCAAGGGGGCTTTGGGTTGGCATCAGCATGGGGAAGAGAGGATGAGGTGGGTTGAGAAAGCACGCTGTCAACACAGACACCAGGCAGGAGTGAGCGCAGCTGCTGGGGAGCAGTGCTGGCAAAAACCCCACCAGTAACCAAGGACAGGATGACACTTGGTGGATGGTATGAATAAGATGCACATTCTAGAAACAGAACCGATGCATCTTTGGCCAGGTGGTTCCCAAGATGACGCCAGAAAGACATGCTACTACCATCAGCTACTTTCCTCTTTGTAACCAGCCAACAGATTTTTCAAATCAGGCAGAATCTCACCAGAGTTTTGGAGCAAAAGAAAAAAAGAAATCATAGTCCTGTTGCATTCTAGCCATCTCGGGGATTTTTCTGAGAACAATAATTAAGACAAATGAATTTAAACAATCTCCATAATGGACTCAACAGATCCCCATTAAGCGATATGGGCAGGCATCCAAATTACCCCGCTGAAGCCAGCAAAATCATCTTTTCATCAAGTTTTGTTCCATTAAAAAGTGTGAGATTAAATGTCCAAACATTGTGTGAGCAGTTAAAAGCACAGGATAAAGGAGAAGACAGGCAGAAAACATCAAGGGATACCCGAGGATACTGGCTGAGTAACTACTGCCAGATTTTCCTAAACAAGATTAGGAAAGAGCAAGAGGCTCAATATTGAGTCAAATCTTTCTTTAACAGACAGTTTTGTAGCACACAAGTTAGGGCAGAAAGATCACTGCAGCAAGAGAAAGACAGTAAAAGTTGTATATACACTTTATTAAAATATAACATAGAGAAGCTGCATCCTAGTGTTGTTTCCTTTCTAGGGGGCAGTTTTACTAATATTGGTATCTCTGACTAAAACAGGATACAAACAGGAGCTGTCATACTCAGGATTGTATCTTGAAAACAGATGACTTTTCTCCCTTGAAGAGAGAAGTGAGTAATGGGAATTCGAGAGGAGCAGAGGGACCTTCTGGCACACACTGAACCCACAAACTAGCAGTTTTTTCCCCTCAACCTGACCTTCTTCACCTGCTGAAAGATGCTCCTGTTCCACCACAGGACACAGGAGTCCAATGCTTGTTCTGTGCAAAATTCATTCCTCAAAAAGGGCATCAAGAGGGGACAGTCTCCAGGCAAGCGGCAAATGGACGTTCACGCTCCTTCTCCCCACTTTTTTCAGTTTTACATATTCTAAGAATCACAGTACAAAGAGTTCTAAAAACCTGTGTATAAAGATCAAATTGCTATGAAAACGTCTCAGAACTTGTAAAATAGTCTTTGTTGCTGCTGGCTTTTTTAATAATAAAAATAGGGTTTAAAGTCTGGTCTTGCAGCAAGCTGGAATCTCTAGGGTGACACAATAACCATTTTAGTTAATCTGACCTGCAGCACAAATCAAGAAGTAAGGTATGTTTTAAAGTCCTCCCTCATAGTGAAATGGCATTTGCAGCATGGCTGTAATCACACAAAATGAAAGGTTTTAAAATTGACCTCTCTGTTCTTCACTCAATCTTCTACTGAGAAAAATATTTCTTTTCCTGCCCACAGAAATTCTCTCTCACTTATGTCTCGTACTCTACAGTTCAGACAATATGCAAAATCTATTTTTACTACTACACCAGTGACATTTTAATATTAAAAATTAAATTTCAAGTTGCGTAAGAAGGAAAGAAGTGCTTCAGCTCTGAGATGCTGAGACTTTTTTTAAAAGCAAGACTGCAAGTTCGCTTCAAACCTGTTCGGTTATGAAGTACCCATCACCTGGTTGTTGGCATTATCAGAGCTCCAAAAATTCAAGCTATGAAAATCTCACAAGATTTTCCCTAAATACTATAAGGAAGAATCCCTCAAACACAGCTGAGCAAAGGAATAAGTATACTCCAGTACAACTAAAGTCCACTAATTCACACCAGCTAATCCGTCATGTGTACAGCAGCAGGTGGCTGTATTACCAAAGGGAGGGGGGTTTGGGGGAACAGAAGGGCTATCTAGCTGAATACATATGCACCTTCAAAAAGGAGTAATGAAACCCCTCATGTCTGGTCACAAAGTACCCAAAGCAGAATAGGGTATTTGGGATAAGCTTTCAGGGAATATAAACCTTTACTCTCTAGATCCTCAAGGATAGTTTTACCAGGGAAGACTTCTCACAAAGGTAGGGAAAAGAAATTAAACATCTGTATTAGCCGAGGCTCACAGAGCTGAAACAGCTCTGAGGTTCAAGCAAGGCCAAACGGGTGGCACTTGTCCATCCCAATGCTGGCAGATGACAGCAGTCTCAATAAATGAGTACCACTGCCCACATCTGTGGGAAATTCATATGTAAAGTCCCAGGAAATAAACAAAGAGAGATCTCTTTTCTCCACTTCTCAGACTTAAGTGTTAGGAGCTTACGCTTAGAAAAAAATCCCCCTCAAACAGTACTGGCAACGCAATAACAAATAAAATACAGCCCCATGGACGTAAACGAGTTCAGAAGAAATGCTGGTAAGACAGATGGGGAAGCTAAATACCAGAATTCTGGACTGGGTTGCAATTAATACAAGGGAGAGACTAAAACGCACACTTACAAAGTACCAGGTTTAATATCAAGATTGAAACGGGATGTCTCCACATATGACATTGTAGGCTGACAGAGTATGGCACAGATTAAATAAATATTTAAAGTAACAGAAAAACTGGCAGGAAAGGAAACCAGGGAAGGCTGAAGACAAGCTAATGTATGCCTAAGGGTTACGTGTGCTATCCAGCAATAAGTACATCAGGAGTAATAAAAGCACTAAAGTAGATGAACAAGAATTTGTGTAAGACTTGCGGGGGGAAGAAAGCAAGGAATATAAGCATACAAAAGAGGCAGAAGCCCCTGATTCTTTCAGATTCCACAATAAAGAAATTAAACAGTAAATTAGCAAATATTTACATTTAAAGTAAGTCAAAGCAACTGTGATCAAATATCAACATTTACTTTATTCCAGCTTGCTTCAGTGAAGAAGGAACCGGGACATCCACATGGGTCCTTACTATTGCCCTTGATCGTACACTCTAAAGACCTGAATGTTGAGGTACCTTTTAAGTGGGGCCACTTATCCCACTGAACTGACTTTTTTGTTTCTATCCGTTCTTTACTCTGACCATCTTTTTCAGTTTCATTGTGCCCTCCATTTAGTGCTTGGAAAGTTTCCTACTGCTCCCAGTTGCTTCTCCCTTCATTGTCTCCGGAAAAAAAGAACTCCATTTTTTTTTTCACATTCCCTTAAAGCATTTTAAGGAACTAGTGACAAAAATGAAAAACAAACCTTAAAAATCTGTTTTCAATCCCAAGCCTCTCGCACTGGTTGTCATAAAGCTCAATGAGCATTACTGCCTCCAGCCTCTACCTTTTCTATACAAAATTTTCTGCCCTACAGGTTGAACATGGCTGAATAGCAGACTTCTCATATGGGGGATGTTCTCTGAGGAAAACTGACATTTGAAGGCTGCATATTTAAACATTTATCATCTTCTCCTCTTGCAATAACGCAATTTCTCTTCTTGCAATTGCTTCCTTTCAAACTGTTTTAATTAGCCATACAATTAGTTTCCGCTGACTTTTCCCTCTGTTGTAATTTAGATTTAACAGCAGAAAGGCAGAAGAGCAGGCACTGGTTTGCTATGCAGCCTAATTTACAATAGGGCTATATGCAATGCTGGAGGTTTCCTTCAGGTAGATATTCCACATACACTCTTTGGTGGCAGAACAGCCCCTACAGTGGCTACGTCCTCCAGTTGTGCCTCATCTGTCTACAACTAAAAGGTGCAATAAGATATTTTGGAGAACAACAGGAATTTCTTCTAGGACAGCCATGGAGTAATCTACCCAGAAGAAAAAAAAATAAAATTTCTTCAGTTGATATTTGACATTTTCTAATCTATAAATAACTAGGTCCCCACAGAATTTAAGAAAGAAAAGTCCGGAGTGCAGTGACTGACTCCTAATTTTGCCTATTCTTGCTAAGAATTTTCCAGATGCTGAGTATGTATTTCCTTGTACGAGGTTTTTGTTTTGTTTCATTTACCAACTATTGATGCATGTCTGTGTGTTCAAGAACACCTGGAACACGCTTTCCCCAGTGCAGTCTCATCAGCTTGCCTTATGTGAAGGCCCAAAGAAGTTCCTGGGTGTCTAGCAACCAGCATCAAGCTCTTTTTATGTATGTTTTCAGACACAGCTCAGGCTATTTTTGTTGCAAGGTCAAGAGAAGACTCAAGCACACCACACCAAAGCAATATATGCTGTAGTTTTTGTTTCAGATGCTGTTGTGTATGAAAAGATAGCTCAATGACTGTCAGCAGACCTGCATTATTGCAACAGGTCAGCATCCAGCCCTTGCAAGACATTACTTTAAAACCAATCACTGTTCTTATAAATGCATGATATTTTGAGTTATTTTTAGCTGCTGTAACACTGTGTATTCATTCACTCACTCTTGAGGTCTCAAGGCTGAAGAAAGTTTAAGACCCACTTTCCACCTTCAGGTTTCTCCATCTCATCGTGCTGCCCACCCAACACTTATTCTTGGCACAGAACCCTCTTACTTTCCGTTATTATATTTTTTGTTGTACTTTTAGTCCTAAAATGTCCTCTATTAGCAAGTTTCCAATCCAAGGCCATACTTTCAGGAGGTTGTATGTCCATTATGGTCTCTCAAAACTTAGAAAAGGCTATTCAAAAATCCAAGAACATTCTTAATGGAGGAGTTTGGGGGGAGCTTTTGATTTTCACTAGATAAACACAGTTGCTATCATCTTCCAGCCAGCCTGTTTCAGGGTATCTGACACAGTATCTCAGCTGCTCTTTTCTTACACTCCTTCAAAACACCCAAGATGAATGTCACATAAACAGGGATTTGACTTGCTTTTCAGTTTGCTCAATAAGGTAACACTTTAAGGATTTCCATCACTGACTTTCTGCAAGACTGGTAACACATCAAACCTCCAATGACAGTCCTTTGCTACTTGTAGGGCTATACTGCAGGTAACAAAATTAATGTCTCTGATAAAAATGAGCTTCCACACCCCCCCCAAACCATGCAGAAGCAGGTAATAAATACTACAGAACGATAAAGATAATATAAATCAGATAATTAAGCAGAAGCTCTCAGAGTGTCACTGAAGGCTCATAAAATGCCAATTGATCGTGATGAGATTTTATTTTGCTTGCAGCATCTTGTTTGCTTTTTCAAGAGGTTATGGTTAACTGGGGATTTTCCTTTTCCCCTGCCACAAGAGTCATCTTAAAGAATTTGAACCACTAGGTCCAGAAGACTAAATACAGAAGCAGCACAAGGCAGGTGGGGGGGAGGAAAATGTTAGTTGGAGACAGGGAGAGCCGCAGACAATCACGTTACAGTTACTTGTTACAGAGAAAATAAGGGAGAGTTAGGATGGACACTTGAAAATAAAGGAAAAAGAAAAAAAATCATTTTTCTAAGAGAAGGTACAACAGAACAACTAAATTTCAGTCATTCCTATATAGCACCCAGGAACTCACTGGAATCAGACAGACTTTTTTGGACGTTTTTGATTGGGTTTGTTTTGTCTCTATCAAAAACCCAGGGTTTTTTTAATATAAAGTCACTGGGAGGAAAATAAAGGTATTGAATTTTCTCATCTGGGGCCGTCTTGTGACATCCATGTCAAATTCAAAACAGTAAAACTCCCCAGTGCATCTAACAGTCAGGAGAAAAGGGACCGGGAGGACCTATGCCATAGTTAAGTGCACAGAGCTGCTGGAAGAGCAAGGAAGAGGGGCAGGCAGGTCTGCTGTCCATCAGGTGCTTGCTCCACAACCTCTTTCCCCCTAGTTTAAGATGCTTTAAGTTTAGCAGCTGCTCACATTTTTCCACCAATAGACGTTGCAAGGTGCCACAAGCTGAGAGCAGGAGGTAGGTACCATGGTAGGTACCATGCCATCAGTCCGTGCTCAACCTCAAGCAGCAATCTTGCACACATACAATCTGAAAGGTTTGCCCAGCCTCAGCCTTAAGCTTCCTGAAACCATACTACAAGCACAGACGTACAAAGGATCAGGGTTTATGTGTAATTTCACAGGACACGTTGTTTAATACTGACATTTTTACAGGACTTCTGGGATGCACTCAGTGTTCATATGGCGTGCTTGTGCATTTGATGGTATCCTACACCTACTCAATCTAAGTAAACTCATTTCAGAATAGGGATGAGGCCGGAGATAAGCTATAAATACAGCTACAAGAATTGCATCAACTGAACGCTTCCTTTGTCATTGGAAGTGCTGTTGAAAGTAGAACAGGAAATAGCAGAAAGCACCGAGCAAAAGTTATGGTTTAAAAAGTCCTTATATCAGGGACAATGCAAGGACTGTATCCTCTCAGGTTGAAGTGGCAGATAAGGCTGAATGAAAAGCAGGGGTAATTTACCCAGTCTTTGGGAATGTCACTGCACAAAGAGCTGGCCCATGAGGTGAACAAGGACAAAATTCTTGAGTGTACAAAGGAGTGGCTCGGGGCAAGCCTCGCAGCTGTCTCAGAAGGAATGTGCATTCTCTGTAGGTATTAAAATCTGCTGAAACAGGTGAAAGGGGGAAGTAAATAAAGACTTAATTCATAGCAAGCTACATAGATTAAGAATACAGGAAAGCAAATGACTTAGCGTAGGGGAAGTTTGAGGCAATAGGTCATGCAAAAAGGGATGAAAAGGTCACAGCAATTATGTATAGCCTGTTGGATAAAAGAATCCACTGCTGAGTCTCTGGATGTACTTCCAGCAATGTTAAGATGTTGCCTCCAGCTGCTGGATGACAGCACATCCTGGATTTATAAGTATTCATTGTTAGGATGTACAATCTGCATTTTGGGAAACACCGCTTTAGAACGTGCTCCAGTCTCATTACCCCACACCCTCTTCCTTCTCCGGAGGGGCCACCATCAACACATAAAAGATAGCTTTGAGGAAGGAAGGCCCATATTCATTCTTAAAGAACTTTAAGGGGATCAGATCAGGCTTTGCTGAGTGGCCTGGAAAGGATCTGATTCCAGCTGACAGAGGTATGCAGATTCCCCCAAGTGTGGTTTCTTAGGAGCAGGCTAGACTCACAACTCAAGACAATGGTGAGCCTTTTCAGGCTTTTATCCCAGTATAGACTGTACGTCTGTGTTACCAGTTTCAGCCTCAGGATATTAGTTGAATTTTATTTTGCTCTTATTCCAGCTCTACTCATATTTTTTAATGCAAAACTGTGCTGACCATTTATCTCCAAAATGTCAATAGAGAGCCAAAACTGACTGCCTGCATTTGGGCTCATTTCAAAACTCCAGTTTCACAGATAAGAAAGCAGCCCTGGCACAGAAGGTGGGTTTCCTGTGTGGTATGTGAAACCTGAAGAAGTTTGGGCTGCCTCCTCCTCTGAAAAGCAAAGCAGCAGGACAGAGGGCAAGGCACAATGATCTGTGTTGTCCCACAAGGCACATCTGCTTCCTCTTCTTTTGGTGAAGCAGTTGGAGACTGTCACTCTGGGAACAGCACAGCGCAGAGAAATATGCAGGGCAACTGTGATGAAGAACATGGTAGTCTGGCACAAGGTAAGATATATTGAAGGAGGTGAACATTTACAAGAACACCAAGAGTGAAAATCAAACACCTTCTCTGCACCGTTTGCTCCTGTCTTGTACACCTATATGTATGCACTCTTGAGGAAGAGTGACTGGAGAGTTGCCTGGCAGAAAAGGACCTGGGGGTATCGGTCAACGGTTGGCTGAACATCAGCCAGCAGTGTGTCCAGGTGGCCAAGAAGACCATCAGCATCCTGGCCTGTATCAGGAACAGTGTGGTGAGTAGGACTCAAGAGATGATCCCCCACCCTGTACTCAACACTGGTGAGGCTTTATCTTGAGTGCTGTGTACAGTTTTGGGCCTCTTACCGCAAAAATGAGACCGAGGTGCTGGAGAGGGTCCAGAGATAGGCAACAAAGCTAGTGAGGGGTCTTGAGAACAAGTCTTATGAGGAGAGGCTGAGGGAGCTGAGGGTGTTCAGCCTGGAGAAAAGAAGGCTGAGGGGAGACCATCGCCCTCTACAACTACCTGAAAGGAGGTTGTAGAGAGGCAGGGATTGGTCTCTTCTCCCAAGTCACATGCAATAGGACAAGAGGAAATGGCCTCAAGTTGCACCAGGGGAGGTTCAGGTTGGATATTTGGAAAAATTTTTACATGGAAAGGGTTATCAAGCACTGGAATGGGCTGCCCAGGGAAGGGGTTGAGGCACCATCCCAAGAGGTATTCAAAAGACAGGTTGACACGGTGCTCAAGGACATGATTTAGTGATGGGTTTTTGTCAGAGTTAGGTTGATGGTTGGACGATGATCTTAAAGGTCCCTTCCAACATGATTCTATGTGCCACTTTTTATAAGAGATCCCATTAACAATACCAACCAATCTGAGAAAAAGACCCAAAACACATACCTGACTTTTCTGTTCTGAATATCCAGCTCACAGACTATTTTTCCAGACCCTACACATTATTGTTCAGAGGAAAAGAGAAAAAGAAGCTGCATAAATGAAGCGTTTGGCAGTGTTTTATTAAAAGAAAGAACCTTTAGAAATGACCAGATGATGCAGAGGTAAAGCCACCTACAAAACAAGACAAATTAGCATCACCCACTGATTGTTGATGCTGGTGGCACTACAGGCAAACTGGGAAGGGCTTTAGGGCAACTTTGTACTCACAGATTGTAAGCATGAAGAAAGAGCTATAAGCAGAAAGAAAGAATTAAAAGATAGATAGGAAAGCAAGTTCCTTCTTTCTCCTCTTATTTTACAAATTTCTTCTACTATGGTGCAAATCCGGAGCATTGATTCTAATACTATTTTACTGGATTTCCATTTGTTTTGCCTGGGCTCCTACATTAATCCAAACAATAAGGGCCTTTAAAGCATTCATAAATAACCTGCTGCTGCTGCTGGCACCTAGAAGCCAAGTGCAGCAATGTTAAGCAACAACAAATTTCATAGTTCAAGAGGCACAGTTAAGGAGAAAGGTTGCTCAGAAAATAACTCTCATTTAGCACAAAGATCCTTAAAAATTGCATGAAATCAGTCAAGTAACTATAGAAACCAATTTCTTCAGCTCTGTATCACACGTCTCACACCTCAATTGTCTTTATTATCGTCTGCTGTCAGATCCTTAATCAGAAATGTGAACAGGCTTGATGATTTATTCAGCAGGGAAAAGAATCTGTAGGTCAAGTGAAAAATTTCACACACACATACACACACACACACACACACACACACATCTTCAACCTTAGGTACTTTCATTTCATTCTGTTCCCAGTAGCTCTGGGGGCAACTCCAGTGAGATCCAATATTAAGGCTCAATTAAAATAAGCTCCAATTAGTGGAGCTTTTTTCTCTCAGGCTAGAAAAGTCAGGAAATGGATATTGGGAAATGTAAAAAGTCAGCTACTGAGAGGAGGCTGCAGACATAAATGAACTTATTTGTTGATTTCTACAGTTGCTATGCAGAGGCCTCTGGGAGTAAAAGCTTAACCAGTCTAAGCTATAAACTAAAACCCCTGCAGCTAAACATGAACTGTGTGAAACAAGGGCTCCATTCCAGAACAGAAAACTGCTGGGCCCAGAAAATTAAAAGCCAGAGGCGTTTTCCATTTAAAACTAAATCCCAGTACCGCCTCCCAGCCAAAGAATTATAAGCAGTATCAGATTTACAAAACGAACAATTACCCTGGAAAAATGTAGCCTATTGTACAGTCCCAGATGCTAAATCTCAAAGTTTCTTTTTTTTTTTTTTTTTTTAATCCCACATTATATTCCTACCAAGTGTACTGCTGCAGTTTACAAAGGACCGTTTCTAGACAGGACTGAAACTACAAAAATAAAATGTTAAAAAAGAGAGCTCATAATTCATTGACCTCATTTGAAGCACTGCCCTTGCCTGTGGCAGTTCCTGTCCTTCCCCAAGGCCTCTGCAAATGGTATGCAGCAGCAAAATAAACCCTGACCTAATTGCCAGGACAGGGCTGCCAACCTTCTCTCAACACACAAAGGCAAGCATGGTAACTGGAAAGTCCTACCTCTTTCACTTTCTGCTTTAACAGCAGTTGCTCTGGATCATCTTTACTGGAACGGCTCTACCAAAGGAAGAAGAAAAAGATTGAACAGAAATTACTGGCATCCAAACAGCGTCGTATCCCTTAAATATTTAATAAACGACAATTTTCTCTGGTGATTGAAAGATTTAGCTCCAGGGGTGAATGCCTCAATCCAGACTGGCTTCCCTCCCCCCTCCACGCACATACGCACAACCCCCCTCCTCATCTGGGCCCGCTGCCTCTGCTCTAGCCTGAAGCAAGATTAAGCTGAAAATGATGCTAACTCTGTCAGTCAGGTCCAGTCTAGGCATGATGTTGTTCATGTCAGCAGCAGACACTTGAAAAGGACAGGAAGTATAAGAAAGAAAGGGAGTCATAGCCGTGCAAGCACAACACGATTCTTTCTAGTCTAGATTAGATTTCCACCTATGGGGCTCCAGAATTTAGCTTGAAACAGAACCAAAAAAATGCAAACAAACAGGAGATGACCAAGTCACATCTGATGGAGCAATATCTACTGATTGCTTTTTTTGTGGGTTTTGTTTCGTTGGTTGGTTGGTTTCTTTTCCTCCTGTTGTTGAGAGGAGGGAGAAGGGTACTTATTCTGTACCAGCTCCGAGGTTAGCTTTCTCATCTGACTACAGAAAAATACATCTGGCAGGGTGATGGAGCTTACCAGGCTCCAGTTCAAACAAACACAGTGAATCCATATTTTCAAACAGGGTCATACTCAGATAGGGAGAAAGACATACCAATTTGAGAGCCAGAAACAGAGCCAGGAAGGAAGTTTACAGCTGTGAGAATACTCCTTTCATTTCATTTTGACTGGTAGGAATAATCTCAAAAGTAGTTCAACCCACCAAATATTTGAAAGAAATCCTGCTATTTTGTTAAAGACTGTAAAAAGCCCAAATCCTTTTCTGTATAGCCTAAGCTATCCTAAAGATGGTTTTCCATTTATAGGGTTATGGTTAATACATTCCTAGCAGAAATAGGAGAAAACCAAAGATGTTTGCCAGTCTAAAGGACACCACTACTTGTCAAGTGCTTACCTTGACTGCTCGAAGCAACATTTCACGTTCTTCTTCGGCCCTTCTCTGCTTTTCTAGGTGGTCAAGCTTTTCCAGAAATTTCAGCTGTGCTCTGGTGTCACTAGATACGATGTACCTATCATTCCCCTGGAAAGAGAAGTTTGTTATAGACAACCAAACTTTCATATACACCACTAAAGATAATAAAAGCCATGGGAACAACCTGAAAAGAACAACACAATGTTTTCAAAACTGAAAAATACAGGCTGTTTTAGAAAGACTTCAGGTGTTAGGTAGTCATTTACACATCTCTCCACTGATGTATGTTTCCTGGCACCTGTGACTAATAAGAGGTTACTGAACAAATGACATTAACATCATTTAGTCTATATTGACTCTAACAACAATAAAGTCTTCAAAGTCTACAATTTTGTTTTAAACAGCAACTTGTTACACTTACTGGATATGTACAAGACTGTCTCCTGGACAGGTTAGGAGGGAAGAAAAAAAAAAAAAGGGATTATAAAACAGTTCTTACCCCTTTAAATAGAAAGGGTGAAGAAACCCCAAATTTTGACATTTTAAGTTTCTAATGTTTGGTGTTCTTGTTTCAGCCATTTAATTCAGAATTGGAAATAAGTCTCACGTCTCACCAGGAATTTCCAAAAAGGGGTTTTATGGATCAGAGGAGTGGTTCAGAACTAGTTATAATGAATCTTGGGGCTGGAGAAAGTGACATGATACATGGTTTATTATAGCTTTAGGATTACATATCTTTGCCTTGGTGGATGCCCTTGAGTCACAGAATAGTTTACGGTGAAAGGTGACCCGTGGAAGTCATCTGGTCCAATCTCCTGTGCAAAGCTGGGACAGAGAATATTGATGAACACAGTTCCAACAATAACTGAATGCACAGGCATTGAAACAAGACTACGGTCCTTTTGGTCAAAAAAGGACCCCAACAAACTGCTGTTTATTTTCCATACTATTTTTGTCCTCACTGAAGTCTTAAGTTTAGTTTTACTTTAGACGGGAAAGAAGGCAGAGAAAAGAAAGATTTAAACTCCAGTCAAATGGCAATGAAAGGCTTATTTTTACCATTCTGCTCTTCTAAAGACAGGCCATTTAAGCCACGTGGTAGCCAAAAGGCACTAGGCAAAACAAGGCAGGGAGTCCATGCTAGATGAAGCACATGTGTGTCACCTGTTTATACCACTCTTTAATACACATCCTAGAGTCATCTTTCTCTGTTATTTTGTGAACTTATCTTTTCCTAAAATATTTATCCATAGTTTTTTACCAGCCAAACACATTATACCATTTCAGAAACACTTCTTTCTGCCCTACCCCAACCTCATACTTTAGCGAAGCAACCTTGACACACAGCTGTTCTGGAATAAGCACAGGGTATTTTACAGCTATATTTTAAGCAAGGGTGTATTTTAAGTATATGGACTACCAGCGACTTCAGTTTCCAAACACAGTATACTCAGATTCTTCATCCCACACCTACTCATACACTTCTAAGTTTCTTTTGGAAAGTAAAAGTCTTCTTCTGTAAGGTCCCGTTGTCTTCCAGTCTGAATTCCCACAACACAGTCAGAGCCTGAGATCAATCCTTCTTCTAAGTTGGTCCTTTTCAGTGAGCCACCACGTTGTCATGTAGCACCAACTGTGGCTCAGACCACACCATGTGTTGCAACCAAAGAGACTTTCTTTCCCAAGCAGAATCTATGGCTCTGCAAAGAAGTTCAACAAACCTTTCCCCTCTCTTTTGTTACTGCTCAAGATTTTTTTTTTCCTTATTGCTCCTCACAAAACCTTAACATCACTTTGAGTCAGTCTCATACGTTACTACAGCTGGTTTTTAAGTAGCAGTTTATAATAGTACACAACCACATCCCTTTTAAAGGGACAAAGAAGAAAGCCATGTTACCAGAATATTATTTTTTCCAGAGTTTAGAAGTGTTTTGCTTTGGAATGCCTTAGGCCAGTGTTAGATACTTATGTTTTTAAAGCCAAATGCAAGACCCTAAGCCAATTAGAAATTTTTGGCCTCTCAACCAGAAGCACCCCAATGCACTACCATGAGCTCATATGGAACAAGAAACAGCTGGATTCATAACAGCATTTCATCTCATCATCAAAAATAAAGTTATGAGTGGAATTGAGAAGAGAATTTAACTTAGTGATAAATAAAGCTCATAACCACAATACACATTGAGGGTAGCTTTGTATGTGTCAAAGCTCAACTTGTACATCTGACAGTTTAAAAGGTGTTTTTATTTTAACTGAGCTAAATTTAACCTGCAGTTCACTCGCTATCTTGAAAGAAGCTATTGCTTTCACACAACAATAGCACATTAATGCCTCCATACATCGCCTTGTTATGAAATTCATTCCTCCACACTTTTTTTTCTTCAAGAGAAATGTACATACTCAAGGCTTCTCCGTGGATCTGCTCTAAAGCACAGCCAATTCCTACCAAAACTTTTACGTTGGGTTTACACACATTTGAGACATGCAGCAGTGAAGCAAAGCATTCCCAGGTACGTCTTCAGCCAGAATAGAGCTGGCAACGAACTCAAGAATCGCCTTCTCTGCGATTTGCAACTGCCTTCCTAGATTGTCCCATACCTGTAACTGAATCTGAAACCTGACTAAGGCACCTGAGGTTTAGCACCAGTAATATATTGCAGGAGCACAAAGGGAACCCACACACAGCGAAGCTGCGCTCCACTCCACCAGGAAAGAAGATGGAAGAATCCCACAAAACACAACAGTTCTCCCATGAAATCTGAACAGTTCAAGTCACGTTGAATAGTCTTGCTGAGGACACAGCAACCTATTAAGATCTGGCTTTTTACAGTCAACTCCTAAACCAAGTTAAGGACAGGCAGGCTTCTGCTAAGCTCCTTCAGCATGCTGCAGTTTGATGGCAGCACAGTGTGGGTAGGAGGAGGCTGGCTCTTTACACATCTAGAGGTGCTCACTCCGTTACATTCAGAGCTCACCTCTTAAACCAATGTAGCTGCCACTCCATATTGCCCTACAGGCTGTGGTGTACTAGTACTGCAGTACACAGGGGAAATACATTTATGGAGCAATGCTTACAGCACAGCACCCTACCCTGCCTCTCGGAGCCACGTGCTCATGGGCTCCAAACACAGGGACTTGCCAGTCATCTCATGCTGTGCAGAATCCATCCACATTAAAAATGTTTTTTTAATCACTGTACTGTTTAGTTGTCCTTACCAGTTCTCGTCTTGAATATCATATTATGCCACATGCAGACTCTTACACCTCAGCAGTTCTACACAACAGAGGAGGGAAGCAGATGAGGAAGCAGCCCTATTAGCTAGATGCCTTTATGGTCTTACCAAGGCTCTGTAAAGGCACTGAACAAAACTTGCAGCACAAAGAGCAGCTTACAACAACCTGAAAGGCTGTTCTTACTTCAGATAAAGAGACCACCATGGCAGTTTTATCCTAATTGCCTAATATCCTACGTTACCAACTTTCAGTCATATACTGTCTTTTTTTTTTTTACTAAATTTCTTAACTTTAGCAAAAATGGGCAAAAGTTGGCAAGTCTACATGGGGGCATGGTATGAAGATTTTACCCTGCCAACTCTCCCTGCAGATGGATATCTGATGTAAGCTGCTAGGCGTGCGCTGAGCAAACCAGGAAGACTTTCCCAATTACGATCCCACAAATCATTGGCTTTTCATACCAACTTCTAGGAGCTAACAGTAGTCACCTTCAGTTTCACCACACCTATCCCTATTAGTGTCCATTGTTTTGTAATGAAGATAGGCCAATACAAAGCATTACAGGCCAACTACCCAGTGCTCTTGGAAAGGCTCTTGATAGTTCTCAGAAATACCTGGATTGCACACATTGTACCTATTGATAGCCTAGAGGGAAAAGAGAAAAGGGGCAAGCACTGGGGGAGATGGAATACTGGGATGTCTCAATATAATTATAAATACCTAACAAGGCTCCAAAACCCCATATTCTTCTGTTCTTGAAATGAGATTTCTAAAAGCTTGTCAGCATCTCTCACAATATTATTACTCACAAACACAATCCTGCAGGAGACTCGTCTGTAGCATAATACCATCTTCCTAACAAAAGAGGGTACCTGTGTCTCTAGGATTATTATGCCCATTACTTTTTGTTTGTTTTGTTTCTGAGAAAAGAGGAAAAGAAAGCAAGCTTATTGCAGGCTCACAATCTCATCATTGCTTCTGGCAATTCAATCAGACGAAAACCTATCAGTTTTCTACTGCTTGAGTTCAATGAGAAAGACACCAGCCCTGTCAAGCCCACTGTCCAAAAACATTCCCTTGTGCACTTGGTGCCTCCAAGACCCTAAAAATCTTACTGATTACTCAAGACTTCAGCTTCCACCTCACTTTTGCTCATGAGCTCTATTGGATCTCACACTTTGGAGCGACAATACAGAAAATGTGCAGATTTCTGAAGACTTCTCATAAAAATCCTTATACTTCTGTATTGTTTGGTTTTTTGCTACTGCATCTTCTTCTGGCAAGGAACAGCACACTCCAGCTGCTCCAGATATCACTATAAATTCTTGGAAGTTTCCAAATAGTTCCTGCCCTTTACTATTGCTTCTTCAGCTCTTAAAAGCCTATGAAAAGTGTTCACTGCAAAAATAACTCCATCCCATCAGTTAGTTGTTCTCGTGAAATTTTATTAAGTACAAAGTTCCTGTAAAAAAAAAACCCAACAAAACAACCAAAACCCAAACACACAAGAACTTAGGAGCTGACAGATATATCCTGCTTCTAGCTTCCTTTTTTTTTTTTTCTAAAACAGCTTAATACTGAAAAGGTAAGGACGAGTATCTTATTATTGAATGAGAAAAAAAAAAGCCTCAAAGAGCTACTCTGGCCACTAGTAAGTTATTGCTTCCCATTTGCACTGTACAAGCACCTGGAGGGATACTGGCTCCCTGGAATCCAATATACTTTATATTGAATGGAGCTAATACAAGAGGGAGGGGAGGAAATCTTAAGTAGCACTGGTGGAAAAAAGAGTTCCGGAAACTTTAAGATGAAAGGGGTCTCTGCCTTCATATAGAGCACTTTCTAAAAATAAAATACTCCATTTGGATTCCCAAGGCTTTTTACTGAGCCAATACTGCAGTTCCACCAACAGCAAATGCATAAAGCAAACACAAGCCTGTAAATCAACTCAATCACCAACAACATTCAAAAATAGCTTTACATTTATCATGCAAGACAGATTTTGTGTAACAGCCACCACTTCTATGGAAGAGGAGGAGGAGAAACACATGCATTTACTCTCAAATGCCCATTTACTCGGTTTTAAGAGCACCTATCCAAGAAGCTGAATGGAAAACATCAGGAATAGTTAGAAGCTATAAACAGATACAACAAAACCAGCCTTTGGTAGATACTGAAAATGCACAGATTGCACATGATGTGCCTACAGTTAGAAGAGGTTGACCTCCAAGTCTGCAAAGCAGATAAACTTTGGTGCAAAACTTGCTTAATGATTTCCTTTACCTTGTGGGTTGATATTCTGTGCTGAGCAATTACAGTTAGTTTTTCTAGAAGTCCTCGTAATCTCTCCTGTGTAGCGTGGGAGATCAAGCTCACAACATCAGAGTTAAGTTCCATAATGTCATGCCTTTTACCTGTGGAAGCAGAGAAAATCCATTACGTGTTTTAGTAGTAGCTGATAATTGAAATAATTAGCACAGCAGGTATTCTGTTCCCCCTGGAAGTCATACCCATTATGAATAAAGGTTTGGAGATTATGATTTTCCTGGTAAAGTCACAACTTCAAAGATCTTAGACATTACATTAATAAAACTTAGCCTGGAGCTTCAGAAAATATAGACATTGTTTCACTTAGCCTCCAGAACCACTCTCCTTGCAAGGTCATTTATAGGACAAAGTTAATAAGAACACAAATCAAGCTTCATGTTCAGGGAGGGGGAGAAGTGGTAGCTGTAGAAATTAGTGCCATATTCTGTTAATTCCAGTAATTAAAAAAATAGAGAATTACATTTTGCCCTGCTTGACATCGGGCTTGTTAACAACTCATGACATTTATTGGATGAGTGGGGATGGTTTTTGCAGCACACTCTGGGACCATGGGACCCTCTCACTTGCCTCAGCCTCCCAGCACAGGGCGGACAGACCCAACCACCCCATGGCAGCAGCTCAGACAACACGGACCAAGCCCAGCCAGGACCATCATGCCATCACCTTCAACCTCTTCTCTCAGGCTGCTGCTGCCTCTGTGTTTCAGCAGCTGTGACTGAGGCTGGAAACAGCTCCAGGCAAAGCTGTCCCAGTCCTGTGCCCAGAGCTAGGCATCACCTCCACAACCTTCCTGTGGCTGCAGGCTGCTGACAGAGAAGCCTTCCCATGGTTGACACCATCGATCGCTCAACGCAACTCCATCAAGACACCTGGTCAGGAGCCGCTTTTCCCTGGTGGGCACAGCAGGCAGCAGTTTCACACGCTGTACCCATCAGAAGTGTTCTTCCTTGCCCCTCAACTGCAGTTACAGAGGCTGTAATACTTTATATAGCCCGTCTTCAAAACCCATCTCAGTATTTATTGCCAAGTGCAGTGTTAAGAACGTCTGAACAGTACGCTGTAAAAAACACTAATCACCTATTTCATTTGCCTCTGCTACTCTAACTGCAAATGAGTAACAACTTCACAAGACAGGGAGAATCTACAGTATTTTCCCAGATGCGATCAAAGTGTTCCCACTGTTTGTTCTTGGTCAGTAAGCTTTGGCCTCTACCTTAGCTGAGTGCAAAGCTCATTTTGCTCAAGCACCTTTCAACACTTCCTCAGCAGTTTCCCACCATGCTATCACGATACTGAAATGTCAACCTAAAGATGAAACAAAATCCCCCTAAACCTCAAGGCCTCCCTACACACACACACTTCTTAAGTCAAAGAGCAGAAGTGTTCATTTCTGAATCGCTGTACTCCTCAACAGTATTCCTTTCCTTGCAATCAAAACACTTCTCATTTACAACATGAATTACTATTATTATTATGTGGAACAGCTACCATGCCAGTCATGAAACAGCCAGGCTTGTATTTCCCATCTTTCAAGGAATCCTTTTCACACTCCAATCCAGACAATTATTCTAGAAGTAAATTCTCTTTATGCTTTTGTAGAGCTCTAATTTTCCTTATACCTGCTTCCCATGGATAACTGGCTAACCCACTACTGAATTTTGAGAAAAGCTTCTAGGCACCAGTTTCAAGGTATACTTTCCATCTTCCACTAGTAGCACAGCACTTTCTTCACTCGGTTATGCCACATCCAGCTCAGATAGCACATCTGGCTCACTACTGCATTTGCAGGTTGCATGCTCACCACAGGGCTGGTTCTTAGTTTGGACCACATAGTTAAACCACTGCAACAGAATTATGGCTGCACACATGAACTGCAGGACTTCTTGAACGCTCAGCTGTAAAACTCTCTGTTCCAGTATGACAAGCCACCAGGCAGAGGGCAGAAAGAGCTGAGCAACATTCATCCAGTTTGCTGTATACAGCAGCGATACCAGTCAGTGTGGTGCTATACATCTGCATGCTCCCTGAGATAGTTCTAATTTTGTTCATAAAATAACAGCTAAGATGGTACATACACTAAAAACTTCCTGTTACAGTTTAGTCTCAGCCATTCACCCTAGATTGTACAGTATTATTCACCGACACAAACAGCATTAACATCTCTTTTGCATAAAATTAACTAAAGATTTTTCCACAGAGGGAGTTATAAACAGAGGTCTGCCCTGTGCATACTGGCAGTTTGAAACTTCTTCCTAATCACATGGGCAGGATATAGAACGTTGGTCAATAGAGTACACATCTCAACAGGCTGAGGAATGCAAAAGTTGATAGGAAAATCAGTGCAGTGCATCAAGTTAGGAGCTGCAGAAACAGAAAAGCACACTTAAGTGTTTGATTTGACACTAACATCTATATGGTTGTTACGTGTTCCATTAACTTAAAAGTAATACAGTTGCTCAGTTCTCACATGTAAAAGTGGCACCAATTTCTTTTTTCTGGTTGTGCTACAAACTATTTCCATGTACAAAACCTTTGAGAACAGTTATTTCCTGGAGGAGGAATTAAAAACTCAATATAGTTTGGTAGAAAAGCATGACTTGAGATGGCAGATGTTAGCAGTTCCAGCTCCTCCTTCAAAGGTTGGAAGCTGACTCATGAAGCAGGTGAGGAAATACTACATCTATATCTGTCACATACATTTTGTTCTCACCTATATTCAAGATCTTCTTCTGAAGCACTTCTGAGGAGAGAAAAGGTTCATCTGCACAAGAGCGGATCACTGTACCAATGAGCTCAGAGTTTGTTGCCAAAATGCAGGCGTTCTCCTCATTAAGATTGACCCCAGCCATAGACGTCACATCATTTATGTCATCTTCATCTCTACTGAAGAGAAAAAACAAGATTTTGTGCTTCGTTCAAAATGGATACAAAGAAAAAGCCTCTAGGCTACCAACAAACAGGCACACTCAGGTATCTTGGAGGTTACACCTCTACAGTAGCTGTTAAGTGTGGGGGTGGACAGTGACGGTCAGTTTCTGAAAGTTTTCACACTTGACTTTAGTGCCTCTCAAACGATAGCTTGACTAATGCCTCAGTTGCTAGGCATAAAAATCCCTTACATGAAACTAAAATTTGGAGCAAGCTCAGAAACCAAGGGTTTCAAAAAATAAGAGATCAACACTCCTTGTCAGTAGTATTCAGAACCAACCAGACCTTGCCCTTTAAATCAGTCCTATCATATAGTACTTATGGACACAGTAGGGAGGATGCTTTGCTTCTGAAGAACAGCAGCAGTTGTTAACATCCCCCATTATCTGGATTGTGCTGTAGCAGCTTTGGTCTGCATGTCCAAAATACAAACTCAAGTCTGGCATACTTAGGACTAATGAAATTAAGACTAGCTATAACCCCGGCAAGGCTCATGGTAAGCAAACAGCCTGTGTGCATCAGCTTTTTTTGTTTGTTTGTTTGTTTGTTATTTTTAAGATCTTTTTAGTTAGAATACTGAACAAATTTTACAAGAGAGAAGTTTTTGCAAGACTTCAGCAATGAAAATATCCAAGTTATTTTCAATTAAGTTTAGATCATCAAAGGAAAGGCTTTTTTGCCTCATGAAGTGTCAAAAGCCCTACTAGTGGCCTCAAGGGTTTAGAACCAGAACACAAGTCAGCATTATTAATACAGACAGTTGGAAGCACTCAATCTGAAATTTTTTTGATTTGGGAAACCAAAACCAAACCACACATATGCACCCCATCCTGAAAGTATTCACTGGCAAATTTGATAAATTTCATCTTCAGAACAAACTGTGTGGCTCACATAACTCTCGAACAAGGGTTTAGCCAGAGCCTTGACATTCTTAGGTTAAATAGGATCTCTTGGAAGCTGTCTTCTGACTTGCAACTGGTAGAAACTGAAGGTATTACTACATGGGTAGGATGTGAGCAATACTAAAAAGACACAAGAAATTGTTGGGATTTTTTCCTTAAAATTATATATCCATTTTCTACTTTGGGCTTCAACAGGTTTCTTCTCCCAGAACATTCTAGAGAGAAGCCTGGCTAGGAAAGGAGTCCAGCCTTCCCTTACTCCTCCTGCCATTCATTTGCGCACCCTTGTGGGGAGGAGTTTCTACATGATTTGTTCAGAGAAAAGGAGACCCAACAGATTCTCAAAACAGGTTCATTCATTACATCTAGACATAGCTTCCTGACTAGGCTTGTGCCCCAAATCATAGAATGGTTCTGGTTGGAAGGGACCTTAAAGATCATTGAGTTCCAAGACCTCTGCCATGGGCAGGGACACATCTCACTGGAGCAGGTTGCTCAAAGCTTCATCCAGCCTGGCCTTGAACACTCCCAGGGACCAGGCACCCACTCCTCCAGGCAACCTGCTGCAGCGGCTCATCTCCCTCACAGTAAAAAATTTCTCCCTACCAGTATCTAATCTAAATCTCCCCTCTTTCAGTTTAAAACCGTTACCCTTCATCCTATGTCAGAACGGTTAAGTTACCCCATTTACAATTTAGAGCTTAAGTTATCGCTGCCAGAACAGCTTCATTCCTCATACCCCTTTACAACTAGCAACTGAGCAGTTCCCAGCGTATACTCATGCTCTGTCAGCCTAACAGAGACCCTGATCTTTCAAGAAGTGTGTAAATGAAGCTTCACTGCATGCTAATTGAGTGCTAACTGATCTTCACAAGTACGCTCCAGTTTTCTCTTCTTAATGACCACTACAGAGAAGTCTTTGCTGATGGCAGAGGCAAGAATCCCACTGAAGTGCAGTGATCTGCTGATGAAGGAGATTACAAAAGCAGCACAATCAGCACCAAGAATGTACATCACAAGCTACCTGAGCTGCAGGTGCTGGAACCTGCCCTTACCCCAGTGGAGCTCTTTATGGAATCCACGTAAGGATGCCTGCACCTCAGGTACAACTCTAGAGCATGCAGTTTCAGTAAATCCTTTTAGCTTTTAATCTGGTCACATACTCCAAGCATTTAAGCAAGAAGGAGGTAAACTTCTAGACTATACATCTAATCACCTTTCTAAAGACATGAGATTCTGTTCTCTAAAACCAGCCTTTATCAGTTTACTATTCTATGTCAGTTTTCCATGCATGCAGCCTCTTGTGACTACACACCTACAAGAGCTTATATGCAAGCAGACATCTCCACCTGTACTGGTTTTAAGGACCAAATTCTAACTTTTTCAGTGAAGGACAGAAGTTGGATTAAGTCACTGAGTCATTAGCCTTGATGAATGATCAGTTTGCACCTAAGAAAACCTTGCTACACTTATTTCACTTAACCCAAAGAAAGTATTATTACATTTCCTTAAAAACAGAGCTTGCTAGATTAATCTAAGTTTCAGAAATCATGCTAAGTTTGTACTTTTTACTCTGCTTTTTTCCTTGCTATTCAAACAATCCTCAATCATTTTAAGGTGCTTCAAGTAAACTACACGAATCACTCTCCAAAGAGATAAATCTATTCCAGAACATGCACACAGACTGTTGGATACGGACTTGTTTTCATTTTCAGCAATTCCTCCATGAATCCTCTCTTCTACACCACTTCCTTTAACACTTTTTGCATTTGATCATGTCACACCCAGATATCATCAAGAAAAACTCTCCCAGCTGTTTACAGTTTCCAGTGATTTGAGCTTATCTGGACAAGAAGGCAAACAGAACAGAGAGTTCTGAGCATCACCCTGCGTGAAGTCAGGTTTGACATTTATACTAAATACTCCACTAGAAAAGAAGCCCAAGCAACACAGAAGTACCTCAGATCTATCAATTTGCCTGTGTTGACTGAAAAGTGAGGCTGTGGCACCCTCTGGTGTCTGACCAACGCACATGTCTCCTTCTAAATCCGACTTCATTTACTCCATTATATGCAACTGTCGAAGGGCACACTAGAAACCCATGCTTAACCCAAACCTCCATGTACCACCATGGACAACTATGTGGGACAGAACAATTTCAGTGGAGCAAGAACCACCAGTGCTCCCCACCACCACAGGGCAGGAGGAACAGCTGCCCAGATGTTCTCCACTCTGCTGTCTCACTCCTATTGGTCTGCTACTTGACGTTGCTGGTACCTTCCTGACAAAATGCGCAAGTCAGAGTGGTAGGTGTTCTTGGAGAACAACTCTATTGAATAGAATAAATGAAAAAATATATATATATTTAAAGATGCAAGTACATGTCTTATTTTTTCAAGGAAGCTCTAGTATATACTTTACAGAAGCACGTAGAGCAGCCTATAAGAATGTTGATGCTTTTAAAACAGATTGCCCTTTACAATACATGACACAGGGCAACCAAGTGCCAGCAATGCCCATGATTAGCTGTAAACTTCACATTTCTTAAAGGGTTTTTCTAATTGAGGGTGGGGATCACCA
The DNA here is from genome assembly GCA_013400555.1 of Jacana jacana. Lineage (NCBI taxonomy): Eukaryota > Metazoa > Chordata > Aves > Charadriiformes > Jacanidae > Jacana > Jacana jacana. The sequence continues at coordinate 62,635 of VZTM01005771.1, read as the reverse complement.
CTTTTTCTACTGTTTACCTCAAGCAACCAAAACAGCCCATTTAAAAAGCAGACAATGTCAAATTGCAGCTTATTAATTACACCTTAGTGAGTATTACGTTCTCAAATCCAAAGCTAACCTAAGTCACACAACAGCAGTCAGGCTTGGATGACAAACTACAGCGAGAAGCCACGGACTGAAGTCACATGTACAACCACATCAATTACAAGACAGGCTCTCTGCTTATTACAAATCTCATCACAAAACCTAGAAGTGGGATGGGGGGGGAAGGCATGAGGCTTTGCTCTGCCTCACAAATGGTCAGTTGATGGATCACAGGCCAAAGAAGAGGTGTGTGGGAATAATAAAACTTAGGACCAAATAGAGCAAGGAATGTCTATTGCCCAGTCCAGATTAACACTATGTAGTGCTGACCTGCTTGGAGAACACAGACACTTGACTTAGGGAAGCCAAAAATTTGGGTACACACTGCCCAGGTTCAGATATCTGAAGATTCTCGTGCCTAGTTTTTCAAGTCAGAAAGTTTGGTTATATTAGTGACAAGGAAAAGCATGTGTCCAAAGAAATAATTTCTTCAGAGTCGAGACTTACTATAACATTTTAAGGTGTGCTAGCGTTTTCAAACCTGAGTTCTCATGGATTCACACTACTTTGAAAATCATAATCCAAAAGCAGGGACAGAAATCCATCTTGGATCCCACTATAGACACAGAGTTCTTCCTACACTAAGAATTTAACAACTCAGGGAAGCAACTTCAAGAATTCAAACTTTTTCAGGTAAGACAGTTGATATGTTCTGATTGGAAGACCGTAAAAAAATTGTTTCTAGGTGCTTTTTGGGTTTTTTTTGTTGTTGTTTCGTTGGGGTTTTTTAAATTATATTTATGAGATTATTTTTTCAAATATCGCTATCCCAAATTACATAACAATTATATTTTGAAGTATATTTCATAACAGATTGAGAGAGCTGAACAGAGCTATTGCTTTAATATCAGCTTTTCATCTTAACTTCTGGATACTGGTGTTTTCAGTGCACACTGTATGTAACCATAAATAACAGCTCTCTGTCTGTATCAGTGCACAAAAAGCTGGAGCTTTCAAGAGGTAAGAAGACAACTGGTCAACAAAATAAAGCTGTAACGTCTGCTTTTATCCCTAGTAGAGTAACTTCAAGCTTGCCTTAAGGTTGTAAGACCAATAATGCTTACAGGAGGCTGTACCCTCTGTTTCAACATCATATTTAGCAGATACAAAAATAATTTCTGCTTTTGAAAAGTTAATAAGTTATCAGAACTAAAAGCTTTAAGCTATCTTGTACTCTAAAGGCCTACAGAATATGCCAGAAGCTGTAATTAGAGGTGTAGTCAAAGACTTTCACCTCTACATACAGGAACAAGCTCATAACAGGAGCTAATAAAAGATTTCATAATACAGAACAGAGCTTTAGACCAGTCACTACAAACAATGGCTCAATGCTATCTGGTGGTCTGTAAAAACAGAGGTTCTCTCTGCTTTAATCCTACAGAGTTTTTAATACAAGGTAACTTCACTTTAGATTAGTTGATAGTACTCAAAGCAGAGATCAACATGCCTCCCCTACAAGTGAAAAACTGAGACATACTGATGTACACTGTATAATTAAGATTCCTGTGACAGCACGATGAAAATCCAACCTCATCAGGACAGTCTTTTTACATTAAGAATTATTATCATCTACTATGAGGTCAAAACTTTCAGGTTCCCCTTTGCCAGTAAGTATTCTAACATGAAATCCACCTGTCATAAACAAGTCACTGAAGTCACTTTTATTTGGGCTCTGTTCCCACCCCTATTCTTGCTGTCTGTTCCTTTTCTTCCTTCCTATAGTAAGTGTCTGATATTGTTTGTTTTTACCTGAAGGCTGTTGCTCCATTTTCTTTTATTTTAGCTTTCGGAACAGGAGATGCTTGAAGCGACAGAGTTTTATTTCCTGGCAGGGCAATTTGTTTCAGAATGGAACCTAAAACAAAACAAAGAACATACCATAGCAGAAAGCAGAATGCTAAGACAACTGCTTAATTAGTACATACTTCCAGCAAAGGCTACCGCAGACTCAGTAACAACTAGTCAGGCCCATGTGAAAAACAGATACTCTAGGGTGTTATATTCTGCATGTCTGTGTGGCCAAAAAACCTACATGCTCTGAGCAAACACTCTCCTCTGTGTTGAGCAGTGAAAGGTTTTAGTGAAAACTGGCTGGCTGAGACCAACTCACATTATACATCACCCGGGACCCGGTGAAGGGAAAAGCAAAGTCTCATGAAGTGATCCTCGAAAGTGTCAGGTCTAAAGGAAGTTTACTGCAAGGAGCTTACACACAGTCTTTTAACCAGTATAAGTGTTTGATTGACATGCTTTTAACAGGTGCCAAAGCAGACTTGGCACTGAGTTTCTTATCAGAACTCCAAGCAGACAGTAAAAAAGTTCAACACAGCTGTTCCCCATAGACAACCACCACCTTACACTCTTACAATCTACCCATAGCCTGTACTGATTTCAATACCTCAGCAGCCCTCTCCCTTCTCCATTAAAGAGGTTCCACTGTACCTGCAGGAAATTGGTTAGCTTGAACAAGTGTATTCAACGGCACTCTTTTGTCAGCAGATGTCTGTAGGGTCAGCATTGAAGGTTGTGGTAGTGTGGATACTTGCTTTACAACAGTTCCCGATGGCTGCTGGACCACCTGGAAGTGAGATATCCAGTATCAAGAGTGAGAACAGCTCAACATAGAGAGAAGTAAACAGTATCAACATGTTCAGCCAGCCACAAGTGCCACCAGGCATGCATGGATGTCTGGCTTTCAGTTTAAAGTAAACATCATGCTCAGCAAAAAAAAAAAAATATCTTTTTTTACTGCCTGACAAAACCCAAAATCTTAGTAACTTGGTGGTGAGCTTAAGCTCCAGTTCATTCAGCAAGTTCTTCAGGACACCTCACCTCTACTCTCCATTGATAACAATATTATGCAAGTTTCACTGAGGACTCCACAGTCTGTTACACTAAGAGGCTTTCCTCTCCTAAGTCTTGCTTAACAACTGAATATTGAGCCTGCCTGCCAACAAGTTTAGAAGGGCAGGTATCACATACACCTAGTTAAAAAGAAAGAACACCAAAACAAACAGTTAGAAGTCTTGCATTAAATCCTTTTACTGCCAAGAATTAAAAGTACACACTATAAGGTTACTAATGCATTTTTGGAGCCACAACATTAATAGTAAATTGAGATGCTGAGTTTCAAAGTGTTAAGCAAAAGCACAATGAACACATCGGTTCACAGGAACATGAAGTACCAACCAACAGCGCCTACAGAGAGTAGAACCTCTACACAAACACACCAGTGTGCTGCTGAAGGGTAAAAAGGAAAGGGGATGATACTTTTGTTTCAAGAGGCTCTTGAAAGAAACAAAACCAGACAGCAGGATGTCATCACAACACAAACCTACAGGCACAGTCCATAAACACTAATCCTTCCTCTTCAGGGGTAGCTATTAAAATGCAAGAAAATATTAAAATTGTGGCATCCCTAAAAACCTCATTTCTAAGCCTTCTGGCCAGCAGCATATGAGCTGCAACTTTTCATACATCCTTTAGAAAAATTTCTTGATTACATGGATACAAAGGAATTTTCAGGGTAAAGAAACCGCTTTTCCTCCTCTACATCTTTTATTCTAACTTCAGAAAGTCTAAAGAGTGCTTGCACAGCAACATTGCACAAGTTTAATTAAATAAAGATTTGACATTTACTCTACTTCAGAAATCAGACTGTCTCCTGTCATCTAACTTCAGATTTATCAGCAAACATCATCAGTGCTGAGTATCATACATTCACAAAAAGAGGTACTTTGCACATCAAACAGTCAAGATACGCCCCACCCACCCCCACGCAGTGTTACAGTTTGGCATAGCACCACTAACACAGAACAACTGAGCTGAGGGAGGCCTGAAAACCAGACAGTGAACAGGCAGTTCTTGGGAAGAAACAGAAGATCCATAGCTCTCCACTTCTTATGCAGAGGAAAGGATTGCGGGAGTACAGGGACTGACTGCGGACAGTCACAGCTCACACACGCCACGCTGTCTCTCGTGAAGTGGTACACGCACCAACATCTCCTTCTTTGTGCTTTTATCAAAACACAATTTGAACTTTTTGAAAGATCTAGCTTCCATATGCCAGAACTTGAAATAATGTTAACAGCAGCGTTTGTGTGTTCAGATAATCAATGAACCGCCAACCAAGTTGGATTAACCAGCACTCATACCCATACTGATACTCAGAGATCCTCCCTACCACCAGCAAGAACAACACTTCATCTTCAGCATGCAAAACACTGGACTTGGACAGATTGGATCGATGGGCTGATGTTAATGCCATGGGCTTCAACAAAGCCAAGTGCCAGGTCCTGCACTTGGGCCCCATGCATCGCTACAGGCTTGGGGAAGTGTGGCTGGAGAGCTGCCTAGCGGAAAAGGACCTGGGGGTGCTGGTCGATGGGTGGCTGAACATGAGCCAGCAGTGTGCCCAGGTGGCCAAGAAGGCCAATGGCATCCTGGCTTGCATAAAGAATAGTGTGACCAGCAGAAGTAGGGAGGTGATTGTCCCCCTGTACTCAGCACTGGTGAAGCCACGCCTTGAGTATTGTGTCCAGTTTTGGGCATCTCAACACAAAACAGATACTTAGGGGCTGGAGTGAGTGCAGAGGAGGGCAATGAAGCTGGTGAAGGGCCTGGAGAATAAATCATATGAAGAGTGATTGAAGGGGCTGGGACTGTAGTTAGAGGAGCTGAGGGGAGACCTCATCACTCTCTACAACTGCTTGAAAGGACACTGTAGAGAGGCTGGTGCTGGTCTCTTCTCATGGGTAATTGGCGATAGAACAAGAATGGCTGCAAGCTGCAGCAGGGTAGGGTTAGGCTGAACATTATGGAAGAATTTTTCACAGAGAGAGTGGTCAGTCTGGAATTGGCTGGAATTGGAATTGGCTGCCCAGGGAGGTGGTGGAGTCACCACCCCTGAATGTGTTTCAGAGTTGATTAAATGTGTTGAGGCATATGGTGTAAGGGAGAGCTTTGTAGAGTAGGGCTGATGGATGGACTCCATGATCCCGAGGGTCTTTTCCAACCTGAATGATTCTATGAAACTTCATCCAAGATGAAGCTGCAGCAGACAAAAAGAGCAGAGATAGACAGTGTTAAAAACAATAGCCTAGGTGGAGGATTGGGAACTAAGTCAAGTAACTGAGGAGACTAGATCAACGGGAAATTGAAAGGCAGCAAAGCTGAGTTTGTGTTTGCTATTCTAGATGCTAGACTAACAAAAGCTGGAAGTCCCTGGGACTTGCAACAGAGCAGGGCAACAATCCTAGAAATTTCAACTAGGTTCTAATGCCAGAAAAAAGGTATTTAGAGAAACAGGTAATATCTTTAAGAGAGAATTATTGCCTCTTTTCAGCAGCAGCAAGAAGTAATTAAGGGACTGTTCCTTTGTGCCCCTGTAAGTAGGCTGACAGACACATCAGAATAAAAAGCTTGACAGAGGCATCAATAAAAAGCACCAACACTCTTAAAATTAAAAAAACCCACAATGTAACATCCAGCTGACAGCATAGGGACAGCTGCCTGAGTGTGACTTTAGCTTTACTGGAACCCATTTTGCACTCATAAAGCAAAGTTCAGAGAAGGTACGCTACTATCACACACTACAAACAGTATCACTTCATGAAGGAAGCCTCACCAGCTGAATGTAAAAGCACACATCCAGTACAAAAAACTCTTGAAAAGTAACAGAGGAGATTCTCTGCTCAAGAAAGCTCAGCTCTGAGGGGACGTGACACTAACAAGAAGTCACTGAGAACAAGTGGTTGGAACAGGACAAGCACTTTACTCCTTCCTTCAACTGCTAGCGATGTCCAGGGAGCATGTCTCACTAGCAACTGTAGGAACTACACCATAAAACTCTTGCTCCTTATGCTTAACATGAAGTTGTGGTCTCACAGCAGCTTTCTTGCCATTGGAAGCAAGTGGCTGGTTATATGAATTTTCAACTATTGTGCTTTAACAAGAGACAAAGCTTTCTATCCATGATGAAACTCCTGTGTATGCCAATGCCCTTAAGTGAGACTGTGCTAAGAAAGTCAGCCTGTCTAACAGGCAATTCTCACAGCACAGGCATGTGATCAGTACTAACAACATCCCTCAAGAACCGGTCCCTCTGTGTCCACCATTCACACCCTGAGTTTCAATAATCACTCTGCAAAGAGGACAGTTACAGGTTGCACAACTCAGGTCACAATTTTGATGTTAAAATACTGCAGTGCTGCATTCTTAAGCAGCACCAATGTTACATTGGAGCTGACACACAAAATTTCACTTTCCATTCCCAAGCACAAGAGACCTAAATTAGAAATGGGCATGCAGAGGGAGTGTATGGCATCAGACAACCCTGCGGGCTGGAAAGGGAAAGAAATTGCTGGCAGCATTGTATGGACAGATTTGCACAGCTGGCATGTGCTTCCTTTCAGCTGGCAGCAGGACCCTTCTGTTAAGAGTGAGGAGGTCCAGATTTGTTTTCTTGTGGGAGGAACACAGACCCTCTGTCCTTTCAAGGAAATGCACCAGGGAAGCCCTAGAAGATGCAGCCACTTCTATGAACTTTCTCTTAATTCAAATAGGTTGTCTGAACAAACACCAAGCTCCTGATAGGGCTAAGCTGTGGAGTGGTCAACTCAGCCCTTCAACTACGAGACCAAAATTAAATAGGTATTTTGGAAGAGCAAGTCTTTTTAATTTTAATCACTGTGGCTGGGATCTACCCAAATGAGGATAAAAACATGTTTTGTATGCAAATCAACGCTTACAAGGCACAGCAAAGAGAAGCAATTGCAATAGGCTGCCATATAGCAGTAGTAGAGGAGGCAGAAGTCATTTCTTGAGTTCACCAATATCACATTCAAGAAGTGTTGACTCCCAAGTGTAGAGTTAAGCTTCCTCGTCTATTTGTACAGATGGCCAACCTTTCCCCTGGATTACACGGCTTGTTGTGTAGCCAACAAACTGCTCTCCAGCCCTTGAACAACCTAAGAAGCCCTCATTTTCTCCTGGCTGGAATTTCAAATTTAGTCCTTTAAGGCAGCAAGGGTATAAACTCCTTTTCCAATTTGGCTTTAGCTACTCCTATCAAAGACTGATAGCGCATATGCTTGATAACTGTTTTTAAAACAAACCCACCCATAAAAAGGACTCCCATCCCCTCCATAGAGCTGAGTGCTTTGTTCTTTTTAAGGAAGTCTGAAAAGGTGAAATGCTGGTAGTATAAGCTCTTTAATTTAGAATGCAGGATTCTTGTGTTACATCTGCATTATGCACTTTGAAAGAAAGAAAATTTTAAAAAGCAAAACATTTTAGGGGTCTGAATACTGTTAAATCATGTATACACAGTAAACAAGCTATAAAGAAAATTCACTGACTAGATGCCCCACTACACCCATGGCAAGTCAATGTAGCTTCATAGGATGCCTAGTGTTTTCCCCTCTTTTTAAGGAGCAAATCTTTACAAGGAAGCCCTATTCAGGAATCGAGTTCTTTATCTACCAAAGGGAGACTATTCTCTCAAAATACTAAAGAATGCTATTTGCAGGTAGACCAGTCAGACAGCATGCTACTCCGTATCAAACACCCATAAACCAAACTTAATGTATTTCACAACATTGCTCTTGGGTACCCTTGTGACCTACAGTCTGTTGGTATTTAATGTTAACATTAGCAAGAAGTTAACCTGTACCAAGAAAAAAAACCCAACAAAACAAAACATTAACACGTTGCTTTTGAGAGTATTGTTTTAATAAGACATTTATTCCTCCTGGAATTTGTTAGCTAATAAGGTCTGAGAGAAAAAGCTCACTTTTGGATGACTTCATAAATAACATGTCGTAGTAAATTTGGAGGTTGGAACTCTGCTCTGAAAATCTCCTTGAGATAGTTTGTACCTTTCAGTTAACTCATCAGTGTACATCATCAAGCCACCTGTGCCTGCAAAGTATCCAGGGTAGGAACGAGTAAGGTAGACAAAATGGAATCCCCGGTGGCTAGTTGAGAGACAGGCCTACCAGGGCATCTAACAGTAATTAACATAAGTATCCCATAAGCAATTTCTGTTTCTGACACTAGCATTTCCTGCCTTTCCTTTCAGATGCCAACCTAGGACACGTAGCAGAGGTCAGAACTTATGTTCCCCTGTGTCTCAAACTAGATGTTCAGTCTGGTTTAACACTGGTCAGCATGGCTTCTGACATGCTTCCAACAGACTGAGCTTGTAGCTTAGCCTTAGATTCACCTGTTCAGCAAGGGCTTAATATCCTGAAGTCTGACAAACACAATTGGTTAACTCATGGCAGACTAGCTTTATATGTTACAATAAATTAAAAAGGTAAGATCCAAACTGGTATCCTCTTGTCCTGGTTTGAGGTAAAACAGAACCACTTTATGAAAGGGTAAGAGTCAAAATAAAGAAGCCTGGTTACAGAGAAGCCAAGAAATTCATCTTACCAACTGTTTGACTTTAACCACCTGCTGACTACCCACTGACTGTGCAACGATGGAGTTTGGCTGTGAGATTTTAATACTGACTGGGGTTCCAAGGACTGGCTTCACTGACTGGAGAGGGGTTGCTGCTGAAGAGGCCACTGTAGAGACCAGTAGTGGCTTTGGCTTTGCAGACTGGAGAGTGGATGTTGCTACTGCAGAGGTGAAGACTGGCTTGACAGTACGGATAGCAGTCAGCCCTGATGTTGTTATCGTCGTGGTGAGGACTGAAGCTGCAGGACGAAGGGATGCTGTCACCACCGCAGAAGAAGGAACAGGCTTAGGCTTCACGGTCTGTAGAGAAGGCGTTGCCACCACACTGGCAAAGACTGGTTTTATAACAGGAGTAGCTGTGACTGTTACAGAGGCAGTCACTGGTTTTGTAACTGGAATAGAAGTTGTTGCTACAGCTGAGGTTGCCACTGTGATCGAAGAAGAAGGTGCTACAGAGGTACAAGTCGAAACAGCTTCTTGGGCTGGAGCTGGCTGCTGCATACACTGCTGGATAAAGCTCTGAGCGTTGGGCATCAGCTGCCGTAAAGCAAGCATGCTTTTCTAGAAGAAAAATGAAAGAAAACACTAGACATAACATCAGCAAAATCTTCCACAATGCTGATACATTAGCAACTGAATCTTATTTCTCATCTTCCAAACCTAATTTTTCACATGACAAGAAATTGTTTATTCTAAACAAGTTTTTTGAAGGATCCACAAGAATCACCAACACAGGCTGAGCAAAGGTGAGCAATCACCACGGCTTCATTGCACATAGCAAATCCCATCTATAGGGAAACTCACCCCTAACTTTGGTTTTTTTTGCTTAAATTTTTCAATTTGAAATTTCTGTTCTAGAAAAAGACCATTTTAACTGCTTTGATACTTTAAAAAAAATTTGCTTTGCCAAACCCCGCTGCTATATGGTAACAGCTGTGTTTATTCCATGGAGCCTGCCTGACAGAGAACTACAAATTATCCAATAAAGTCAGAAACAAGCTCTGAAGAAATGAGCATTTCTATACCAATACAGCTGTATCTACACTAGGGGGGGATACCACTTTAATAATGCCTGTATAGCTGCGGCAGCACAGTTTAAGCCAGATAGTTCCCTGCAATAAGAGAACATTAGTAAAGGTATCTGACAACATCTCATTTTTACTACAGCTGTGTTTGAGAAGGTTAATGGACAGAATAATCTTCAAGCCCTCTACAGATTTTTCTCCCTGACTATTTACAATCTTTATTGGCTCAGAACCAGGGGGAAATCAGTTCTGCAGGTACATGCATATTCTCACAAACCGTTTTTTTCCCCCTCTTCTAAGTTTTTGAAGTCTGTAAGAGTCTCCAGCACAGAGCTGTTGTTCTGGCCTTCACACAAAAGGAATATGTCTCACATGCTAATATACCAAGTGAACAAATTGTTTGGACATCTAGACCTTTTGTAACACACCTATCTAAAAAGAAAATGAACTAAAAAGGCTGCTCAGCTTTCCTCATGCTCCTGATGCAATTTATTTACCAAAAGCATCCAGCACAGATTAGAAAATCAAGTAGGCTTTACGGCCAAAGTCACTGTACTTTTCCACCTATTGGAAGTGGCAAAACACAACACATTCAACAACTTCATCAACAACCTGCAGCTCAAAGATAAGAGACAACTCCAGAGAGTCTTTCCCTAAAATTCCACTTCACTAGCAAAAAGTGAATTGGCAACAAGCTGTATTACATTTCTTTCCAGATTTGAGCTGCAAGCATTTCCCTCACAAACAAGGCCAGCACTGGATCTCAAAGCACCTTAGAGAAGTGCTCCTGAAGTCAGCTCCCATTTGGCACTCAGTCCTGCCACAGCTGCTCAGAGTTACAGACCAGACCTAATTGGTGTGTATCGATGCATCCTTAATGTCTTCCAAAAAAAAGTAACCAGGGTGCAAGATGTTGTAAAGTATGTTGTAAAGAAATGTAAAAAACACTATAAAGTCAGCTGACTTTGACCATGGCAGTGTCTCATCAACACTTCTGAAGTCATATTACTTCTTTGTTAATAAAATATAAGAGAGTGAGAGCACCTCATCAAGGATTATAGGGTATGGAAATTGCCCAAAACCCCTAGATGATACTAGTAACTGGCAGCATGCCCCAGGAGGGACATGCAACAGCTCTGCTGTGATGGGTCAAGATTTGACCCACACCAATGAACCCAACTTAACTCCTGTTGAACATCTGCCATGAAGTCTGGGCACCATATGTAGCAGCTCTCCATGTCATGGGATGACTTACTAACTCAGGCTGAGCACTATGGGAAGTGCATGAGGATAGTGCTGTGCATGAGCTATGGGTCCCAAGGGGTAGAAGCATTAGCAAGTGCAGCATAGACACCCCTTGGCTCAGCTCCTCTGCATGAACAAATCCAGGGCTGCCAGGGCTCAACAGCCCTCAATGAAGTGTCACTGTGCCAGACTTAAGCTGAGTCTGCACGGAGCTACTGTGGTTCACCTGTGCTGTCTCGGGAACACAATACAGGGGCACCTGAGCTGGCCACACACACTCATACAACCAGCCCACATCCAGCAGGGTTCATCAGCCAAGGCCCTACAGAAGGCAGTTACATTACTTCTGAAGTCAAACTTGCCCTGGCAGTTAAGTAGAGCTCTGCTGAGAATCCACACAGCTCATAGGAAACCTCTGTCAGTCACACTGACCCTGTACTCACAGCCCACTGCTTCTGCAGCCAGAGCTGCACTGGATGCAGATAGGGAAGTACATACTCGGAACTGTTCATTCGTCTAGCTTTTACATGGACATTTAAGAAGCCTCCAGGGAATTAAACAGAGAATAAATAAGCAACCAGTATGAAAATTTTATATCAAGCCCTGCAGAGATGACTGTGGTCTTCTAGCTGATGGCAAACTTGCTAACAAAGCATTTAAAGCTATTGTGACAAAAATTATTCACCCCACACTTGAAGAGATTAACATCAGCTATCTGGAGTAATATCAAGATTATCTCACACACTTCTACAGCTGTCAAATACTAAGGAAGAGGACAAACCCCAGAAAACCTCTGTCCCAGCTTTACCACTAAACTATGCCTCCTTGAGTCTCTACTGTGCCTACAATGAATGCCATAGAAAAGTACAGATCTAGCAAGCCTAAGAATACTGTACACTCTGCAATTAAGTAAATGTAATCAAGTTCTCCATGTTTTCACTGGAAGTTAATGCTTGCTGTACAACAAAGATGTCTGCATTTATTTTGTTATTTTATCACGTGATCAAAAGTGTTAAGAGAGCATTTCTTAATTTATGTGATTATTTGCCTGAAATGGAGTAGAGTTGTCCTGGGTTACTTATCCTAAACTGCACTAGTCCTGTCAGAGCCTTTCTAGAGAAAGGGATGGGGGATTTTTTTGCCTCCGGTTAAACACAAACCAGCAGACAGAGGAATACTGGTTTGATGTAGATTCTTTGAGCTTAAATGCTCACTGTTGACAGTATTCTGTATTAGAACTCAGAATATCTCTAGTTTTGGTGAGAAAGTAAGAGATCATCTTAGTATAGCTGCTCTACTGTAAATGCACCAGCTTCCAAAACATCAGTCTCCACTAATAACTAGAGGGTAATTACTCTCCAATTAAAGAACACAGCATAAATTACTCCTCTGAAATCCTCCCTTCCCCCAAAAAAATTGTCTTTCCAGGAGCAACAGTCACACAAGGCTAGATTAAGCACCATTTCCTCAACTGACCTGAATCAATACCCATTTGAATGTGCTATTTCCTTTTACTTTCTGGTCCTCCTCCCTCCTCTCACTAAACACTACATACGCACAATCAGACACTTACCTTGAGAAAAGGAACTAAATACGGTTGTGGAGACGACTTGAGCTCTACGTACAGCTTTTTTGTAAATTCTTCTGGTTCAATTTTTGCTTCCTAACAGGAAAGTACAATGACAATGGAAAGTTATAACCATGAATCTACAGTATCTTTTCCCAGGTGTATCAAAAATTTATCGTGGAATTGCTCAGTGTCAATACTCAGTACTTTTTTTCCCTCTTGCACTTAAATAAAAAAAAGGTTTTAGAATTGAATGATCTTGTAGTTTAGACAGTATTATCAAATTAAATTACTTTCTTAAATTCCAGGCAGATAGCACACTTAATGATACTTGTTCAAACAGCCACTGAAGCGAGATGATAGAAACAAGTTTGTAAGTGGCACAGAGTAGCAAGAAGTACTTCATTGTTATGCAGAAATATTTAGGATCCACTTGGAGTAGTTTTTTTCTGTAAAGGTAGTTAGTTTATCTGTATAAAGATCAATTTAAAGAGACCAGAGACAAAAGACAACTGAGGAGTTTTTGTAAGTCAATTCTAGTCTAATTGATACATAGCATAATAAAGCAGCACTCTTCACATCGCCTTTCAAAAGCAGGAGAAACTGAACATCAGAAGATCACTTCTGCATAGCCCTACTTAACAGTCCTCCGGCTTGCAAAGCAGTCTCCTTTCTTAATGCTCTGCTCCATCACAAACACCTGACTCAAGGGCTTGGAAAAGTTAGAAAGCTGCAGCAGATTTCTGAGCCATTCCCACCTCACTCACTACTACTCCAGTGGCACCATAACAAGACTAATGTAGACACGGCTACCCTTTCTCACCCTCCCAAGTGAGACGCTGCCAGTGAGTCACCACGCACAACACCTCCTCTAAGAAGGTACAGACACAGAAGGAAGAGGGACCCCAGCACCAACCTCTGTCTCTGCAGAGAAATGACAACCATTCCAAGGAGCTACATGACCAGAGCAGGGGTTTTAAGGACTGTATATTCACAAACAGCTTACAGCAGCTCTCCTTCCTATTTAGTCATTTGATCTGCTGCCTGATCACTGAGCTGAGGATACAGGTCACTGAGGTCTCACTGATAGAGATGCAAAGATTTGGTATGCTACATCTCAGTATGTTCAAGGCACTTGACACCCACTTCATGAGATGCTGCCTTAAGGACCATTTTACTTCACAGCTGCCATTTACTCATTTCCCTCATACATATGAAACGTTAATTTATTTTGCATTTAAATCATACACACATTCTGAACAGCAGATGAACAGCATCTTTAAAAAATACTACAAAAAGCAAACAAGTGCACAGTGAACGATGCAGTGTCTGGTAACAACTGTTCTTTAAAAAAAAATAAAAAATAGAAGTACTATAAGCACCAAGAAGGAACAATGCTAGTATTTTCCTACAGAAGGTGTACAATCCAGCGGGGACACAGAGGCAGAGCAATCAACTTTTTGCAAGGTTGCATGCTCAAACAATCTGCTCTCTTAAATTACACCTCTGTCTACACCGTGCTTTTCTAGACTGAAAAGTCCTTTGGTACCACTACCAAAAGCCGTCCCCCTCCATCAGCCCACCCCCTTCTGCTACGGTGGAACAACAAAACAGTGGCAGTGGTCAAATGCCAAGACAAAAAGTGGCAAGAGAAATTGTTACCAAGAAAAAGCCAGCACAAAACAGCATACAGAAACCACATGCAAGAAGAGAGAGAGGGTGGCAGCCACAACATTATTTTCTCCATCCCGTTGTCTAAAGACATAGATAATGTCATGCTTGTTCCACTGGAGCTTCATTGTCAATCTGTAAGTCAGTTCTCCCTTGGAGTAAAGCAGTAGTATGGATGTAGCACAGCACTACAACATGTAATATATGTAATACAACCACAACAACACTCTTGACATCAAGGACTCAAAACTACACTAACATGGGGGAAAAAAAGCAGCTGAGAACCAGAAGCTGTGTTAACACTACAAGCTCCTCCTGCTGTCAGTTACCTGTGTGCATAAAATGAAACAGGAATGTCCGGAGAAAAAATACAGCATGGGATGCAGTTAAAATAGGAGTTGTAATAATGTAAGACTTACAGAGGGCCAGATGTACTCAGCCACAAGCCAAGTTATTCATCTGCTTTAAAAATGAAAAAAATATTTAAAATGGACAAGAAACAGAAGTATGATGAAGTCACTGTCAAAAATGATACACAAATGACGCAGACTTAGTTTAAAAGAGTCTCACCAACAGATTTTGCACCAGATTCTTCACATTCTGCCCCATTTCGGGGGCTTGAGGTCCACTCGATGCCAGTTTTATTAGTGTAGCAAGAAAATTCTTGCATTTCTTCACATTCTCTAGCATTTCCTAGCGTGGAAATAAAGAGAAGACTGTTAGATGTTGCATTGGCTCTCCAACCTCTGATGAATGTAGAGAATGCTAATTTTTAATTAAAAACTTTTTTTTTCCCCTTACTGTCGAAGCGCTGGTCTGTGCTACTGTTGTGCCCTCTGCTTTCACAGAGACTGCCTTCTGGGAGATCCCTTGTGCAGGTGGTCCTGTAACTGGAAGTTTTACAGGTGTTCCAGTACTCAAAGGCTTTACAGCAGTAACTGTAGTAACACTAGCTGTTGCAGCTGCTGGCTGAAAAGAAAAATTAACACTTTTTAAGCAAAGGCCAACGTGACAAACATACTGTATTCTGCTAGCACATAAGGCAGTACCCTCTGTCCACAGTACTATTTAAGATGTAAATATACAATTTGTATCTTTGTTTTTAAGTTGTTTTTTTTTTGCTTTGAGTGGCTTTAGTTAATAGAGGAAGTGACAGAACCCCCACAGCCCTAATTCTGGTTTTAAATCAAAGAGAGATGAAGAAATAACAAAGGCTCAACCCAGAATGAAGCACCACCTGAAACGTGAAGACAGAAAGGTAAAACTGTGTTGAAGAAACCAATAGATTAACTTTGCCAGGCTCCCACAGTCTAAGACTAAGGAATTTTGGGCAATGCTAAGCAAGGTGATGGCAATCTGAAAATAAAGATGACCTTATGTGATTATTCATCTTCCATTCTTCCCCTGCAGCTCCTCTCCCAATTGCAATATCCTTTACTCTTCCCATAACACACACAGGAGGCAAAAGGTGTCGTGCCCACTTCAGAAGGATGCCTGTGCCAGCAGAAGCACTCAGCTGAGCAAATGTGCCTACACAAGTTCTTCCTGCTTTTTCACTGTGGGCAGCTATTTGGATATCTGTCTCTCCTCTGTCCAGACACAAAACCTCACAAAATTCAGTTATTTTAATAACTCTTTTTAGAATCTCGTTAGAACTTACCAACAGATTCAGAAGCTCCAGCAATGGGAGGCTAACGAAGGTTTAGGAAAAAATAAGAACACAATTGCTTCTCTCCTTTCCAAACCAGGCTAAACAGTAGTTTCCAGAGGAAAAGTTACTAGACTGAAGTACTTCTACTGCACATTTTAATAAAAGAAGGAAAGAAAAAAAAAAAAAAGAAAAAAAACCCCACCAACAAAAAACCCCCACCACACTGAAAAAAGGCAACACAGTTTTTCTTTACACAACAGAATACAATATGAGTGCAGGACTTCACCTCCACAAAACCCACTGCTATCGATTTCTCAACTTGAAAGTTAAAATGCTAGATTGAACCCACAGGCTACGGAAACAAGCAAAAGTTTCAGGTTGGCATCTGAAACCTGAAGTTGGGTGTCTTTTTTTCTTTCAAACCTCTCAAGAGAAATGGAAAGTCTGGTTTTGTATACCTAATTCTAGGTTCAGAACTGTGATACACAATTGCTTTCACTCTTAACACACTTAATCACCACAGTCTATATCAGCAATCACAAATTAATGCTTGTTAATTGCACTAATGATAAAACAGTAGCACAAGAGCCCAGCTTACTCCACCCATGGATAAAACAAAAACTAATCAGAGGTGGACAGGAATAATCTAGAATATTAGAGGGCTTTCAACTGTTTCGGGATAAAGGAAATTAGTGAGCAAACATTTAAAGCTAAAGCAAAACATTTGCACTTTTGCTGTTTATTTATATTTTTTTTCCTTGCTGTCCCCCGCCGCCCCAAGCTGCCACCAGCTTGACATGAAAGAAGCGGGCAGCTACCAGAAAGCTTTCCAACTTAGGCTCCCACTGTTAGTAACACTTTAATAGCTCTCTGCAGGATCTTTGCCACCACCACTGCTTCTTCCAAGGATGAGGCTCAACAGCTCTAAGACCACAGGGAGGCAAACTGGGCATGAGAATCCCACAAACAGATGGATGGGAGGAAAGATGGAAGGGGACAGAGTACAGATCTGTCAAGTTGCAGTGCCCTGGGCTTTTAAAACCTGAAAACACAAGGTTCACTGGAGCTGATCTCCTGCAAATTCCAGTGTGTTTACACATCAAGACCAGAACGGCATTTTATCAGCTGAGGGAGGGAACAACAGGAGGTCTGCTGGACCCTCTTCCCAGGAAGATGAATATATGGGAATTGACTTCTGTCATCTGCCCTCAACCTTTTTCACTACTGACAATTCTCATTCTCACTTTGAGCAACAGAGAAACAGTCACCACAAAAAAAAAAATGGCATTAATCCTGCATATTTTGCAGTCATTTCAAGAGAAGAAGTGCTCTGCATCTAAATGAAAGCACCCCAGCATGATGCTAATTAGATACTTTGCAGCTTCGTTACCCCATCTGGGAAGGTAAAAAATAAAAGCGTGCAGGTACTTTGTCTAACCTCAGAGCTTAAACATTCAGGAATGAGAACAAATGGAAATATTTTTGTAGATAAGGAGAATAATTCTGGAGTCAGAAACTAGAGAACATTCTGCAGATAGCAGTGTTCCAAGCAGTACTTCGCACAGGGTAGGAGATACACAACCAAGCCAAGGATTATCTCCTCTCCACTGTCTCCCACTTTTTGTGATGACATCAATACTTGCACACCAACACTTCTCTTCTGTGACCTCAAAAAACTGTCAAGCGAGTTTTTTCTACAGCTAATGAAGGAAATGGCTGCCAAGGCAGGCAGACCCAAGGGCTCTTCCTTTCCTTTCCCAGACAGTTCCTGCAACCTTTAACACAGACTCCCTCATCAGCAGTCTTCCCTTGTTCTACCCCAAGGTGAGGAATGAAGTAGCCCTGTGATGGCAGGATATATCCATATTATACCTATTTACTCTGTATTGTATTACAGTATTAATTTTTCCTACAGTCATCCTTCCTGCTGTTTAAACCTGACATTGGAAGTGTTCAAGATTCTACAATTAAAAAAAAATAAAGATACAGCTTATAAAAAATATTCCATGTCTACCTCTTGAAGTATCTAAGAACACAA
>VZTM01005771.1:31891-44820 GCA_013400555.1 Jacana jacana | reverse complement strand
GAATCTCAGTGTTTATCCACATGAGTGTGAGGATGCTTCCTCCATCAGATGGAAGAAATCTTTACCTTCATCTTCTCTCCCCAGTGCAAGGATAGTGTAGTAGATGACTACTTTTATATTCTTAAGATCTCTGTGCAAACCTGTGGTTTGCAAGCTAGTAATCCAAAATAAAAGTGACTAAGGAATACCCTTTACTGTTCTTCTTCGACACCAAGCGGGCGTTGTTTCCACTCTAAGCAAAATAGAAAGTGTATTAAGAGAGGCCTCTGGGTTTTCCCCTTTAGCCCCAACATTATCCATCTGTAGTGAGATGGAAGACAGAAAAGATCACAGACAGAGCTGTGAGTAGTTTTCAGTTGCTGATACAGAAGAACAGCAGGAGGACAAATTTTTAAGTCAGACTGCTAGTTACCGCTGTCAGCAAACATATCCTCCAATCCTTCAAACACCCTCAAGGTCAAGAACAGACACCCAGTGTGGGTTTTTTTGAATGACTGATCCTGCTCATTTACTGAGTCCTTGGTCAATCACTACAGCCCAGGCTCCTTCAAACTCTTGTTTGCAAAAGAAAAGGTATATACAAGCCAGACATCTTCACAATTTCTCCTCCAGGTATTGAGAACAGAATAATTTAGCAGCAGAAAGAAGCAATTTTCTTTTCATCACATGTGCTTATCCAAAACTCTGGTCTCCAAGAATGCAGGAAAAACTGTGTCTAGGAGAAGTCTCACACCCTACAGCAAGAGCCTTCAGAAGAGTCCTACAACATTTTTCTCGGGGAAAAAGAGAAATAAGACCTAGGAACTAAGACAAAAACCAGTACCTAAGAATAATGCGGCATTTCCAACCACTGTCTATTTACAGTTGTATATGTGGAACTTGTCTGCTGAATTTAATTGGAGAATAGAGGTCTTCAGCTATGACCTTCCTTCAGCTTTTAATGAGGGGAAAAAACATAGATATGAAAAACAGCTTGACTGGTGTAGACAGCTCATTTTCCCCACAACTTCATCACAGGTACACTTTGTTTTCCTCCCCATAAATAATCAGGGAACCCAAACAGGAAAGAGAATTGGGAAGTCTCCACCTCCCAGAAAAGCTTCAGCTAGAGCTTGAAGAATCTATGTCATAGGGTATAAAAGCACTGGAAATGGTTCTTTGAACTACTTATTTTATAATAGAATGCTTTTTCTACTGCAGTGAGAGAAAACGAGCTGACATGCACTGGCAAAGGCATAATTAAATTATGCATTTAAAAAAAAGACATTCATGAAAGAATTTATCATGAGGATAAAAGTTACCAGCTCAGTGAAAACCAGATTAGATTTGAAGTAAGAAGAATGTATTCCTACTTTCTTCAGTTCTGTCACTCATTCTACCTCACTATAAAGCTTGCCACCTACCTGTATAACAGCAGGTGGCTGAACAGTAGAAGCCACAGCATTTGTTGTCTGAGACAATGGTTTCACAGAAGTAGCTGCTACTTTCTTCAGTAGCTGGGTGCCAGAGCTCTTAAATAAAATAAAGAAATGAGCACACGCAGAGAACAGTTGTCAGACAAGTCAATGACAAAACAGACACTGAAGTTAGTACCCACTCTTCTCCAGTATCAACCAAGACACCAACTCCTACAGTAACAAATACAGGCATCGTTCACGGCCCATTCAGTTTAAACACTGCTCAACAAAGCTATTTGTCTACCAGTTTAATACTCAAGAACAGATTCAGAGACATTTAGACAAGATGCCTTATCCAAACAAAATGGTTCAAGGATGAGCCCATGCAGACTGCTATGTTTTTCACCCACTCTCACTGTTGCATACTGACATCACATGAGATTGCAAGCAAAATGTCAGCAGAGGTCAGTGAAGGAGGAACATCAGCTTCAGAGAAGTATCTCACCTAAGGATCACAAGGTGGCAGTTGCTACCGGTCATTGTTTAGGTAGGTTTTGGGGGTTTGGGTTGTTGTGGAGTTTTTATTTATTTGGTTTTGGGTTTTTTTGTTTTTCTTAAAACCATTCACATCATCATCAGAGAGGAGTTCCTTAATTTGAACTATACCATATGTAACAACTAGCAGGTTGGGGTTTTTTTTTCAAACTGAGAAAGCAAAGCACAGTGATGTTTACAAGCAAACCCAAACACCATCATGACCTTTGGAAAGTGCTCAAATGCTTCTTTAACCCTCCATAACTTATTTGCAAACCCTGTTATAACTACGTAACATACAGCTGTGTCAAAGCTATGAGAGAAGTTACCTGTACAGCATGTATTCTGATTGCAGGTGTACTGGTCGGTACAGATGGTCTCACACTTGTGTTATTTTGTGGCTCACTCTGTGGTCGAGCTATTGCTTGTTGAGATACCAGCATTAGTTGGCCATTACTGCTTCTGATAAGAACAGTTCCTGGTGGGAGAAAAACATCCAGACTGTTAGAAAGTAAACAATATTACGGCTTTCTTATGCTTCTGTGGAAGAAATAACTCGACCACATTGATAAGATAACGTAGTATTTAGTTTCTTACTCCAAGGAACAGCTGTCAAGAAACATAAGAGCTAAGCACACATCAGCTTTACTCTGTACAGCCACATCAAAACACTATGTGTGTACGAGATGCCAACTGCAAAGCACTTCATTCGAGCAAAAAGATATTTTGGACTTGAAAAGACAGACACACCCACCCACACGCTTTGAGATAACTTTAACAGTTATCTTTCTAAGCAGTTCTTCAACCTGCAACATTCATCACCAATACCAGACTTGGCTGCCTCTATACATTTTTCACTTTCCGAACAATTAGGCCCATACTTACAGGTGAAGTAATGCGTGGTTTAAAGAGTAGTTTCAATGGGAACAGAAGCCTGATTAATACCAGTTCACCTGCCTGTATCAAGACTATCCACCTCAGTCAAAGGGCAGTGGTCTCCAGTGAAAGCCAAGACCACTCAGATATTTGAAGCTGCCCATCTGTCAAGGGTCTGTCCAGAAGCATTAAACTACATGGTTTTAATAAAAGCAGCTTACAAATAGGGATATTCCAATGGGTTGGGGGATAAGGGGGAGGAAGAAAAACTCTTCTGCCTTGTTCCCTTGCTTTTTTGTTTTCCTTTCACACCTACAGCCCAGCAGGATTCAACTCCTACCACCTTTCTCCCACCCCATCAGCTGAAATGACAAACAATTAAACAGTTAACAAACAATGAGTATTTTTACTAAAGCTTTCAAATGAAAATCAGCCTAAGGAGAATCAGGCAGATGCCACAACACAATCCCATTCTTCCCTGCATTTGGAAACCATTCAGCTACCAATGCTGCCTCCTCCTCCCCAACCCCCCAAGGGCTAGGTTCTGGAAAATCCAAAGTCACAAATACAAAATGCCAGCTGGATCCCTGGTCTCAACGGCCTCAGATCCTCCAAGGGAGCTATAGAGCATCCTACCTTTGCTGGTGCCCCACCTCCTTTGCCTTCAATAAAGGCTGCTGCAGAGTCCACTGCTAAAACCACCATCCTCAAATGCCTCACTCAAAGGACTTTTGCATGCATCAGAGAATGCCAGACATGTAAATAAGAGTACCTCATCATTTCTTGAGGACTGCATTAAGCTTTCTTCGAAGTTAGACAATATCTGACGAATCCCAGATCTCCTATACACACTTATGATATTTCCTAGTGTAAAACAAGACTGCATCAATGGAACAAACTTTTTACCACCTGGTCGGTCTGGAAGCTGTCAAAATGCTGCTGTACAATACAGCCTAGAAGACTGCTTCTGCCTGAGTTTAAATGAATACAACAGGGAAAGCCAAAGCTCCATGAGTTGGGTTTAAAAGAAAAAAAAAGATCAAGCTATAACCACATGCTTAGAAACAGCTTTTCATCCCCCACATCTGAAAACATAAGAGGATACTGCAAGCCAACACAAAACTTGGTATAAAATATTTTGTAATGTCAACATATTGCCATTTACATAGCACACACAAACTGAGACTGCAAGAGTAGCATCTGGAGTGATACCCTCCTTTCTCAGGCAGCCTTTACTAGATGGGGCAGATGCACAAGACAGTTAAATATCCAGAAAAATACTGTTACTCCATCTGACAACTCAGCTTTCACCTCCTACACTGAAGTCTTAACTACAATTATATTTAGGTACAGACAGATCTTTTAATTTGATCAATGAATACATGGAAAAGAAAACACATCAGATTTCTGCCCTGTTTCCTTGCTCTTTTGTTTTCCTTTCAAACCTAAAGCGCTGACAGCCCAGCAGTATTCAACTCCTACCACCATGTTTTCAGATGAAGTATGGACTGTACAGCAATGCAGGAGAGCTACCTATTCCTCATAACCCTCACTTGGTAATTGAGTTTTCCTAGATATCTACTGCAGAGTTCTGTACTGAGGGTGAAGAAACCAAGATGACAGCCCAACCTTAGAGGAAACAGCTAGCTGCGCTTCTCAGTGTCTCAGGAATGAAGCTACGATGAAGATCTGGCAGCCACTCAAGGTTACCTTGCCAGGGGCTCCCAAGGATGAGCTCTAACTTCTTAAATCAAATACAATTGCTTTTGGACAACTGATCTTGTAGGAAGCCACAAAGATTGCCTGTTTGGGGCTTTTCTTGGGAAAGCCTTTCTGATCAACCTTAAATTTCCCAGACAAGGAGGGTAGAGGGTTCATCTACACCACATGGCTCATGTTTAGTTGTTCAGCTTCTACACTACATCCACTAAGTATTTTATGTTGTACAACAAATCATTTCAACCTTTGGAAGTAAATTTTAATTGATGTAAGAAGAATTCAGCAATGATCAACCTACAATCAACACTGTTATGGCAGCAACCAGAACCACTTACCACACACCCAGGACCTTAACCAAGACATTCCGTTCATATGTCATTTCACTAATCAAGTAATTATGTATCTCAGAAATCACTCTCTGTGCCTTTTCCCTCTGTTTCAGGGAAGTTTTTATACCAATGGGTCTTTGTAGCAAGAGCTCAGGACTAGTGTCTACTGTACAGATAATTGCCGTGTCACAATGAGATGCTTGATTTTCAGTTTTGCCCACAGACGTGGAATTCATAAACTCCCACGTCAGGAGAAAAGGTTAAAGGGCACAAACCCAATACACTTTTAGCCTACAAGAGAATACAGATAGGCTAAATAAAGTAAAATACACTGTTATACCCACAGGTTTCTTTATAAAGAGATTGATTGCATCTTTGCCAGTTGCACAAACCTCACACTGCAGATTCTCATAGACTCTGGCCTACAACTTACAAAGCTGAAAGAGCCTTGGATGTCTGGGCACACCTCACCTTTTCAAAACCAGGGACTAGCCTTACTCACAGACATCACTGTCCAGTTGATATCACTGTTTCATTAGCAATGCCATTTCCCATATGGCTTGGGTTGCTGTGAGCAGTTTTTTAAACCCCCACACCCCCACAGCTCTCACACCAACAGCTCAAGGGGTGCACAGCCCAAGTGAAGGCTGCTGCCTCCAGTAACTCCAACTTTTCTTTAGCAGGGCTCTATGCTAACAATAGACACCAGCTCCTGAGACACCATGTGCAGGCACAGCCTTTTCAAGCAAAGGGAGCCAGGAAGGCGATGAAGAGATCTCATCTCGGCAGGATGGAGCAGGGTCTGACAATCTTGTTTCAAATAGCCTGGACACCACGTATCTTTCTGAAGAGTCTAAAAAACGTCTTCTCTCCCTCCCTTCCTGCAGGTACTACACACAAAGTGCTAAAAATGCAAAAATCTGAAGCCAAGTTTCACACACTGCTTAATCAGTAAGTCTTACCCGAGCTGTTGCAGGCTAGCTGCTCATCAATGCTTTTGGTGCCCAGATGGAGATCTCTATTTAACAGACTAGCGATTGGGCCCCCATAGTGCTGATGCCTTTTCACAAACTACAGGCCCACATTTTAGAGCCGAGTCCTCCTCGACTACATGCACAGTTGAGTGCCATTTCTTGAGAATACATTTATATCTGCACCATTTACCGTTACAGAAGAACTCTCATGCAAAAATATAACTGTCCCAGATGCAAGGTAGTATACCTTTTACCTATAGCAAACAACAGACACCTACACCAACCATCCAAATAAAATCTGGACGCTGCAATGATTCTTGGAGGGGCTATAAATAACTGACAGGTAACAGATATTTTTTAGGCTTAGTTCCAAGATGCCACTAGTGTTTCTATTCAAATTTTAAATGTATTTATTGCACTTGAATCCCAAGAGTTTTTGAGTTTAACGTGGGTAGGCATACGGGATTCCCAGCCAATGCTGCATTCCACAAGCAGAGTCTTATTTGATATCATGAGAACATCTAGCTCTTGTCCTTGGGCCACATCTTTCAGCAAATGGGATCGTTTCCCATCAGCATTTCCCCATCTCATACTTGTGGTTTGCAACTTGGCTACTTCAGCCTTAATTGCTCTCTTGTCCCAGTAATCAGACAGTTCCAGGACTGTCTACAGATAAGATGATCTGACTTAAGAGTTCTTCAGGACCCAAGTTACTTCATGAAGGAGTTTCAAGCATTTGCAGAGGACTCAGCTGATGGCAGTGAAATAGTACCTCAAAGGAACCAAAGTGATACTTCCCTGCTTTCAAGACAAAGACAATTCCTACTGCACTGAAAAAGGCACTGAATGACACCCTCTTCCAGCTTGCTGTATAATCCCTAATATTCACTGGAATTATTTAAATAGCAAGTTAGCTTCTTGGCATGTTGCAGATATATATTACACAGCACACAGCTTTCTAAGGACCAGAAGGTATGCCAATACCCTGCACTTACCATTTCTAGAACACTACTGAGCTTAATAGCTGTTACAGAGAAACCTGAAACCTATGGAGTGTTGAACTATAAATCTTAATTTTAAACCAAGAGATGCTATAAGCATAACTGGTGTCTTGGTAGACTTCTAATAAAGAACAAGATCAGCCCCTAATAAATCCCTGCATCCTTTAAATAAGAAGAGAACTAACTCAATTAACCCAGATTAACTTTGCAATGGGACACTTGTTTCCTTGGTGTTCACATGGCGACCAGCAGAAGGTTGAATTCCTCTAAAAGTATACATTTAGTACTCTGTTGGATGAGTTTTCACTTATTTCAGAAGGGCACGCAAGGACTTAACACTGAATTTTTAACACTGATTACCAACTTGCTCTAGGTGGGACTGAGGAAAGAAAAACTCTTGTAGAAGACAGTGAAACCTTCATGAAAGTATTAACTTCTGTCTACACAGATACTGTGGAAACTGTCACCAAAACTGTGTGATATTTGTCAAGTGGCTCGTACACAACCCATATATAAAGGTGTTCTGAATACACTTACCCACTTCAACACACACCATCGGCTGCCCCAAGCAGACTGTCTAGTAATACACCACCAAGCAGTGAGCTGGACCTGGCTTAGAGGGCACCACTCGCCAACTCCACTTGGCAACTTACAAGTGAAAGTTTTGAAGTGTTGTACCAACAAGGCCATGCTGTTTCACCCACTTGTTAATCTAACCTGGACACCCACACACGGAATTTTGATTTCCCAGGCAACTCCTAGGAGAAGCCAATACTAACAAAGCCATATCCTTTGCCTCCACCAAACTGGAAGGCACATCCTAGAAGAGGTCTGCAAACAAGAGCAATGAAAACCGAGTGTCATCATAATACCTGACTGTTCTTAGTTCACCAAATCGTCTCAGTAAGATCATGGAGCTTTGCGAGTTCTCCGGCTTTAAGACACCCATCAACAATAAAAATACTCCATTTGCTGCCATTTTTACTCCATTACTCCATTTACTCCATTGCTTCACATGTGATCAGAGAGCGCCATTCCACCTCATTCCACCATTCTTTTCCACCTCAAGACACTGGTGGAAAAGACCCATTAGTGGGCTTCACTTTAGAAGTGACCCAGATGGCAGGACAGACTTTAAACCTGACAATTCAAACAACAAACCACTTAGAAACATCTATTGTTTTCTTTTCCAGTTTGCAAATTATACGCGTTTTTCTTCTAAAATCATCAGTTTTCAGTTAAGTAGCTTCACAGAAAAAGAATTCCAAAAAAAAGTATTTGCCTTTGGGTTTTTGTCTAAGCGGTTAGGGCAGTACCAATTATTCACCTTTGAAAACTGCCATAAGCTTCACAACTTACAGCAAAACTCTAATATACATTCCTTACCCACTAAGCACCAACATGACAAATACTTGGTCATAGATAAGCCTCTTGGATAACCTGAAAAATCCTAGAATTACAACCTACTCAAAATAACAGCTCATGAGCTTTACCTACTTTACCAGCATCTGTGGAAAAAGAATACTGAAATATAATTAGTATTTCTTGCAGCTGTCACTCGTGTGTGGATGATGCTGTTTTTACTGCTACAAGCTGATGGGTCCTTTAAATACTGCAAAAGCAACAGAAGTCAGGCTCACATTCTCTCTCTTTTAAGGATTAAAAAAAGTTTACTATTCACCAATCTGTTGCTGTAATTCTTTGCAATACACTCCAATTGACTGTAAAATCTGAACAGCATTTAACATTAATTTTACTGAGCATCATATTTCAGTGCTTCGGTATTCAGAAGGCATCTGTTTTGTTTGTGAAAACCATAAATCAAGAAGTTAGCTTTATATCTTCTGCCAAGATTTAAATCATAATCCCTACAGGGCTGTGCATTTAATGATATGAAGGCATTGTTTTGCTAGACACATTCAGTCCTGAAAACAAAATCAAATCCTACAGAGCAGCTGAAATTTCTATTGATTGCAGGAGCAGACATTTACTCACTGCTTTTTAAAGTTTGAATTAGCGTGTCAAGTCTGCCAAAGCTTGGCTGACCCCTCCTCAGAAAAAAAAATCTGACTGGTGTTGCCCATTGCGAAGACAGGAATTTGCAAACAATACATCCTGATAAACCCGCTAAAAAGAGGGCACTATTGGGATATAAAAGATTGCAATCATGTATTATTTAGCCCCTACTGATCATCCTACAGCATAAGTATTACGCTTTGGCTTCACAAGATTACCAACAACCAGGAACTGCAGACTTTGAAGGAGTTGCTAGGTTTTTTTGTCATGTTGAAATAAGAAATCTTTGTATCGTCTCCTCCTACCCCCAAAAAATATAATCTATGAATTATTTTTAAATCAGTGCTTCATCCTATTCCAAAGTGCAGATGGGATGCAAATATGACAATATCAACAAAAAAATAACAACTAGAACATGAAGAGAGAGACTCAGAGTACTGTACGTGAGAGGCATTAGGCCAACTTCAAAAGCAGAAGTCGGCAGCACCTGGATGTTTCCCAGCCCAGCCCTTACCTCTTCAGGTTACTTTACTTTCTACATCCAGCTAAGAGAAACCTGACAAGATCAGGCTTCATACCACTCCATGAGTTTTGGAATCCCTGCATCAGCTCTCTCCCTCCCACCTGCAGGTGTCCACACACTGCCTGCCTGTCTCTTGCCACACAGCCCTGGCCACCTGCCACAAACAGCAGCAGCGCCTTCTGATCGGTCACCCACTATCAGGATAGATAAGCTGCAGGCGATTGAGAACCTGCCAGGGACAAAGCCAAAACATCCAAGGGAAGACAACTGAGCTGCAAACGGAAAACAAGAGCCTGTACCTGCTGCTGTTCCCCTCCAAGTCAGATACAAAAAAAAACTTTAAACAGCAGCCATGCCTTGCACCAGCTTATTAGTTCAAGTTAAGACAGACTCATGGCAACTTCTCTTTGCTGACACTATGCATGTTCAAGCCTACTGGTATTAGCAATAATGGAAAGTGTAAAACAGAAATATACACAACAGAGGTAGCTGATGCCACAGTGAAGAGTGTTGGCAGCTGCTGTCATGGCCCTGGAACCAGCAGCAGTGGCAATAGACAAGCTTTTTGAAGAGCTTCCAGCTGTAAGGTAACAACAGAGGATCCCTAGCACCCAGTTGAGTTCTGTATTTTTCCATACCTCCACAAAAGCAGCAGATACATCTAATTGCCCTTTCAACACCTGCCTGTAATGAGCACTGCAGGGCCAGAGATAGAATGAAAGCCACAAACACAGACACAAAAGTCACCGAAGACTCAGTTCAAGAAGAAAGGAAGTCAAAGAACGATATTTTCCTTATTATTTTCATGTTTTTTTTCCCCACCCTCCATTTCTCCAAAGTGGTGCAGGGCCCAAAGACACTAAGGTGAGCTATAGACATTTATCATGGGCCGTGGAAACCTTGTCACTTCCTTCCTCTTCCAAAGTCTTTAACTATTTCTTGTGAAGTTCAGTGATTTTTCCTGGGTAACCAAATAAAGTGGTACTTGGCAGAGGGACAATCCATGCTCACAGAGGTGAGGAGTCATACCTGGGTGTCTGCATTTCCCACCTCCTGGCTTTATTCTGGACAAGAAGGATAGGGAGGAAAAGATGAAAGAGAAAGAACTGCCAAAAATCCATTACTTCCGTGAACCTCTGCTGTACTCTAAGCCATGGGGACCAACGCAGCTCCTGAGGTGCCTGTCCTTCCTGCAGCCCTGTAGAAGCACAGGAGCAATGCCTGCTCTCAGCCACAAGCAGTTCCTGAGTACTTCAGGATGACCAGTAAGGGCAGTGCTGACCAACCTTCCTCAGAACAAGCCAGTTCAAATACCTCCCTTGGGAACTCAGTGGGAGGGTACTTTCTGTATGCATTTTTCTTAGCAGGTGCCACAGGTTGAATATCATGATCCAAGGGCATTCTCCCTTCTATATCCTAGCCTGCAGCGCTAGATCTTGCAGTTTATTTGGAATACAAACTTTTCATGCTTAAGAATTCAGTGGTTTATTCCACCTCTTTTTTTTTTAAGGATGCTGACACTTGTAGCTTTAATGCTATTCATCTTGCATTTAAATTTCTGAGTTATTTTATTATTCATTAAAAATTGAATCCACATAGAAGACAGAAGCAGAATGCTATTACTCAACCCAGAATGCTTTTCTAAATCATCCTTTCGGCAATTATTTAGACAAGTTTCCCTGAAACATTGATCCACTTGAAATCCAACAACTTCTATGCTCCTTCTGGAGCATTAAACCTCATACAGTTAATTTCCAATGCTGCACAGCACCCAGCACCTCTGAGCTTCCAATACAAAGCTTGCTTTGCTTTGTTTCTTGTCCCAGGAGCAAGGAAAACAAGCTGATGCAACGGAAGGGTAACGCTACTTTTGTTGCCTGTGCCTACTGCCAGGGTACAAGCCAGTGGACATTGAGCAGGATGCCTCAATGCAATCAAACCCAAGCTACTAGGAAAACCAAAAGTTTGGCTAACCTGTAGTTCCCAGATGACAGGCAAATCACATAAGCTGTCACCTTCATAGAAAGATGCTTAACTGAATGTGAGTACATTCCAGAAAGCCAAGATACTGGAACCTGAAAATGTGGGGGCTTTACTACACAAATAAAATAAAAATAGTAATAATAAAAAAAAAATCCAAATTGGTTTATTTCAGGAAAGTTGGCAAGGATTTAGACTCATCCTTGACTGCTGACTACCCAGACATTACAGCATCTTGTAAGTGCTGGGAAATCTACAGTGAAACTTACAGATTAAAAATGGTATTTTTTAAAATTACATTAGCATTAAGTATTTCCTTGAGAGTTGCATGTCTTTGATAAAGACACAGGGGAAAAAAAGATAGAAAAAAAGAAAAAGTGCAAATATGCACCAGCAGCACAGGAATTAATGTAAAACCAGTCACCTTTTTTGAGCAACATCCTACCTGAAAGTAATTGCAACAGATGCTCCAACAAAGGAACTGTCTCGGCAGGAAATAATTATAGCAACAATAGCAATAAAGCGATTACATTATCTTGGGGTCTCAATATCGTGAGATTAAGACCAGTGGAATCCAAGACACTCTCTTTTAAAAACAGCATTGAAACACAGCCCGACAGTGAAGAGCGGGAAGTTTTGAACCAACAGCACCATCTTCCCCATGTGAGAAAGTGCAGGCAAGAGCACCAGCCAACGCTTTGCTGTTACCCAAAGTATTTTTTACCAGCACTACTGCTACAAGATCTACTACATTGCTATTTTTTTTGCCCCTACAGAAAGTACATCTCTAAGCGTGCTACCCCTCTAAACTCTGCATTTCCCACGTATCCTTTATGGAAAAAAACAAAGGGCCAGGCGCAGTGAAATTTCAACATCACCCTCCTCAGCAAGGTACTATCTTGTTTTGATAACGGTTCACACCGGCCTGGTTGTATGCGGGAGAACAGCTCCCCCGGCAGAGCCCGCTTGGCGGGGGAGTGCGGGCGGTGACACCGGCACCCGAAGCGGCACTTATTGGCGGTCGCAAACCCGCACTCACGTTTCTCCGCGTTACTCCTTCACCTAAGTTCCACGAAAGCCTCAACTAGTCTTTTCTCAAGCCACAAACTCAGCTAACTTGGCCACGGAGTTTTCAGAGTGTCCCCCTGTCCCTCGTGATGTCCAGCAAAGTGAAAAGTCGCCTTAATCCAGAGACTTCCAGATCCATCCTCCAGATACGCCGTAAGCATTCCCAGAGCTGGAAGACTTACCCCGTTTACCTTCCCAACGCCCCGCTGCACAGACAGACACCCAGTTCCCAGAAGTTTGGGGCAGAAAAGCAACTCGCCCCAAACTTTTCGGCACACGCGTGAAACAGCCCCTCGCGGTACCGGCAGCCGCCCGTCACGCACACCCCAAGCCCCGCCGCAAGGGCACGGAGAGGGGCTCCCGGCTGCCACCCCGACCTCCCCACCCGGGACACGGGACCGGGGCAGCCCGGCTGCCCACTCACCTGGGGGCAGCTGCAAGTTGGCCGGTAGGTGCAGGGTGGCCGTCTTCGGGCCCTTGGGTGCCACAGGACGCGGACCCACGGGGGCGAC
>VZTM01005771.1:5865-31553 GCA_013400555.1 Jacana jacana | reverse complement strand
GCAGCCGCCGAGGCCTGGCTGCCGGCGCCGGGTGGTACCGCGGAGAAAGTTGGCGCCGGGGTCCACCTCCGAGAAGAGGAGGCGGCGGCTGCGCTGCCCCTCAGACGGGATTTCACGCCGAGGCCCTGCTGGGAAAGCGACCCTGTACCCTCACTGCCGCCTCGTACCGGCTGCCCGCTCTCCGAGCGCCGTAGGTGAAGGGCGGGTGGTGGCTGCGGGGCTGGAAGCCCCTGAGCGGACCCCGGGGGCGCTGCAGGTGTCCTTGTGGCTCCCGTTAATGATGAAGTGAGCTGCAGCAAGTGCGAGAGGTTCCTCTGCATGGCTGCCAGCGCAGGACCGGGGCTGAACTTGCTCCCAGGCCAGAGGAACACCTACCTGTAAGGATGAAGGGCACAAAAGTTGTCCCGTTCGACCTTCATGCCCCGATCTGGGTTTGACAAAGGGGCTGAGGAAGGACATGCAGCTCGCTCCTTGCAAAGCGAGCACCATCCTTACAGGAGACATACAACATAGAATCATTCAGGTTGGAAGAGACCCTTGGGATCATGGAGTCCAACCATCAGCCCTATTCTACAAGTTCTCCCCTACACCATATCCCTCAACACCACATCCAATCTACTCTTAAACACAGTCAGGGATGGTGACTCCACCACCTCCCTGGGCAGCCCATTCCACTGACTGACCACTCTTACTGTGAAGAATTCTTTCCTAATGTCCAGCCTAAACCCACCCTGCTGCAGCTTGCAGCCATTCCCTCTCGTTGTATCGCTAATTACCCATGAGAAGAGACCAGCACCAACCTCTCACCAAAGCCCTTTCAAGCAGTTGTAGAGAGTGATGAGGTCTCCCCTCAGCATCCTCTTCCTCAAACTAAACGGTCCCAGCTCCCTCAATTGTTCCTCATAAGATTTATTCTCCAGGTCCTTCACCAGCTTCGTTGCCCTCCTCTGCACTCACTCCAGCACCTCGATATCTCTCTTGTGTTGAGGTGCCCAGAACCGGACACAATACTCAATACA
This sequence comes from Jacana jacana, assembly GCA_013400555.1. Taxonomy (NCBI): domain Eukaryota; kingdom Metazoa; phylum Chordata; class Aves; order Charadriiformes; family Jacanidae; genus Jacana; species Jacana jacana. The sequence continues at coordinate 30,534 of VZTM01005771.1, read as the reverse complement.
ACACAATACACACTACAGAAATAAATAATAAGTACACAATACAGCACTCAAAACAATCCAGTATAACTGAAAGCTTTTGTTTGTTGGATAAGGATATCAGTATGGCCTTCAGTAATGCTGTCTTGAGGTTTGTCCTTACCATGGCCAAGTGGGGGATAACTTTCACGAGGTTTTAAAGGGTGCAAGTGCAGCTGCTTCTTTATACCCGTACAACTCAAGGGGTATTGCTCATCTGCCCAAGTTGAGCACAGTGTAAGGGATTCCAAAAGCCAAGGCTCAGTCTACCGTTCATTATATGGGTATGAAAAGCACAAAATCCAGCAAAATATTAGGCAAACAAAGAATTATTTTAATTGCTCTCATATTAAGCATCCTGTACAATTGTGCTTTTCCAGTAGAAACATGGACAAAAAATTCTAACGCTTAAGGATGCACTGAAAATCATTTAAAATGTGGACAGAATGCAAAAATAAAAAAGCAACTCTTTCATGCCCTGATCAATGGTTCCGGGCACCAGACTTACAGGTTTGTCAGAATGCAGGAACAGAGGAAACGCTCCTCTTTTTCACCATTCCCATCCACAACCTTGCTCAGGTTGACAGTATGGCTGCTTTAAAGTGCTGCCAGCAGCAGCTGGAACAGCTACAGAACAGAAGTCACTTGAGATGGGAACTGAATGAGATGGCTACAGCTTAATTTCCAGCATGGTCACAACACAGGTAACTGTACCCTCCCAAACTTCCAAACTTCAAGCCTGTAAGAACAGGCTTGAAGATAGCTCCCGTGGACTAGAGGGATAAATGCCTTAACTTTTACGTGTGAAGTTCGTTGCAGCATGCTTTCACCACTACAGTTACACTGGTAGCTTGAACAGACTGCAGAAAGCACAGCTATTGCACCCGTGTTTGCAGCTGACCAGGTACGAAACACAGTGCCACAGAAGCTTATATTCAGAACACAGAGAAACCCTGTTTAGGATCCAGACACAGTATTTGCTCTCTCATGCAGCACCCCCTCTCCCTCATCTCTGCAGGTTTTGCTGTGCCCCAGCTCTCAGCCTGCCGACCGTTTCGGAAAAAATGGCCCAAAATCCCAAAGAGGCAATGGCAGCAATGGTCAGTTTCCAAGCATGAGAGCAGGCTAGGAAGATGGTGACAGAGGAGACAATAGGATAATACCAGAAGGATGCAGTCTCCGTACCCCTCAGAGCTTTGCTAAGTCCCTTCTTATGCACGTGAAGCTGTGTTACACGTGCACAGCAACAGCCAGGGTACAGCGAGTTACCTCCCACGTGCCAAAAGACGCTCAGAGACCATCAGTCAGGGAACCTTCAGCTCCTGCAAAGACCAACAGTGATGGGTGGCAGGAGGAGGATGCAAGGGAAGGCTTACTGCCCACTGTTCTTTCGCTTCGTGAAGAACAGAGCTGGCTTTTTACTTAAGACCAACTTTTCCTCTTCTTCGTGGGGCCATTCAACTTCTGAAGGAATCTCTGAGACTCCAGTGCTAATGCTCAGGAGTGGAAGCATACCTGAAAGAGACAAAAAGAAAGAGCTGAAGAAGACAGAAGCGTATGCAGCAGAGCTGCAGGCACAGCAGAGCATGAAAAGAAGAAGCAGAAAATACAGGATAGTGAGAGAAAAATACACAGAGGCTGCAAAAGAAGTGAAGGAAGTGATATGAAAGACAACATAGGAAAAGGTATAGCACAATGATAGTAAAGAGAAAAAGCCTACCAAACAAAGCCCAGAAGATTTAGAAATATGCGTATCTTAAAGGAAATAAAAACACTGGGCTAAGTTAAAGTGCCGTAAGTGTCCTCTCCAAACAAAGCAGATGCAGCCATCATTCTATCAAACTGCAGAGATAATAAAAGGAAGGGTCCTTTTCCACAGTGAAAAAAAATGTGTTGTAATTCAGAGGACTGAATATTACCAGTATGCAGTCTTCATTACCATGAGTAACAGAAATGTAAAAAGTTGGTCAGAATTACAAGGAACAAGGAATCTGGAATTTTAAAGCTATTATCAAAACTGAACAGATAGCTTTCGTTACAGGTGCTGTAATTTTTGTCAGCACCTGGAGTTCTGTGATTTTTAATCTTTGTTTTCTCAGGTGACTACTACTAAAACCCAATGCATTGAAAAACTTTGACTTAAGTCATTGTTCTTGTCTACAGCTTTTTTCCACAAGACCTTGTCCAGATCATACTGATAAATACGGTAACAGCTTTTCAAAGTCAGCTGAAGATATATCTAGCTGTTCACTCCATGAATTTCCAGCCTTAGGGGATTGACCTGCTCTCCTACTTCAAATAACCTGTGAATGGGCTTATCTGATATTCACCTGGAAGTATCTGCTTTATCTTCCAGGCAGAGGAAAGCGTTACTGTAAACAACAGTTCAGATTTCCTTCCCAAGGACTGTTAGCTCATATACTGCCCATGGTATGGTCTGCATAACCCCTTTCCAACAGCTGAAACTTGGACTGTGGACATTGAATCAGTCTATCCTGTACTAAGTTTTCTGCAGGGTTTCAAATAGGATCCAGAGAGCAACCCTTAACTCTTCCAAAGGCAGACCTTCATAAAGGCCTCAGATGTTACATCAGTTTCACATCCAACACTTCAGTTTTAGTGTCCTAACAACCCTATAAAATCCATCTAATATGCTGCAGGGATTTTAATCTGTCAGCAATCCTTTTTACAAAAGTTTTATTTTCTCTCTGATTGATAAATCGTCAATTAAACACAACCAGCAAATTAGCTGGAATGAGAAACTTGTAATTTTCGCCTTAAGCTTTTCTTAAACGACAGAGACTTGGCAGCACTGCAGAATTAACTTAAGCATGTAACTGCAACATGAAGGGAAGAAATATGGGTGAAGATTTAATCTCATTAGTTAAAATAGTTCATTTCAATGGAAAAAAATGAAAAGCTTACCATGAAACTTGTTAAATAGTAACAAAGAACACTAGCTCTTCAGGAAAAGATGCTGAAAGAAATGAGGTAGTGTAGATAAGAGCAGTAAAAACCAGGGAATAAAAGATTTCACACACACACACAAAAAGTGAGAACAAGCTAGTTGGAAATGCAGAAATAGAACATATGACCAAAAAGATTAAGTAATGGGAACACAGTTGCAAATGTGAAATTAGTTATTTAAGAAAACTGTGAAGTGAAATCACAATTGGCTATTTANCCCTTTTTTTTTTTTTCTGTCTTGACTGATGCTTTTTTACAGCAGTACCTCTTTCTTTTGGACATTCAGGTGACAGACACCAAACCAAACATTATGCTTACATAAAAAAGTCAAACGTTTTGTTCCATGAGATATGATACACTGCAGCTTCAAAACTGTATGAAACATTTAAAAGTACAACAGGGCGGTACAATAAAAGAATTATGCCTAAGCTGTGGATGCCCCATCCCTGGAAGTGTTCTAGGCCAGGCTGGATGGGGCTTTGAGTAACCTGGTCTAGTGGAAGGTGTCCCTGCTCATGATGTGGGACCATCTTTAAGGTCCCTTCCAACCCAAACCATTCTATGGTTCTATTGTTCTAAGCTATAAAGCTTGTTTGACTGTACTGTGCTACTAATATCAAGAGAGGTAACTGAACATGGAGTTCACCCATACGGTGAGGTGTGTTAGGTCCCAGAAGATGAAATCCTATCTGGATGTGCACCTCCATTTCCTGCTGGTTGGGGAATCCAAAGCTACATACATCATGAAGCAACACAAGTGATCTGAAGAGGTGGGAAGGTCAGGGAAGCACACACAACTCACAAACTAGGCTTTAAGTGAAAAGACAGACCAGAAGACTCACTGAACTTAGAAGACTAAGCAGGAGAAAAAAGGGAGGAATGGGCATAAGCCATAGAAATGCATAGATGACAGTATCCAAAACCAGGAAGCAGGTACAGGTAAAATGCTTCTGCAAAAAAGATTCACAGTGTTAAAGGTTTAGCCACTGGGCACAATAATATTCTCAATGGAACACAGAGAGTAATAAACCAAAGTGATCTGAGACTTAATATTTTAAGAATTATGTAAATGTATTAAGAAGTCATACTGGATACTACTTGCTGTCTGGTAAAATTTACTCAAAGAAAGCAGTTTTATCACTGACGCTGCAGTGAGCTATGGTAATACAGCGTTATCGCAGAATTACAGAATCTTCATGGTTGGGAGGGACCTTTGAGATTGAGTCCAACCAAAAAGTTGTGTAAAGTGACATTGCTAATCTATTTTTCATGAATAATGTATAGCATTGCAACACTTAGTAAATGAAACAGAACACAAATCAGAACTTTACTGGACTCTTAATACCCCAAGAGCAATAATTATCCCTTTTGCAAAAAATTACAGTAGAAAAGGGAAAAAAAAACACCCACACAGGGAGGGGGGATTCTGGGAGATTTTACATGCCTTGTACCAACACTAACTGGGGACAATCATCAGGTCCTGGAAAACGTGTTAATACTCTTTTGTGGCAAATGTATATGCAACACCAGCAAAAAAGCAAAGAGAGGAAGATGATGATATGCCTCTTTGCATAGCGCCAGATGAAGCAGCTTATTTGGTTTAGCACAACCATAGCTCCATCAAGCTTCAGGAAAACTACAGAACTCTGCGTAGGAAGAACCAAGCTCATTCAGCAGATCCGTGCACTGTAGACCATTACTGCCTCTGAGAATGTCAAAAACATTTAAACAGCCATCATAATTGTTCTGCAACTTAGGTATTTTTCTGGTTTTCTTTTCAGATGCTTTTCCCCTTCTCTATTTCTGCAACTTCAATATCTTTTACACTAAAATCTGAGTGAGGCAAGATGATAAATACCACTGATTCCCTATTGTGATGCTATAACCTATTTAGTTACATTTCATAGCAGAAATTGGGCTGCCAAATATTTGTAAAGCATTTCAAAGTGATGCAAATGGTCAGAAACAGACAATGGTGAATTAAGTGACTGCCAGCAATCAACAGTGGAGTTACCAGAGGGGCTAAAATGTGGCTGCGTCCCCTTCTCACCATTTGCCACCAGCCACAATAAGGCCAAGCAAAAGCTGGAACACAAACTCTACCGGTAAAATCTGGAATACAACTGCAGACAAATTAATACTGGTGTTGGTGTTAAACTACCTGCTCAAACAGGGACTGGAATTCTGTCATAGCATATAGGATGTCTTCCTGTCCTTTCATGTTGTGCCCTTGTAAAAGCGCAGGTGTCAGGAGGAGATACACGTCATTAGCTACTTTACAATTTATTTTTTTTTTAAAGTACTATAATTGTGCTCATCAGCATTTTATAAACACATAGGTAGATATGCCAACTACTAGAAATTTTTATTTCTAAAAGAAAACAAAACAATTAAGAATTAACACTCTGGTGAGTATTCCAACTTTGTTGGGAAGATAAGCCTCTATTCAGCACAGTTATTTTTTCCTCTAGGAAAAAACCCAAACCCAATCCAACCCAAAAAATCCACTACTGACTAGAAAAAGGACAAAGCTAATCAGCTGCGTTAGGGCAAGTCATAGATCCTGCTTCAAGTGACAAGGTTGTGTCCTTGCTTTCCTTCATCCTCAGAAGTATCACATTGTAGGAATCTATTGCTGGAGTGATGTGTTTAATTTCCACCTCCCTGAAGAGTAGGGGTGACGGTTGGACTCGATGATCCCAAAGGTCTCTTCCAACCTAAATGATTCTATGAATGCCGACCCTGAAACTGCAATCTTGCTTCCTCCTCTTTAGTTTCACGGGTGTTTCAAACAGGCTGGTTTACTTCATCAAAAATAGAAAGTGCCTACAAAAAACACCTGGGTTTATTTTTAAATTTTGATTGGTGAATAATGTAAAGCTATTTTTTTTTCTTCTCCCCCCACCCTGTTCACATATTTGATGGAGCAGAGAGAGATTTTAAACTTTGAGCAAATGTTAAAACTGAAAAATTAGTCTAAATCAACATCAAAAGCATTAACACAAAGCAAATTAATTGCTTAAATTCTTTACCTATTTGGGAAAGCGTATTTACATGCTGCTCCCTCCCCCATTTTCTCTACGCTGCTTTCCTAAACACCCCACTCACAGTAACTTACTGCACTAATGCATTGCGAGAGATGAAATGCACGCTTAATTTCAAATTATTGAAAATTATTGAATTAATTGAAATTTCAATTATTGAAACTCATTGTTAAAATTTGTTATTCCATCTGAAGGCCCAGAGACAGTCAATAGGAAACCTAATGTACCTGTAGTCAGGCCAAGTCAACATGAATCCATCTCTTCTCTCCATCCACACCTGAGTTATTGGAGAAAAATAAAAACAAACAATGAAACAACCCCCAGAACATGATGAACTTTGATAACAAACACAGTGTTGAAGATGATGTTCTCATTTTTATCACCAGCTATAACAGAATGGCAGAGGTAAGAAGGGACCTCTGGAGGTCCCCTGGTCCACCCAGCCCCTCCCACACAAGGAGGACTACCCAGAGCAAGTTGGCCAGGACCATGTCCAGTCAGCTTTTGAGTATTTCCAAAACGGGAGATGCCACAACCCCTCTGGGCAACCTGTAGCACTGTTCAGTCACTCTCCCAGTAAAAAAAAACATTTCCTGATGTTCAGAGAGAACCCCCTCTGTTTCAGGTCCTGCCAGTGGGCACTGTCTGCTCTGAGCCCCTGCTTTGAGTATTTCTAGACATTCACAAGACCCCTGGGTCTTCTTTTCTGCAGGCTGAGCAGTCCCAGCTCTTTCGGCTGTTCCTCATAGGAGCGATGCTCCAGTCTCTTCATCATTTTGGGGGCTCTTCACTGGACTGTCTGCAGTATGTCCATGTCTCTCTCGTACTGTACTGGGCAGCACAGAACCAGACACATAGTTTCAGGTGTGGCCTCACCAGTGCTGAGCAGAGAGGAAGGATCACCCCCCTCAGCCTGCTGGCAATACTTTGTACTCTGTTGTAAGTATTAAAGTAACTGTTCCAAAAAAATTGAGATCCTGTACTCTGATAATATTTTTAATGTAAATTTTTGTACATACTCTACAGCCTGTATTTTCCACTTGGATAGAAATAGAAGCTATTAAGCTACAAAGAGACCACAGCATTTCAAAAATACTGTGACAAGGATCACTTCAGGATAAAACACTGCTATCATTTTCATCATTTTCAAAGACAATGATAATGTCTTATACAACCCACACAAGTAGCATGTTGCCATACACCTTCCTACACTGCTTCCTGCATGAAACGTTCCCAACAGCGTCTTATGCTATTATAAATTAGCAACAATCACTATAGCTCCCAGCACTATCAACCTACAGAGACGCTACAAAAGTCACCTAACGTTGTACCACCAGATGTTAGGGGAGATTTCATACATCAAGTTGAATGCACAGGTGTCACCTGGAATAATTTTTATGAGATGACTTTGTATACCAGTTGTATACTTGTTTCCCATAAAGTCATTAACACATATCTCCAAGTGGCTGTTTTCTCTCTGTTACAGCAAGTTCAGTGGGTTGTTTTTTTTCCACCAGATTTCACAGCATAGCATACAATGAAATCATTAAAACAAGGACCCTTACAAAGCATTTCACACTTTCATGAAGGAAAGAAGCCCAAGCTTTTCTTGAAGTTTTTATCGTGTGCTTTGTACTGGATTACTTTTAGCAAAGCTGCTATCTAATTTTCTGGTGTCCTTTTGAGCTCCTGTAGCTTCCAGGTAATTCTTTTCCAAAAACTTGAACCCAGTTTTAGTATTACCACCAATTGCATTGGCCTGTGGGGGGCAGAAAGGAAGTTACATATACATTAATTTAGCTGCTGTGGTCAATCTTACAAAGGCTGTGTACATTTCATTCTGCACTCCCTCACTATCACTGTGCAGTGACGCTCAGCACACCTTACCTCTGTGCCAGGTCAATGACTACTCCTTGCAGCTCCTACTTAGATTATGCTAATGTTTCAATACTTGATGTTAGAGTCTATGGGAACATAAATATAGGAGAACAGCAGCTGTCATGCAACACATTTTTCTTTAAACTATTCTAGCAACTCAGTGTTTGCTAAATCCTCTTCTGAGGCAGAGCCAGGGGAAGGACAGAAATTTCAAAACCATTTTACACAGTCCTGTGAGCAAGAGTTGAAGAAACCCAAATTGAATTCTGTCCGTGAGAGAAGCATTCTGAGTAAGTCAGGATATAGAATACTTCTCTGATCAACGTAGATTTCTATTCAGGGTTTTACAGATGCATGTTGGTTTTGGTTTTTTGTTTGTTTGGTTGGGTTTTTTTTGTTTGTTTTTTAGTTAAAAGCCAAGAAGTTGTGTTTAGAAGAACTGCCAATGTTTGGTACCTGTTTCTTTACATTAGACAGGGAAAAAAAAGGTATGCACAGTGGTTCTCTCAAATCATAGAATAGAATCATAAAATGGTTTGGGTTGGAAGGGACCTTGAAGATCATCGAGTTCCAAGCCCCTCTGCCATGGGCAGAGACACTTCCCTCTAGACCAGGTTTCTCAAAGCCCCATCCAGCCTGGCCTTACACATTTCCAGGGATGAGGCATCCTCCACAACTTCCCTGGGCAACCTGTTCCAGTGCCTCATCACCCTCACAGTAAAGAATTTCTTTCTGATATCCAATCTAAATCTCCCCTCTTCCAATATAAAGCCATTACCCCTTGTCCTGTCACTACACTCCCTGACAGAGTCCCTCTCCAGCTCTCCTGTAGGCTCCCTTCAGATACTGGAAGGCTGCTCTAAGGTCTCTCTGGAGCCTTCTCTTCTCCAGGCTGAACAAGCCCAGCTGCCTCAGCTGGTCTTCACAGGAGAAGTGCTCCATCCCTCTGGACATCTTCGTGGCTCTCCGCTGGACCCGTTTCAACAGTTCCATGTCGTGTCTATGTTGAGGACTCCAACGCTGAACACAGTACTCCAGGTGGGGTCTCACAAGAGCAGAGTAGAGGGGTAGAATCACCTCCCTCGACCTGCTGGCCACGCTTCTTTTGATGCAGCCCAGGATGTGGTTGGCTTTCTGGGCTGCCAGTGTGCACTGTCAGCTCATGTTGAGCTTATCTATGAGTATTCCCAAGTCCTTCTCCTCAGGGCCAGCAGGATGGACTAGATGTTCTTCAAAGGTCCTTTCTAGCCTAGACAATTCTATGATTCTAGGAATATTTATCTTAATCTCTCTGCAGTTTAATAATAAGAAAAATATTCTAATATAACAATAATAATAATGAAATCACTATCATTTTTTCATTTAAAAGAAAAGTGGAAGGCAGGCAGAAATTTCATCTGGGTTCACTGATGAGCTGATTCTGAACTTCTCCATCCACTCTGTGTCTTTATCAATGTGCCTGGTGACCCAAGAGCCAACACACCTCTGCCAATCCTACAGATGAGGTTCCATCAGCATTTTCTCAAATGAAAATGAGAATGGCAAGAAAGGAATTTTGCACTACTTACAGTGGAAAAAAGTACATTCAGAAAGTTGTTTTTCTTTTCATGGTTACAATACTGTCTTTAATAAACCAGTTGTCAGATTCTGTAAATCCTTAGCTTTTCACAGGCTCATTGCTTGATCTATCCAACATCTATCTGCATGTCCAAGAATTCTTCCCCCGCTAGCTCAAAACCACCTTTGAAGTATTGTGATGGCTCACAAGCCCAGCGGTCTGTGTTTTGGTCTGAGTTCATTAGAGATGAAAGAAATCCACAGGACAGGGGAAAAGCAGATGGTGGCCAGGACTTCCCTGCTTTCTGGCTCTTGGGAATCAAGCAGAGAACACAAACTGTAATCCAATTAACTATACCTTTGAGACAAAAACTAGAGAATAAGAAGCAACTATAGGCACATCCCAGCAGGATGGGTAACCAAGAAGGCACCGTGTTGGGCACATCATGGTATAGAACAAAACAAGACTGCAAAGGAAAAACACTCACATTGGTAGGTAACTCTGCTATTCTGTGCTCACCTTGGGAAAAATAAAAACAAAAAGATCCAAACAAACATGCAATAATTAAGAAAGAAGGAAAGATGAAATTAGGACATCGCCTTAACTGTTGCTTGTAACCTCCAAATTAACAGCCCAAATCTCAGAGCAAAAGAGAGTTGGAAGGGAGGTAATGCTAACAGCAACAATGGCTATTACCTGACATATTAAATTATCTAAAAGGTAACTTTCCCCAAAAAGTTTTGTAAATGGTGACAGTGCAAAACCTTTACTCACTCGCTAGTTCTAGTAGCTATGTCAAAGCCACCAATAGTATTATGAGGTATAAGAAAAATGGAAAATTAATAAAAATTACCAACACAATACTTACAAAATAAAACTATCCACTTAGAAACAAAGATAGATGATAGAAGTGACATCCAATATTTTACTTTCTCTTTGGATCTTTTATTTTATTGGTGGTCAAAGACAGAAAGAAATTGAAAAAAAATATGCAGAACATACATAAAACTACTGTAAGGCTTAAAAGGATCCTTATGTCCTTCAGTCCTTTTCCTCAAAGCAAATGTGATCTGTGGCTTTGCCTTCACCAAGGCACATACACTTACAAGTCAGGGGCAGTTTAAATCCATTCTACAGAAAAATTGTTCAAATTTACACAGAACCAGAGCACAGAAGCAATTACAGCATTCTGGCATTCTATATTCTTCCCCCCTCTTCTTCTACTAGGTTTGGGAGACACTTATTTTCAAGGAGAATTAATCCAATGCTGCCTGAGCAGTAAAGGTGGACATGGCTCCTGCCTGCACTGCAGAGATCAATCCACTGCTGCAGCTTTCAGCTGCCTCAGCTATACCCACACCAGAGCAGAAAAGCCATCAGCGCATGGGTCCACACAGTGGAGCTTCATTATCTCCATGGCACTCAGCAGGAGCAGGCAGCTAGGACACAGCTAGTCCATTTTGGAGGCAAGGAGACTGCGGTATGAACAGTCTCAGGGACAGAAAGGGGGCTTTGGCAGTTTTGTTCACTGATGAAGAAGTACCCCAATCAGCTGTCACACTGTAAGAGCTTTCAGCAACCACTAGCCTCAAAGTCAGCAATGAAATTACTCCAGTAAATTAAAGTGGTAAATATCTGATTGACTTAGTACAAAGTATGGACAACACCAGCAGCAGTCAGCAGTGACTATTCCTTTACGCAGAGGACTTCCTCAATCCTGCCTTTACCTGCCTCATTTAATAATAGATTAATAACAACAACATTCCTCTTGGTCATTGCCTCTGTGACCAACCAGCATATTCAACAGTTTCCCTGCCACCAGAATGGAAGCCTAACTATGTCATCCAGATTGCTGTCTGTGCTTCCAGCAGTACACCTGCAACACTGACAGGGAGAGAGAGCTCCTAATGCGAGCAGCTCTTACACCAGAGGGTTCACCATGTTTGTTCCAGTCCTGCTCGAGTCAACTACAAAAACCTGTGATCAAGAGCAAGGCACAACCCAAAACTCTCCAGCACAAGAACTCCAATAATGGCCCAGTTGCTGTTTGTGTTCTTTGAAATACAGCTGATAAGTGAGTTTTCAGCATCTATACAGAAAAGTTTCTATAAAAAGCAGCAAGTGAACAAAATAATCACAAATAAATACAAAAAATACTTCAGATGGAATTTATTTTTTCCTCTATGAACAGTCTACCATTTATTGCAGCAATTATTGAATCTTTGTAAAGCTTTTATATCTACTCAAGTATTTTTGCTGGACTTATAACTTTATTATTTACTATACAGAAACTTCTAATGCATAAAATTGATTCTTCATAGAGTCAAGATATGCAATATTTTCACATTAAGTACTCAGATACTTACAGACAATATATACATATTAGGTTGACACTTACCTTCCAAGCCTGGTAGGTACCACAAGGATCTGTCTGGTGCAGTGGAGGACTCCTGCTGCTATGGAAGTCCACAGGCAAGGCAGACTGACTGAAAGTTCTAGAGCCCCTGCTTTGCATGCAGCAGTGCAGGAAAGCTGACCGGTTTTAGCATCCCAGAAAAATCAAGAAATTTAACGGCCCAATAAGCAATCAAAGCACAAGACTGGAAAGGCTGGATACAAGTATTCACCATAAAGCTCTTCATTTCTAACACATCAACAGCTTATTTATGATCTTCAAAAGACAGTTTGTGGTCCTCATTCCACAACTCCAAGTCACATACAAGTAACTTCAGCAAAACAAGCCTCACAATAAAAAAGCTCCTCCCTGCTAAAACCACACAGACTACAGAAAATTAAGGTTTAATCAGTCTATGCTTTAACATGATCTGAGGCACAGCTGTGAACAGATCTGAAGGAACATCTCAGATAGTTTCAAGTCAATCAGCCTGCTCACAGTGTTCTGTTAGTCTCTCCTATTTGAAAATAAGAAGCATCTGTGAGTTTTACATTCAGTTTGGCCTTTCACATTGCTGCATTCTGGAAGGGATTTCCTTGTTTTCTTTTTAAGTTTACATTTTTATCTCAACTGTTTTATACGGTGCATTGTTTGGTCTCTCTGCATTGTTATTATACAATATATATACAATAACAAATTATACAATAAAGTCTTCACAGTTCTATGCATTTGAGGAAAAGTTATGCTTACTGGTGCTCCTTAAAACAAAAGCACTTATAATGGTGATTATTTTCTTGTGCAAACCAGTTATTTTTCCTCAAGTGATATTCACTTTTTTTTAAGAAGTCGTGCAAAGGAAACTTAACCTGACTTCCCTTTTTTGCAGATATGAATAGAAACAACAGGTTTGGTTTTGATACTTGGGATCATCTGACACCTGAAGCGGAAATGTAAAAGACCAAACTGGTTACCTGTAAAGCACTCTCTGGTATATTCTACTGTGAGTACTGGACCCTCAAGAGTTAATCGCTATTCTGGCACCAGCAGTCAGGTCTGCATAATCATAATGATAAAATAATCACAAAGACTCTATCATTAATTAGCAACAAATTATTATTCAAGAATAAGCAAAACCACTGCAACTTTTTTTTTTTTAAGTCAGAAACTGCTGGAAAAGCAACGTAGGCGAAGAGAGAAACAAATCCAAACCAGTACACAGAAGTAACTTTATTCTAACCAAGAACAGCAATTTTAAGTAAATTTCAGGCCATAAGAGTTTTTAAGTTTACAGAAAGAAACCTTACAGAATTAAATACAGATTTAGCCCCTCCAAAAAAGCCTTATGAAAAGTACCTTGCTCCCTGCCATACCACACATGGTGGTTTTAGTATTGTGCAATTCTTTGTACCCCACAGTACCAGGAAGTTGGGGTTACAGCACCATACTGGCGTGTAAGAAGACAAAGTTGCTGAGGTACATCCTTATTCTTCTTCATAACAAGCTACTGTAGAAAATCCAAGTTACATTTCACATTATAACTTTCCTGACGATAAAGCCAGTTCAGTAGGTTCCTGATTTCATAGAATCCTAGCAGCAGAGAATGGTTAGAATTGGAAGGGACTTTGAAGATCATCTAGTTTCAATCCCCTTTTCATGGGCAGGGACACCTCCCACTAGAGCAGGCTGATCAAAGCCCCACCCAGCCTAGTCTTGAACACTTCCAGGTTTGGGGCATCCACAACTTCCCTGGGCAACCTGTTCCAGTGCCTCATCACCTTCACAGTAAAGAATTTATGTCTAGTATCTGTTCTAAATCTCCCCTCTTCCAATATAAAGCCGTTAGCCCTTGTCCTGTCACTACACTCCCTGACAAAGAGTCCCTCTCCAGCTCTCTTGTAGGCTCCCTTCAGATACTGGAGGGCTGTTATAAAATCTCCCAAAAGCCTTCTTTTCTCCAGGCTGAACAACACCAACTGTTTCAGCCTGTCTTCATAGGAGAGGTGCTCCAGCCCTCTGATCATCTTCGTGGACCTCCTCTGGACCTGTTTCAACAGGTCCATGTCCTTCTTATACCGGAGGCTCCAGAGCTGGATGCACAGTGGGTTAATAATGGTTTGGCCAACAAAAAAAGAACAGTTCTATCTCCCCCATCAACTTCCTTCTTCACTCCCCTCTTCCCTCACAGAGTTACGGGGGCTCATACAGTTGCGTGCTGAATGAATTCAACAAGAAAATCAAGTTTTTTGTAAGGTTAGTGAGTTGAGTCAACTCACAAGGTATCAAAGAAGCATTAGAAAGGGCATCAGAGAGGAGATGAAAGTGCCTAGAATACAGCAGAGACAGGAGGAAGAAGTGGCACACACTTGTACGAGACTTTAGTCTGAGGTAAGTCAGTGCCACTGTGCGTCTCCGTGAATTGCTTCCTGAGTCTCTGCAGGCTCTCACCTGATCTCAGTCAGACACTGCAAGAAACCTCTTCCCCCTGGCTTATGTCTGCTGGGCAGGCTTCCAGCCTGGCTTACCATGCCTCAGCTGGGCAGCAAAGCCAGCACAAAAGTGACAATAGAAGAGCACAGCCTGGAGTAAGACCTTTGTCTTGCAGTGGCAACTAGCCATGATCAGTCCATTCAGTAGTCATGTGGAACTGTACGTTGAGAGGAGACATGTGCTCTAAGCAGCTTTGCTAACCAGTTTGATGAGTTCTCATGCAGTTTTACCTTCATTCAATCCTCCTTCCTTTCCTTGGGGAGGCAAATATTCACAAGTGTTAGTTCATATATAGAACAGGGGTCTCATAAATGAAATGGGCATTTCAAAAAGTAGTTTCTGGGGAAGAGGAGGACGACAGCACAGATTCAACCCCAAAGTTGTTTTCCAACTCTCCAGGAATATTTCCAATACCATCCTTGCTTGTTTTGCTGCATCTAGTCTCTAGTTTTGCTTTTTTTGTCCCTTTCAGTCTGCCTATTGCCACTGCAACCAGTACAGAGCAGCTTCTGCTATTCAAGCAGCTTGTCCCTGATGATGAGATACAAACAGACCTGTGTAAGATGATCTATAAAAACAAAAGAAGGACCAATAAGTTTTAAAAATCAAGATAATTCCCTCTGGCCCCATAAGAATCCTTCAGCTATATTCAGTTATGTAGGAACACAAGCCTCCATATCCTAATACCAATCTCCCAAATCACCATATCCACCTTTACAATGTTTTTCATAAATTCAGTCTTTAAAGAACTTTTACATATTCCATATCTGCAACAGAATTAATTGTGGAGCAAAACCACTAGGAACATCATCTGCAAAAGCCAAACAGGCCTGTTCATCAGGTGCATATATTTTCTTCACAGTTCTTTCCTCTTGAAGCTTGGTGACAGATTTTTTTACCCAACAGAGCTGTATCTAGCCCTCAAATTTCAAACTGTTAGATAAAAATAAAGAAATTGTTCTTCTTTCCGATATTTATTTATGGTATGCAGAAGAGATGTTATAATACTGTCTTTTCACAAGGACATTGGCAAATAGCTATGTGTAGGCTACGTCGCTTTCCCCGAACAATAAATAATAATGTTTGACATCTGTTAGGAAGGAGAAATTATAAGTTGTGGTAAACATCACAGCAAAAAGTTTCAAAGTTGCAAAAGTTGTGGTTTACAAATACAGTAGAGAGGCAGCCCTCTGAAAAACCTGCTTACAGCCAAAGTAGAAAACAAAGGAAATAAGGCGGTTACAGACACCCAGGGAGATATCAAGACAACACAGATGAATGTGATAAGCAGCATTCATGGTATACTCTCTGTTTATAGGTGCAATCATGGCTAAGCTGATCTAAAAGCTAACTGCTGACAAAGAAGGGTACTTGTGCCCCAGTAATTGTCTTCCATTGCTTTGACATTGAACGTCATCTATTCCAAATTTGTGAAACTCAGCAGGCAGAAAACTGCTTTTATGGAAAAGCAATTGTTTTTCTACTAATTTAGTTTCCTTAAACATCTCACGACAAGATCAGATGAGTAAAAGTGATGGCACAGGAGGGAGAGGGGGAACACGTGGCCATAAGGGTAGAGGAGCCTGAAAGAAAAACGTGGCTTTTGATAACAGCTAGCTGTGAGGTTTAAGATAATGCCATACTGCAACCGAAGTGCTGTCACTGGTTTCATAGGTATTTTGGTGAGGAAGAGTTTTGACGGTGGACAATGACATACCACAGACACTTATGAGAAGCTCCTTTCATATCCACAGGGAGAAAGAAAGATAAAGACAGCTGTTTTGAAAACTTCTAAGAAAGACTAACGGAAAGGAAGCTAGGGTCAACATCTCAAGAACTTTTCTTCTTTCTCAGCTGGATTGAAACTCAGCATTTCCCCTCAAAAAAACCTTTTCTTACATGATGCAAATCAATGAATGCTGAAAAAGAAAGAAAAATTACCAGCACTGTGTCAGGTCTGACAATGGGCTGAAGAAAATAAATGAACAATAAGATGATCCCAAGGGTCTCTTCCAACCTGAATGATTCTATGATTCTATAAATACACAAGGATTTTGAGCTGAAAGTCTCCAGCATGAAGGGATCACCTTCTTCCTTTGCTTTCTCAGTCTTCTTCAAAGATGTTCTCCTACCACACTAACGAGTTGATGCAAAAGAGGGCTTACAAGAACACACAAGAAGTCTCTTCCTTGAAGAAATTTATCATCTTATCCAGCACTGAAGAAAGAAAAGCTCTTTGAGTACACTACATATATAACTCATCCCTTTTTTACATTGCTTCCTTGTCATAAGTATTTTCCTTATCACCTACCTAAGCTTTGCTTTGACATCAAACCAATGTCAAACCTCTCAGTTTCTGTGACTACTTTATATAAAGTAAACAATAGATAAAATATTATATAAGTGAATGCAGAAAACTGTACATTATTTTAGAAAGACGTAAGCTGTTATCTTTAGGCATTTGTGAACAATAACAGACTATGGTTTCATACTTCTACTATAAAAAATTTGCTCTTTTAAAAAATTCAAACCAACAGGTACAATTTAGCCATCAATTCTACTTGTTTCAGAGCTCATATAACTTCGTTTTAAACAGGCCAGAAAAATTTTTCATGGGAAATTTCTTGTCACATTTTGAACCCATTACAAGTTTTGTCCTCATCTCTAGCCCTACTATTTATTACTTTGGTTACAAAAAATGAGCTCTGAACCAAGAAATGTCAATAAACATAGGAGGTTTCATCTGCTTCTCTTCACCAGATTTCACCACTATCTCTTCCCCTTGTCTCTCTCCATCATTTCTGATGAATTTCAGATTTTTGTTTCCTATTGCCAGAGAGAAAAATTATCTCTGTTCTTGATTCATGGGTTATAATTTCTTGTCTGTACCAGTGTCTAACCAAGTTTTCAAGTTTATGCTGACTAAACACTATGAGGAAGTCTAGGAAAGACACAATGACTAAATTACTGCATAAGTACCAAATACACAAAAGGGGACAAAGAAATGGGGCCATGTCTGGAAGGATGAATACCATGGTACAAACAACGATGTGGTATGTGTTCAACTGAAGTTTATTTTGATTTCTTCTTAAACATTATAAAATATGAGTATACAATATATGTCATTCCAAGCTAAGAGTAAAATGTATGCATCATGTGTACAAGAAATGCTTTAGATCCTCACTCTGGAACTGAGCTCCAGTCACTAGAATTTAATCCTTAAAAATACTTGAGAAGTGGAAGGAAGCAAGCACGAAGCAATAAACCCACAGACATTGAAAGTGAAAAACAATCAATGTACATTCAATACAAGACTTTAGTTAGAGCGTATTTTCCAAAACTGGTTTGAAGCAGTGTCATACCCACAAAGCATATTTGCAGAAATGTGAGCATATTGTTTCTTTTGCTGTGCTTTGTTGTCACTGAGGCGCCATGCAAGATGAATGGCACCACTGGTTATTAATAGTGACAAGACTATCTCTGTAATCCACTTTTTGTCGCAAATAACTGTATCCCATGCTTTGTATTTCATTGTATAATTTATTAGTTTTTATTCACAAAAAGAATTAATCTTTTAAGATTTTAAGAACTTCTGATAAAACATACAGTAGCTTTGAGATACACTATGTACAGCAAATTAAAGACCACAATATTAAATAGCTATTTATTGTTATTCTGTGATTTTAAAAGCAATATAGAGAGTATATCAACAAAGAAAACAAACAGTAAAGAACAAAACCAAATGTTGTTTATATGAGATAGCAGCAGGAATGGAACATGGATCTCTGCCTTGGGATTGAGGCTGAATCAACTGAGAGCTGCTGGGGCAGAGCAACACGGGCAAAGTTGTCCTGGGTATATGCTACAGACCCCCTGATCAAGAAGAAGGAGAAGAGGCCTTCTTCAGACAGTTGGCAGAAACTTAATGTTTGCAGGTCCTGATCCTCCTGAGGGCCTTCAACCATCCTGGTATCTGCTGGAGGGGCAACAGAGCAGGGCACAAATGAATCAAAAGGTTTGGGGAATGCACCCTCACAAAGGTGATGGGAGGAGCCAACAAGGAGGATTGCTCTGATGGACTTCACACTTACAAACAAGGAAGGACTGGTTGGGTATGCAAAGCCGCAGTGATTACGAGAGGTTGGAATTCAGGACACCAAGAGGAAGGAACAAAGCAAAAAGTAGGATCACAGCCCTAGGTTTCAGGACACCACAATGTGGCCTATTCAGGGACCTGCTTGGAAGAGTCCCATGGGATATAGCCCTGGAGAGAAGAGAGATCTGAAAAAACGGTCAATTTTCAAAGATTAGCCCCTCCAAACTCAAGAATGGTCCACCCTGACCTGCAGGAAATTGGAGCCTTGCAGGGATGAACAAGGACCTCCTGAAAAACCCCCAAACATAAACAGGAAGCATACCAGAGGTGGAAGTGAGGGCAGGTGACCTGGAGCAATACAGAGACACTGTCTGAGCATGCAGGGAGGGGAGATCAGTAGATTGTTTTTTTAATCTCAATATTAGTAAGGTTTTAGAGAGTTATTTGCCATACCATTCTCATAGGCAAACTGAAGTAAACTGTACTGTGGGGTGTACTGAAAACTAGCTGAACTGCCAGGCTCATAGGACTGTGGTCAGTGGCATGAAGTCCAGCTCAGCCCATTTCTCAGGGCTCAATACTGGGGCCAGTACTGTTCAACTTCTTTATTAATGGCCTGGATGACAGGAGACAGTACATTCTCAGCAAGTTTGCAGATGTTACAAGACTGGAAAGAGTTGTTGATACTCCAGAAGGTTGTTCTGCCATTTAGAGAGACTGCAGCAGGTTGAAGAAATGGGCAGACATGAACCCCAAGAAGTTCCACAAGGACAAGTGCAAGGTTGTGCATCAGTACATGCTGGTGGTGAACCAGCTAGAAAGGAGCTTGGCAGAAAAGGCCCCAGGGTCCTGGTGGACAAGATGAATGTGAGCCAGCAATGTGCTCTTGCAGCAAAGGCCAACAGCATCTGGGCAGCACTGGGAGCAGACTGAGAGAGCTCGTCTTTAGGTCATTGGATCAGGCTTGTTGAAAGAAAATTGCACTGGATATAATTATTTTTCCATATTCTCTCAGCAAGTTGTGATTGCAATGATAAGGTAGAATGACGATAGGGTAGAAGTACTGTCCCATAGCCTTTCAATCATCTCCTCTGTCCCTCACATCAGCAGAAGCTGAAGATGATGCAGATGACGTAGAAGTGAGACCGTAGAAGCACCTGCAGAAGAACAGTATACCTTTCCATAGCAAATGTGTTGCCTTTAACAGATACGAATATTCAGTGATCACCAAGATCATTCTTTTCAGCACTACTTGGCAGTGGCTTCACATGTTTAGCTTCTCTTCTTTGCTTTTGACATTCAAAAACATGAAGAAGTTAGTGAACTAGAGTGCTTTGCCTCTGTGTCCTAAAATAAATATTAACCACTAAGAATTCTTGAAGAATTTTCAGCTCTAAGGAGGCTTAGATGAGATGTTCTGCTATTCTTTATTTATAGCATATGGTCCTAGTAGCCGGAGATTCCCTTTTGAAGCATAAAATTGGGACTCAGAAAGATTTTCTCACCGCAGCTGTTGCACTTACTCCCACTAGAGCAAACTGCTGAACCTGCTCTGCCTTTCTTTATTCTAAATATTTATATTTGCAGACTAAAATAACAGATACTAGAATAAAAATTTAGCATCCCCATGATTTTTTTCCCAAGTTTGTTATTGCCCCTCTGGAAAATGGCAGAGCCGCCAATATCCACGTAGCATGGATACTGTTTGGGTACTTCACTTTATATCAGAATATACAGGCTGGCATTTCAGGTGCTACTTCTCAGTAACATTCTCTACAATAGCCAGTGCAGAATATAAATAAGGATATTTAAAAAAAAACATACAGGAAGCTGACTGAATAAATTCAAGACAAATTTATCCTGTTGGTGCAATCTCTTCTAGGAAGCAAAAAGCACCACGTACCCTACCAATGCTCTGATACTGTTGTGTATTTTGACAACAAATTAGCATTTATCAAATGAGCAGAACTGGAACTGTTTTCAAGACTCAACCACTTGTATAGGCAGACCTTCAGGCACAAGCACCACTTTGCAACATGATGAAGCAACACGGAGACTGGGCACATAGGAAATCCCACCAAAGTTATGAGTTCTCACCAAGTTTGGGTGGTGATGAGACACTAAACCAAACCCAGCTCCTTTGCTCTCTTCTTTTTTCATCTACCAAAAGACTCTCCTTCTGAGGGATCTGGTCTCACCGTTACCTGGCTGTATTGCTGATGTTACAATAATAATGCATAAATCTTCGTGGTTTTTTTTCAAATTGCAAAATGAAAAAGTAGTCTGTGGTGAAAAAGAGGCTTAAATTCTCCCTGCCAGCTTATCAGCAGTAGATCCTGACCATCCAAATTACTGCAGTAAAGAAAGCAGTTTGGGTTTTTCAATCAATTTGAAGTGAGTGCACGAAACGAGGTGCTGTCACCCCAACACGTTCAAGGCTTCGACTGAGAAACAGACAGTCTAACTCTCAGGAATCGTTCTCAACTTGATGTCAAGACCAAGTTTGACATTTTAATTTTAGATGACAATTTGACAATTATGATGAATCAGCCTTCTGTATTTTCCTGCTTGTGGATGGTAATGTCTGTGGGTTCCTTCTCTTACTTGCCGCTCCTATTCCAGAGAACTTACCGAAACTTAGATAACACAATGGCAAAACAATACAGACAGAAACTGAAGATCACTTACCATTTTTTCTCAGAACTGTTGGAAAGCTGGAATTTTGACACAATCCTGAGAAGCCTAAAATCACTCTACCGTTAGCACTTCATTTCCAGCAGACAACTTTCTCTAGAAGATACGTGCTAATGCTTTGCAGATCCTAGTCTCAGGAACTGTATCTTTATTTACTACTTGCTACTGAGAAATATTAGTTGGAAATCTGGAGAAAAAAGCTTTAAGAAAAAGGGCCATCATCCTTCTGTCTGCATTCTTTTTGTTCCAAAAAACAAGACCTACTCAAGTGCACATCAACCAAAAAAGACACTACACTGACAAAAGTTGGAATAGAGGTGGAAGAAGATCTGATTGAAACATATTTGCATCTGAAACTCTCAGTGATGCTCCAGATTTATGCATCTAAATTACAATTAAATAATGTTAAGGTTGCGAGTAACTCACAAGAGCAAAGAAATGTGCAATTAAAGAGAAAATATACCATATGTCCTTTGATATCTAGGCATATTGCAGTGCATTAAGAAAGTCATAAAAGAGACACCCTGTTGTGGTTATGTGTTCTGAGACATGTGGCAGATTTCCATGGTAGCTATCTATTTCCCTGCTTGTATGCATCTGTGCCATTATTTAAATGTTGATTTGGAGTGTGAATTTCCCTTTCCATGGTGAAAAAAATGGAGCTGCAGACTCTTTTTTCAGTGATTCTTTAGCTCCGTTGTTGTTTATGAATATGGAAGTCCTAGATTCTAAACATACGAATGAAAAATCATCACGAGGGGGGATGAATGGATTTAATGATCAGACAGAATTGGGCAAAAAAGGCAGTTGTAGTTACTATGGATGATCTTATATATCTTCATCTAGAAACAGTTGAATTCCAAACATTGCTCTCCCATATTTTGCATGGGAATAGGAATGTGCTACTAAGTTCCTCATATTTTATTTGGACTACTTTTGGGAAATAGAGGGGGCAATTACTCCTTTCAAGGTTCCTCACCTGTTGCATCCCACAAGCCTTTTTAATCCTCTGCTCAAAACCAGCCTTGAAATGTGGGAGAATAGGATGACGTGTTCAGATCTTAAAAGCAGTATTTATGTTGCTGACAACTAAGGCACATTGTCTCAAACGCTGTGACCACCAAGACAGCCCAATACTAAACCTTTTATAAACTAGAGGATAACTAGAGGATGAGAGCAAGAGGAGTTATATTTCTGGGAAGATAAAAACATTTTGTGGAATTCTCAGTGTTGGGAGTATTTAGTGAGAAACTGTTTACCCTCCAGTTGCTGAAGATTCCCGCAGCCTTGAGGCGCTTTCAGACACCTCCCCAGTTCTCCGGAGCCAATCATGTGCTTCTGCTAAAGAAGTTAAGTCCTTGTCATTCTATTTGCAGCTGACTAGGAGATGGTACCTTCTGGCTACATGCTGATTTAGCCAAGGCTGTCTTACATTCTTCATTCCTAGGATTCTTTGTTATCCTTTGTAATAACTAGAAATAGTACCAATTTGAGCACAGAGCTATTACAATCCTATACATATCCTATGAGTTCACTCCAAGAACATACAATAATAACCACAAATCACCATGAAGCATATCAACTTTAGAAAAAAAAACAGGTTTCTTCAATCCTTTTTTTTGATTTTGGTTTCCTACAAGTATGATAGCAATGATTGTCACGATTAAGTGTGTAGAAGGCAGAAAAAAACCCACCTAACTAGTACAAAAAATGGAGCCAGATACCGTGGTGATGAGTGAAATGGTTAGAAACAGAAACAGCCTAATGGATATGCTTGCATCATTCCTCCTCAGCACAACCTACAGTGCAAGGACTGGGCCAGGGACATTTTCTGTGGAGGAGAGCAAGCCAGATTAGTATTGCATCAGCTCAGGGTCCTGTATAATGTGAAGAGACAGGGCAGAAGCGGCACTGTTCTGTTAACAGAGAGCATCAAGCCCAGGTGGCAGGCCCTTGGAGAGGGGGATGCTGTAGGAATGCAAGAACAGCTTGGAGCCGCAGCCTGGGAACTGGCTGTCAAGGGAAAAAAGCAGGAGGTGATGGACAGTCACAGTCAATCCTAGGACAGCAGAGCCAGGAAGAGCAATCTCCAAGGGGCTGGGGAAAGAAGCCAGCCTAGAAACAGTCTGAGGAGACAGCATGCCAGTTGGGGAGCAGCTGTACAGCCACGGGGTGGCCAGGACGCCACTGACAAATGTGTGCTGTAACCAAAAGGGTTAGGGCTTGAGGGAAGAGCCAGGGACCTCAGCCAGCAGCAGCTGAGAAACACAGCAAGCGAGGTACCCAGTAAGGATCATGTCACTGAGCAGTGTCTTGTCAGCCACAGCAGCACTCCACTCTGTCAACCACAGGAGCAGAAAGCAGCTTCCGAAAGGCTGCAGCTCGGAAGGGAGCCTGCTGGGCAGCACTGGAGAGCAGGCAGGCTGGGCATGGGCAGGGGGGTTACCCGGGTACAAGCAGGGTTAAAATGCTTTAGTTTGGGATTTTCAATTTTTCCATTACCCTTTGCAACCCTCATTCTTGTAAATAATAGTCTCAAACTTAGCAAACTCGTTCACGGTGACCTTCAACAAAACCGACATTCCCTCCGGGGGCCGCAGCGAAAAAAGTCAAGGCCGGTTTTAGCACTTTCAGCACCGATAATTTATTTAAAGTTGCAGCAGTAGCTGCTTCTCCTCCCTCCGTTTCCTTCTCACGAACGGGGAAGCAGCGGTCGCCCGGGCGGGTAAGGGAGAGCCGCGGGACATGAGGGAGCCAGGGGTCCCACAGCACCAGCCGCTGCTTCCTTCCAACTTTCTCTTCACGATTTCTTCTTCCCCCTCCTCCCCGACCTGTCAGCTGCGAAGGAGCGTACGGCTTCCCCCGCCGGTTAGCACCGGTTCCGCCAACTACTGACTTCCCTTATGGGCTGGCCCAACGGTGCCAGGCCGAAACCGCCGCGGCCTCGCCGTGAGAGCGCAGAGCCGCCCGCCGCCACCGCCTCTTCTTCCTCACCACCCGAGGTGACTCCCCCCCCGCCCCGCCGGAGCGAGCTGCCCGGGTGCAACCATCTGCGGCGGCGGGCAGGCGGGGGAGGGAGGAGAGCGCGCCACTCAGCACAGCCGAAACGCCTCCCCTGCAACGCACGCACCGCAGCGCTCCCATCCCCCCTCTCGCCGGCCGTACCACTTCTCTGCCTGTCCGGCGCTGAGGCGCGCCGGGCAGGAATGTACCAACGCGGCGGAGAGAAAGGGGTAGCCGAGAAGGTCGAGGGACGGGGGGAGGCTACGTCGAAATAGCCCCGCGCTGACTCTCAGGGTCCCGTCGTTTTGCCCGAGTGGTGTAAGGCGGCTGCGGTCTCCCCGAGGCTCCCGCCGGCGGCGGGGAAAGGGGAGGAGCGGCCGTCATCTCCTTAACCCTTCCCCGGCGGGACTGGGATGGGCCGTCCCGCTGGGCAGCCGCCCCCGCCCTCCGTGTTCTTCCCGGATCGCGGCCGCCTCCCGCCGCTGCTGCTTCCGTGGGGCGCGTGAGCTGGGCGGGCGGTGGGGGCGGACCG
>VZTM01005769.1:60314-74702 GCA_013400555.1 Jacana jacana | reverse complement strand
TAGGGATGAATAAGAAGCAGCAGAAGGTGTCAGCTAAAGATGAACCAGCTTCAGGCAGTAAGAGCAGTAATACATCGCAGGTACAGTACACCAACCACCTCTGGAAGATTTATGGCTTTATGTTTGGGAAGTTGATAGCTGAAAAGGAGGTAGTGTTTCCATTGTGAAAGCTAACAGTTTTATTTTATTGACCAAAATCAATAACTTCAGAGACGGCAAACATCTAATACAGCCCAACTGCTGTACACTGCAGGTCTGCTGCTCTTCTTTTCCAAGCAGAACAGTTTAGGAAGAGGATGTAAATTAAATACAAGTTGCAAGATGACTTTAGCAATCCCTTGCTTTCTGAGTTCTTGACTTGCAGAATAATGAAACAAAAGGAATTGAGTGTGGGTATTGCTGGAAAATGAGTAGCATTTCATGTGTAACAAGTTGGTTTTTCTTTTTTCATGGCTTTTAGATGTTAAACCATTACAATTCTGCTTTGTCTAAAGCAAACTCATAGCATTTTTCTGTACAGCTAAATTTTGAGAAAGAAATCTTACCACTGTCTCTGTAGTTAACTCATAGAAATGACAGAATAATCTGGCTTTGGAGAGAGATTGGTATGTAACAGCAGAAACATTCAGAAATGGGAAGGCCAGTGAAATATCAGGGTAGTGGCCAAAGAATTGGTGATCACGTTCATGTGTTGTTTTTTTCTCTGCTATCAATTTGGGTTTTGGTAACACTGACATTTCTAATAATATTATTCATTCTGTAATAATTGGGAGCTTTTCTCTCTGGGTAAAGGAGTTAAAACAAATAATAGAAATGTTCTTAGAATTTCTGTTAAATGTATAAGTACAATCGAAATTTTCAGAAAGATTCCCTCTATCTTTGTTTACTAATAAATCACTGAAAATGGCAGGCCTTTCCTGTGTTACTTTTTCACTCAGTTTGTCTTACTGCACTAATTAAGTTTTCTCATGTTTTTACATCTCAGTCACAGAAGAAAGGACAACAATCACAATTTTTGCAAAGCCGTAACTTAAAATGCATAGCCTTATGTGAAGGTAAGCTGAAAGCCCCTGAAAAACTGTTTCAGTCATAGACAGTGTTACTGGATGCAGATCAGTGAGACCTTTAGATCCAGTATTGGTTGGTTTTAGGTAAGAGACTACGGGTAGGTGTGCAAGTACTTGCTTAACATCTGACCTTTATATTTCAGTTCAGAACATTTCCCTTGTCAAGAAAAACCTGTTTACACAGGCAGATCTTTCATGAAATAATCATATGCAGATAGTGACTGATCGTCCGGTCTGTCTTCCAAATGTGACTGTATCCCTGAGCCATAAAGATAACCTTTATTTGAAAATGTGCTTTATTTGAAACACTGGCTTCTTGCAAGCTCTTTACAAATGCATTAAACACCTAAAAGTCAGAGAAACAGCTTAACTGTTGAATTTCCAAATAATTTTTCACTGTTCAGGAAAGTATACTGTTCATCTAGTAAACAGTCTTTTTTCTATGATTGACTCAGAAGTTTTATGAAGTTGAAATCCACTGCATGAGTACAGTAATTCTTGGAACATTAGCTAATCTTTTAATAACTAATAAACATCACGAAGGTTTGAGACCAAAGAAATTAAAATAAGAATTGTACCAGAAATTGTTTGTTAGTCTCATTGGTCAAACAGAAAGAAATTATATTAAACTCAGTTTGGCCTTCTTTTGCAGCATTTGTTTATTTTTTAAAGCAAAAATTAAGAGACAGTAGAAAAGATGTTACTTAAAAATGGATGCTTTAAGCTATATGTGCTACTTTTTAATATATATACTTGAAACTTCAAATGAAATATTTAATGTACTTAAAGGGATGTCAGTGAATATGAAAATTAAATTTGATCTGGACATAAAAATACACAAATTTAGTTCTAAAACTTTCAGAAGAAGATATTAAATGAATCTAGGTTTACTGGAATTTACTTGGCCTTTCATGCACCAAGTTTCTAAATTCATATCTTTCACAAGGACTTCTTTGTCCATGCCATTCTTTCCTCACACTTATTAATGGATTATTGATTGTGTAAGTGTGAATTTAAAATATCTGGGAAAATATGTTTTACTTCATATTCACTTCACTCTTCTGTGAAAAGAAGTATTTAGGGGACAGGATTAATGTAGATTTTAAATAAAATTATATACAAGACAGAAATATTTGAAAAAAAGTTGGAATAGACTAGACTAGACTAGACTAGACTAGACCAGAACAGAGCAGAACACAGCAGAACAGAACAGAACAGAACAGAGCAGAACAGAGCAGAACAGAGCAGACAAGAACTCTTTCAGTTGGAAGAGACATACAACCATCATCTAGTCCAACTGCCTGACCAATTGAGGGCCGGTTAAAGCATGTTGTTAATGGCATTTTCCAAATGCCTCAAACACTGACAGAGTTGGGGCATCAACCACCTCTCTAGGAACCCTGTTGCAGTGTTTGACCACCCTCTCAATAAAGCAATACTTCTGAATGTCCAGTCTACACCTGCCCTGATGCAGCTTTGAACCGTTCCCACGTGTCCTGTCCCTGGATGCCAGGGAGAAGAGCTCAGCACCTCCCTCTCCAGGTCCCCTCCGCGGGAAGCGGCAGAGAGCAGTGAGGTCACCCCTCAGACTCCTATTATCCAACCTAGACTAACCTAAAGTCCTCAGCTGCTCCTTACCAGACACTCCTCCCAGCCCTTTCACCAGCTTTCTTGCTGTCCTCTGGATGTGTTCAAGGACCTTCACCTCTTTCTTAAATTGTGGGAACCAGAACTGCTCAAAGTATTCAACATGAGGCTGCACACATGCTGAGTACAGCGGGATGATCCCCTCCTTTGGCTGGATGGTCGTGCTGTGTTTGTGCCTTCCTGGCTGCCAGGGCTCACTGCTGACTCGTATTGAGCCTCCTGCTGACCAGCACCCTGACATCCCTTTCTAAAGGGCTGGTGCACAGCCCCTCCTCTCCCAGTTTATAGCTCTGCCCAGCATTGCTCTGTCCCAGGTGCAGAATCTGGCATTTTGACTTGATAAATGTCATCCCTTTAATCATATCCTAATGCTCCAGTCAAGCTAGATCCCTCTGCAAGGCCTCTTGTCCCCCAAGAGAGTCACCAGCACCTCTCAGTTTGGCATCATCATCAGACTTGCTAATGGTGCATTCAACTCCTGCCTCCAGATAGTTGAGAGAGAAATGTATTGAACAGAACTGAACACTGAAGAACACCACCAGTCAGATGTAGCCCTACTCACTACAACCCTTTGAGCTCTGCCCTTCAGCCAGTTCTTCACCCAGCACCCAATGAACCCGCTTATCCCACAGCTGGACAACTTGTCCGGAAGGATGCTGTTTAAATGCAGTTGTAGAAATTTATTAAATACATATTGCTGATATAGCTGCAACCTAGCAATAAAAAGCTTTCTTTCCTGTGTTGTGCTCGTTCTGCTGGTAATCAACTTATCATCAAATGCTCAATGTTTAGAAAACAGAAATGTAAGTTTTGGCAAGCTTCTTGGTCCCCTTGAGTCATAATTGCTATGCTTAATTTTTTAAAGTATTTGGTAGTATTATAAATTCCAAATTTGTCATATCTTAGGTCAAACTTCATCTGTAATGTCTTATTTTTTTTGCCTCAGCCAGTATCAAACACAAATATCTCCATGCCAAAAGTTGATTAGTTGACTCAGATCCTCCTTAAAAATCCTATGGCCATTTAAAATCAGTTTTTAATAAATATACTTTTATTTTTTCATTCCAATTGACAACTGGCGCCTATATATCAAGCATCTGTGTTTTCTGGAAAATATAAAGTATTTTGGAAACAAAAATCAAGTTCATTTCCCTGTTTGTACTAGCAGCCAACTCAGCCTACACCACACCACAAACATGCAGTGGAAAACTACACATTCCCAGAAGGCTGTTTAAGTGCATAAAAAGGCAAATATTTTAAAGCATGATTTCATCACTATGAAACTTATTATTCTTTTCCTGATAGTGATAACCTCATCCGATCTGCACAAACATGGAGAGATATGGGTAGTTCCCAATACAGATCACGTCTGTACAAGATTTTTCTTTGTGTGAGTATGGAGCTTCTCTTTAACATTCAACTTTGTTGTGGTTTTGACCAATCAGACAGATGATGACCCCTCCTTCCCCCACCCCTAATGGAAAGAGAGGAGAGGAGGGGATTAAAGAGATTCAGGAGTTTAGAAAAAACTAAACTAATGAATAATGAAAATATATATAATAATAATATAAAAAATTCTAAAAGGTAAATTAAAAATATAAAAGAAAGGAAAAAAGTATGCAGTCTATATAAAACCATATCAAGCTCCCAGGATGACAATCACGTCACCAGCAGGCAATCAGGAAAAAGTCCCAGGCTGGACTGGGTGACCAACAGGAGCTGGATTCTGGAGATGGAGTCAGGAGTGCTGGGATCAGGATCAAAGGCAAACGAACAGACAGGGTCCTCCTCAGACATCGGCCATGGAAGGAAGAGAGTTGACCCTTTGATCCTTCAGCCTTTATACTGAGCATGATGCAGATGGGATGGAATACCCCAGTTGGTCAATTCTGGGTCACCTGTGCTGCCTGCTCCTTCCCACAGGTGTGACCCCTCTACGCTTTTCTGCTTCCAACCCTCCAACGGGGCAAATAAAAAAATTTCCTGACCTTGGTTTTTCTAGCAATAAGTATAAGCAAGGGCCTCTCTGCACACCATCCATTGGTGTGATCAGGTCTTATCACTGTGAAAGAGAACAGTTTCTGAACAATGTGCTGTTAATTTCAGACTTTAGTTAGTTAGAAGAGGCCCAGCTAAAAAAGTAAAATTACTGAACAGAAAATTGGTTCTGTTTTACCTCAAACCAGGACAAACTTCCGTTCATCCTAGATCTTTTTCCCCATGTTTCCCCCAATAGTTGAAATTGAAGTAGATAATTGATGTTTCTTCCTAATTCTTTTCAGCATCACTTAATTTTAATCTTTCTCTGTACTTACTTCTGTTAGGAAATGTATGGATAATGGAGTGACAGAGATTTAGTTGATGTTTTGTTACAGGATAAATTAATGGAGACTTACTGATTTTTCCCACCATATAGAATTGCCCCCACATTACAGTAGGTCTACCCATGTATCATAAAATATCATTTCTATTTAGCTATATGTTTTAAAGCTGAGGATTTCACTGAAGGCTTCTTGTCTGTGATGTGAGCATTTCCCCTCTCACCTATGACTTCTTGCCTGTGGGTCCTAACGGCTTATTCCCCCCTTGGGGTTCCAGTGACAATGGCAGCCTTACCACCCTTCACTCCCTGGAGTCTAGGATCTGCATGTAATGGTGAAGTGCAGCAGAGCATTTTAATAGAGACATGTTAACACATGGGATAAGCACTCTTGATTGTTGAACAAAAGAGTTTTGGATGTTTTCAAGTAGATTAATAAAGCACTAATTTGATCTTATTTTCTGTATTTTTTTTTTAGTTATGAAGATGGTCAAGTGGGTGATACAAGTATAAATACACAGGAACCAAGCATTCATAAAGAGATTCTTCGAGTCATTGGCAATCAAACTGCTACTGGTTAAAAGGACCACTCTTATTTAATTTATGTGATTTGGAAGCCTTCCTCAGTCTCAAAGCTGGAATTTGAACTGAAGAAGATGCAAAAAACTAATTTATTATTATTATTCTAAGCAAATTAACCCTTTGAATACTTACTGTTTTCTTACTTAGTATTTCTTATCTCATCAAAATACCTGAGATGGTATGAATTAGCAACTGTAGGGGTGCAAAGTCTAATAAGATATTACAACTAATAATAATTAAACAGGCATTTGGGTTGCTCAGAATAAACAGACTTTAAAAAGGAGTTTTGTCCTGATATTTTTATATTAAACTTCAATTGGAGGTTTTAGTACTCTATACTGGTATTTTAAATTTAGAATGACTGAATTATAGGTGAGAGAGAAGATTTTATAGCAGAGCACCTGTATTATGCAGGATACTTTGCAATAAGTAAAATATTCTCATATTTAAACACAATAAAAGGTTGTCTGGAACATGTCAAATTAAAGAGGTGAGTTACCTGCAGCTATCATTGATTCATTTTATTTTCCACAAGTGCAGCTAGAATTTAGAGTCAAAGGTTAAAATAAAAATATTTTTTTTTATTTAATGAGTCAAACAAAGCCAAAAGTAATCAATGTGATGGTGTATATTTAGTTTATCTTCTCTGGAAACACTGTCTTATCCATTAAGCAACTCAGTTGCATTTTCTAATTATAAATATAAGCCTAGCAAGCATCTGGAAATCCTGAAACTGTTAACTTCCTTTTTATAAAATCGGGGCTTATATACTAGATTTTACAGTTTCTTTAGATCAAAAAGTTTTTTTAACATTTTCAATTTAGCTTCAGTGAAACTGCTGTGGTTAAATCCAGCCACATAAAAGTACATGCTGAATTAATGCTTTTACATGATTGAGTTGATTGTTGCTGCATCAAAAAATACAAACAAATGAAAAATTTTACTGGTTTTCTCTTGGCAAAATATTTTTATTAATTTCTTCCTGAGGGAAAACAAATAGATTCAAATCTCTCTCTCTCCTTTAATTAATATCCTTTTTTTCTAAGTGAGCATGGTGGCAACACAGGTAGAGAGGGGCACAGTCTCCAAGGCATGAAGCATATCCTGTGCCTTGATGAGTGCCCTTGGAGGCCCTCATGGTGGCTGTCCCGAGGCATCAATCACACACTAGAATATGGAGAGCAGTACAACTATTACAGGCCACCTCAGAAAGCAAAAAATAGACCAAATTCTCTATTATTTTATTTTCATATAAAGATACTGAAGCTCCAAATTACAGCATAACAAAGCAGCGATGTGTTTGCTTCTTTTAAGCATGACTGCATTAGATATGCTGTAATGGGTGATTCCTTCTGTCTAGTTCAAGCTACACTCCATTATTACTTGTTGCAACTGAAGCACCCTACGAGTAAGATAGTGGTATTGGGCATAGCAGCACATATTTGGAGATGTATTTTAGCACCCCAGAATTATTTTCTGGGAACTTCAGTTCTTCTGGGTTCACATCCAGACTTGTAAAGCAACTCCTGTTTGCAAATCCACGTTTTGCTATTGAATTTCTGTTGAATTTCCCCTGCTATTTGATGGACCCCTAACTTGAGAATCACTAATTGTTATCTTTTGTGTTGGGACACAGGTTGAAACAAAGAGGATTCCTGAAATAAGTCTGTGTAAGAACTGCCTTACGTTGTGCAACTGCACAATATCAGCATAATGCAGAAGTGGAGCTGAAACCCTGGAATGACCATCTCTATAATTTGCCCTGCAATATATATCTCAGTCACTATGTTTTGCATAACAAAAAGAAACTGGGAAGCAAGTCCACTAAGATACCCTGTGTTGACTTGCTGGGCTAATAGTCCACCACTCTGGGAAACCTCCTCAAAAAACTAGAAGAGAAAGATGACCATGAGTGAACTGGAGAAGCCAAGTAAGCGATCATGTTCCTTGTCCCTTAATGCTGCATTGGGATCACAAGTGAACCCCTTGAAGGAAGAAATCTGGAGTCTAGCGATGGCAGCGAGTCAGCCTTGGGTTGCATGGTGGGGTCACGATACTGGCTGTCTGTTTTGCCATCGTAAGTACAACCACCAGAAAGGGGAGAGAAAAACTCATCTCTTCCAAATTTTAAGGCTGCTCAGAGGTTTGTTTTAAATGAGTGAGCAGGAGGAAGGGACAGTGTGGAGGAAAGCAGAGCTCTGAGGTGTATGGGGGCCTCGCTGTTGTAAGGTGCCCCTTCAGGGAGGTGACTGGCTTATGTGTGAGAGAGAGAGAGGGTGACCAGGAGTAAAAGGCAGAATATGACGTGCACAGGCATTACAAAGCTGTGCAAGAGGGCAGAACCTTTCAGGGAGAAAGGTAGTTCTGAAGGGACAATGGCTTTGCTGGTAGGAAAAAAAAAAATAAATGAGGAGCTGTGGAATTGCTAACAAAGGCCATTAGCAGCTGAGATCCCACATGGTGCATGGCAGGAAAAGGGACTTGGAGAGCAAAGCTACAGTGAGGGGAAACACAGCCCATGGAGGTACGGGGCAGGACCATGCCAGCACATACCATGCAGCGAGGCCACCTAGGAAGGGGTCACGCTGTAGGGCACTGTGCAAGGACACAAGTCCAGTGTTCCACACAAATAACAATTGAATTAAAGGAAAATTCACTTGCTACACAGTAATGTGGTCAGTTTTTTCATTAGCCAATACACTAACAATAAAAATATTCTTCTGAGATGTTATATTATCTGTAGGTGAAAATGAGTCTTCAGATATTTTAACAAAGTACTAGTTCTCATAATTTTTAAAAAATGAGGGAAAAGAGGGATGTTTCTGGGGCTGCCTGTTACTGAAAAATAAATAGCCCTTCTGTAGCAAACTTCACAACTGAAACAGAAACTTCATCACCAAGAATTGGAATGTAAAAGCTCAAAGATGAGATTTTCTCTGAATGATTTTTCCCTTGTGGTTTTATCCAAGGGTGGAAGTTGCATATTGCCAAATTCTTCCAAATGCTTACATTCACGTGGATTCCAGGGGATGAAAAATAAAAAGCCATGCTCATGTGAACAAGGACCCTGTGTTACCCCCAGAGCCCTTGCACTTCCTTTCCTCTGTTATCAGAGGTATTGGTAATAGAGCAATCTTTGTAACTCATAAGGATGTAGGCTTTTTGCAGAGAGCTTTTAGTCAAAAAAGATTGAGGCCTAGGCTCTACTATCTCTCCTGGTAGAAATGTCCAAGAAGTCATACCATCTAGCTGTGACGGTGTCCAGCAAGGAGCAACAGAGGGAATTCTCGGGGAAAAACTTTCTAACCCCTTCCTACATCCCACAACAAATTACAAGCCCTCAAATAGGGAAGGTTTGACAGGAAAAATTATGTTAATAGCTTAGTGTTGCACCCTAATTATGAATTGCTATATTTATACTTCTGAATATTTTAAACGTTGAGAAAGCAACCCAAAAAGATGCTTTTAAACCTTTCTTGAGATTCAGGCAGATATTTAGCATTCAAGGGGTTAAGCAATTTGAGTTACCTTCTATGATATGAATCAGCATAGATCTGTTCTCTTCAGCAGTGCTACACTGTTTTGATAACCTGAGTCTTTGGCTCTGTATTACTTATCATAAAATGGCCGGTTTGTGTAATATTGTGCTTAATATTTTACAGGAATTAGCCGATGACACCGGAATTGTTTATGCTAATATTTTTCCTCTAAAGCCCTTGAAAAACTATTATTGATGCTGTATAATTTTAATGTTATAGTTGTTGGTACTAGAAATGCATCAGATGAATAATGCTAAGATTATGCTTTTGTTAATACAAGTGCAAGATCACTTCAAATGAAGACTTTGTGCTTAGATCAATTATACTTTGCTTATAAACCACTTACTACTGTGAAAGCAATTAGTGTACTTCCAACATGGATGAGTACAAAGTGCAAAAAAAAAAAAAAAGAAAAAGGGACAACTGAATGACAAGATTCATGATTTTTAAAGAAACACTTAAATATAAAACAGTATGTAGTTATATAAACATTGTATTGATTTAGATGGATTTTTTTTCTTGGCTCTAGGAAACGTTAAGGCAGATACAGAGACTATGAGCCATGATTGACCAGGAGGTGATGCTATGGGAGCAAAAGCACTCTGTAATCTTAGCATTTTCACAACAGATAGGTTTGGGGCCTGATCCCACCTTGTGCTGAGCACCCAGTTGGAGATGGCCCTTTGAGCCAGACGTAGGTGGTTTTTGTGCTAGTCACTCCTCGCTCTCCTGGTAAGTTTTTGGGAAGCTGCTGAGGCAGAGGCCCACGGCCATGGGGTCAGCATGCAGACACCCACGCATCGCAGGGCCCCTGGAGCTGGGCGGGAGCTGGCAGGACTCGGCTGCTCTGTGGCTGTGAGATGTCGGGACGGCAGCTGTGGTGGCGAGGCTGAAGGGGGAGAAAGGGGCAGCCGAGGCCCAGCCTGGCCATGCACAGCCCTTCAGCTGGTGCTGTGGCCATGGTGCCAGCAACACCGTGGCAGCCCCGGCACTGTGGCCAGGCATCCACTTGTCTCTGGGGGCGCACGTAGGATCCTGCCGTGCTGTATTTGCAAAACTGAGGCATTAATCTGGTGTCCTGCGCAATTTCTTCGTAACAAACGCTACCTCAAGGTGAAGGATGAGCCTGTTTGACTCAACAGAATGGGGCCTGTTTGGAGAGCGATTCAGATAACGCGTAGCACTGGAAGTTGTTCAGAAAGGGTCTTGAGTCTAGTCAGCCAGGACTATGATAATAATCACATTTATTGCTTAAAGCGCTCAGGAGTGCATGGACACTTGTGCTTCAGAAGGGGATAAACATAAATGGGAAGATTTACTCAAAGCGGAGCGGCGTTCTGCAGGCATGGTGTCAAGTGAAACGCAGAAGGACTACAGGTCACCAGTAGTTTGAATCTCCGTATTTGGGATTGAGACCTGTGGGGTCTGGAAGTGATGACCTCCTCTGTCTTTCCTGGGGTGGTGCTCAGATTCCCCAGCTTGCTGGCTGGAGGGGCAGCCACCGGCAGGAGCCAGGGGGGAACCAACACCTTCAGCTGCTGATCTGCATTGTTTTGATGGCGTGTTCCTGCTAAGTTTCAGTCCGCCGCAGAATGGCTACGATGTAAATTACTACCCATTTCACTTTGCATTGGGGATTTGTGTACATAGTAGATATAAGACTTTTGTAAGGGAAACAAACAAACAAAAAAAGTCAAGTAGTTTTTAGGTGAACATATCTAGCGTGTGAAAAACCTGTTAAAGAGTAGATTACATTAAACATTTACCAGCAAGTCAGTAAAAATAGTCCTTATACACATTCAATATAATTTAATGTTCTAAAAAAAAGTTTTTAATTTACCCAGTATGTATTGTATCTTTGAATTTTAAGAAGCAGCCAGTCCTTTATGTAAACATACAATATGCCTATGTTTCTGTTAACTCTACAGCCTTTTTTTCTCCAAATAAATTTATTAAATTCTGTGCACAAAATAGTACTGCAGCCTGCTATTTAGCCTATGGTGCCTTAGAGTTACTACAAATATTTAACAAAATGTACATAATGTAAATACTGCCAGAAGATCACTAAGGCCAAATATTTTCTCTATTCACTTTTTACTGCACTTGCTTTCTATTGCTATTTAAGCCTCTTTTATCCAGCTTTGTAACAGTTACAACATTGTAGCCAATGTAAACGTTTACTTTCAATAAATCAGAATTTGTTCAAGAAGCACTGTGCATTTGGGCACTATTTTGAGAACTCTATTCGAAGTTAAAAGAGTCATCTAAGAATTAGCTGAATCTGAAGGAGTTTCTTGTCTTTTGCTAGTCTCAGTGACATCTAAAGGTTACGCCATGCTTTTACACATATTATTGGAGTGAATTTTTTTAACAGCATTCATTTCAAAAACACTTAGATGAGCAGTAAAACCAGCTTTCCATGCTGTGATTATCCGAATGGGTTGCATGACTGATTCAAAGTAGAGATACTGAAATTAAACCAGTATTTTGCATGTACAATATCATATAAAATGCATAAGGATGTATCGAGATGCATTTTATAATGGCTTTTAAAGAAGAAGGCCTCTGTTTCTCTGTAGAGCTGTTTTTGTCATGAAAACACAGCAAATATAAGACAAACCATGTCGTACTTTAATGTGGGTATGTTTAAAGTATGAATGCACATCTGCAACTCATAAAATATACAGACATTTGTGGGACTGGTTATTAATTCAGTGAGTGTACTATGTTTTTCACTGCCTGTGAGCTCATTTTAATTATATGGGTTGATATTAACTTGTATCTTTTGAAAGTTTTAGCTTTTACTTTGTAACATTTATTATTTTGTTATTGTGGATTTTCCATCAGAAAAGTGAAAATAGTACTATTATTTTGAATGCTGTTAAATATTTTACACAAATATAACTACGCAAGAGAGGAAGAAATACGTCAATGCTACTCTAAATGACTGATAATTTGCCTTTGATTGGAATGTACAGGCTGGAGCTTGAATTTTGTAATGGCACTGATACTCCACATTTTGGGGACCATAAAGTTGGAAGAAACAGCGACTCTAAACTGGCAAAACAAAAGCTGAACAAGAGATGCAATCTCAGACTTCACTGCACCCAGTTCCCACAGATAGCAGGAAGGACAGAATTTATACCAGCTTTGGCTTGACTGATACTCGTTTCCAAGTCACGGCATGAAAAGCTCTCCCAATATGCACCAAGAGTCAGTTTTCCATTGAGAAAGTTTATGGCATATTGTATCACCTGTTGAACAGTTCAGTGCGGGACCCAAGAGATTAATAACCCAAACTTTAATTGACAGCAATACAAATTTACTGCAATGGACCAAAGCTGCTTTCAAATGTATATATTGTCTTTTTGACAGGAGGAAGAGCAGAAAATCTATGAAAGAAAATGTAACCATTGGAAAAAGTGTGTGCTGTAGTCATCAATCTGTTTGCACACATAANAACCCACACGAAAAAACCTAAAGCGCAAAACCATAGATTTTAAATTGACATTTTTTATTATCCCTCATAATAGCTCCCTCAGGATGATTTTCTTAAATGTGGCAAACATTTTCTATTCACATTCAAGGTAGAGAAGTGTAATTCAACACACAGAAATTGCAGCCTCCAAACGGGGCATAAGACCCTTTTAGTAGCAGAACTGANGCACTGTGCATTTGGGCACTATTTTGAGAACTCTATTCGAAGTTAAAAGAGTCATCTAAGAATTAGCTGAATCTGAAGGAGTTTCTTGTCTTTTGCTAGTCTCAGTGACATCTAAAGGTTACGCCATGCTTTTACACATATTATTGGAGTGAATTTTTTTAACAGCATTCATTTCAAAAACACTTAGATGAGCAGTAAAACCAGCTTTCCATGCTGTGATTATCCGAATGGGTTGCATGACTGATTCAAAGTAGAGATACTGAAATTAAACCAGTATTTTGCATGTACAATATCATATAAAATGCATAAGGATGTATCGAGATGCATTTTATAATGGCTTTTAAAGAAGAAGGCCTCTGTTTCTCTGTAGAGCTGTTTTTGTCATGAAAACACAGCAAATATAAGACAAACCATGTCGTACTTTAATGTGGGTATGTTTAAAGTATGAATGCACATCTGCAACTCATAAAATATACAGACATTTGTGGGACTGGTTATTAATTCAGTGAGTGTACTATGTTTTTCACTGCCTGTGAGCTCATTTTAATTATATGGGTTGATATTAACTTGTATCTTTTGAAAGTTTTAGCTTTTACTTTGTAACATTTATTATTTTGTTATTGTGGATTTTCCATCAGAAAAGTGAAAATAGTACTATTATTTTGAATGCTGTTAAATATTTTACACAAATATAACTACGCAAGAGAGGAAGAAATACGTCAATGCTACTCTAAATGACTGATAATTTGCCTTTGATTGGAATGTACAGGCTGGAGCTTGAATTTTGTAATGGCACTGATACTCCACATTTTGGGGACCATAAAGTTGGAAGAAACAGCGACTCTAAACTGGCAAAACAAAAGCTGAACAAGAGATGCAATCTCAGACTTCACTGCACCCAGTTCCCACAGATA
Organism: Jacana jacana; assembly: GCA_013400555.1. Classification (NCBI taxonomy): domain Eukaryota; kingdom Metazoa; phylum Chordata; class Aves; order Charadriiformes; family Jacanidae; genus Jacana; species Jacana jacana. Next base: position 60,969 of record VZTM01005769.1, on the reverse strand, counting down.
GCAGGAAGGACAGAATTTATACCAGCTTTGGCTTGACTGATACTCGTTTCCAAGTCACGGCATGAAAAGCTCTCCCAATATGCACCAAGAGTCAGTTTTCCATTGAGAAAGTTTATGGCATATTGTATCACCTGTTGAACAGTTCAGTGCGGGACCCAAGAGATTAATAACCCAAACTTTAATTGACAGCAATACAAATTTACTGCAATGGACCAAAGCTGCTTTCAAATGTATATATTGTCTTTTTGACAGGAGGAAGAGCAGAAAATCTATGAAAGAAAATGTAACCATTGGAAAAAGTGTGTGCTGTAGTCATCAATCTGTTTGCACACATAACCAATTACTTTTTTTGTGAATTACTGTGCGATGCAGATTGCAGCAAATAATTTTGCATAGGTCACACAACCTCGTCCTTTTTCAAGAGGAATTTGTCCACCTGAAACACAGGCTACTTAAATAGAGCTGCATTAAATGAATAAAGCAAATAGTAACTACGGGCCACAACCTTACTATGTTCCAGCTCTCATCACAGTGCAAGTTCTTTAGTAACTAAAAAGAATTCTTAAAGAATATAACAAAGGCTTACTTTAGGGCTCAGTGCCTTGCAAAAGCCTAATGTCAAAACAGGTAAAAAAGAGGAATTGCATATGGGGAA
>VZTM01005769.1:42723-54950 GCA_013400555.1 Jacana jacana | reverse complement strand
GTGATGCTTTTGAGATCTAACACTAGCATTTCAGTAGCAAAACTATAACAGCTTGAGAGTTCAAATTCTCCGCTCACCTCAGCATAATCACGTTGGGGTTCTCATCAATGCTATGTGAGATGAATGCACTACACTGTTTCCTCCACAGTCCCCTGAAGTACATGTGTGCACATTTAAACTCAAGTCAGAGCCTGCCCTCTGCACATGCATACAGCAGTCCTGAAAGAGATCAGCCACAAAAACTGTCATAACTTTCCATCCACATGGTAGCTTCCAGCTCCTCCTGTTTGTTGCCCATGCTGCGCACATTTAGAAGCACTTCAGCTGGGCTGTCAGCTGTGCCACCTTCTTAAGTGAACACCCTTTGAGACATCTCACAGGTTGACTCTGTGGACTTCAACTATCTTCGGAGCTGCTGGTTCATCTCCATAAGACTTTGACTCTAGTGCAGCATCAGCAGCCTGCCTCAGGGCTATAGGCTGAAGGTCCTTACTAGCATCCCATCCCACCACTCTAATCCTGATGAGATTCTCCACAGCTCATCACAGACAAGCCTGATATTATTACCCCCATCCCCTTCACATCTAGTTCAAAGCCTTTTCAATCAGCCCCGTAATCTCTTGGGCTAGAAACCTGTTCCCCTCTGAGAGAGGTGTCTCCCATTTGATGTCAACAAACCCAGTGCTGTATAGGCCAAGCCATTGTCAAAGAAACCAAAGTTATGGCGGTGACACCATCTACGGAGCTATTTATTAATTGACTGGATTCATCTGTTCCTCCCGGTGTCACTGCCCACAGCTAGAAGGAGTGATGAAAAACTAACCTGTGCCCCAGTTTCCCTTACCAACTCCCTGAAGTCTCTTTTTATTGTTCACGGACTGCCAGTCACAGCTTCCTCTGCACATACAAGGAAAATCAATAATGGTTAATAGTCTGAGGATTTCACTGAGGACTACAATACACAAAACTGTCTTTAGATTGTAAAAGTAAGTGGGTCCAGAGGAGGTCCACAAAGACAATGAGAAGGCTGGAGCACCTCTTGTATGAAAACAGGCTGAGAGAGTTGGGGTTGTTCAGTCCGGAGAAGACAAGACTCCAGGAAACCCTTGTAGCAGCCTTTCAGTACCTGAAAGGTACTGAAGAAAGCCAGAGAAAGACTTTTTTTCAAGGGCATATAGTGATAGGATGAGGGGTAATGGTTTCAGACTGAAAGAGGGGACATTTATATTAGATATTAGGAAGAAATTCTTCACTGTGAGGGCGGTGAGACACTGGAACAAGTTGCCCAGAGAAGTTGAGGAGGCCCCATTCCTGGAAGTGTTCAAGGGCAGGCTGGATGCGGCTTCAAGCAAGCTGGTCGAGTGGGCAGTGTTCCTGCCCATGGGTTGGAACTAGATGATCTTCAAAGTCCCTTCCAACCTAAACCATTCTATGATTCTAAGTAACTAGCACAATAAAGCGTTTTCTGGGTTTTGTCACTGGTTGTGTGGGTGGAGAGGAGAGCTCTTCCTCAACAATACCAACATGTCCTCGAAGAAAGCTGGCTCAAGCACAACAGTGTGGATGGATTCCTTCAGCCCCTTGCTGGGAACTCAGGCCTCAGAGTCCTGGCTGATACCAGTTGTCAGTAGAAAAGTTCATGAGGGAGTGAAGCTAATCTGTGAAAGATAAAACCATGATTTTATAGAATTAGAGCTGCAGAAAAGTGAGTGTGTGGGCGATGTGTTTTTCTGCCAGCATACCAATGACCAGCTGGGTTCTGGGTAGTGTTCCAACGATGGAGAAGTGTGTGTGCAATGTTATGTACCCAGTTATTTTCCATATAAAGAGCAGTGCTATCTATATAGTTGTCCTTTGCACATAAAACTAACTCAAATTAATCATTCTCATAGGACTTTCTTTAGCCCTGGTTCTGAACTTTGAGAATATCCCCAATTGAGAATAAATGTTATTACTGGAATTCTTACAGGAGACTGGACTACCACGGCATTTGCTAAAGCTGGAAGAAAAGACAAGTCATGCCAAAGAAAGGGTGACAGATATCCCCCACAACCTGGTCTGTTCTTCCCTGTGGAGCAAACATGAAATTTAATTATCTCAGTCTAAGAAAGAAAACCATGAATCCAAGTCTCCCAGTAGTGATAAACTATAGCGCTTTTTCATAAAAGCCAGTGCCATCTTTGACAATAATTAAAAAAGAAAATGAAATGTGCTCAGTTTTTCTGGAAGAATAGGTATAACACACCTATCTTTGACACTTGATAGAACACACCTATTTGGTGCTTTGGTGTATTATAGAAGTACTGGTCTAGAGCTGCCCAGCAGGCATCTAATCTCTGGAAAAGTATCACCTATTTTGTGTTTTCTGAATTCTAAGTAAATATTGGTTTGTATATAGATTTAAGATTTCTTTTTACTGGGTACAGCTGCCTCCATGCATTTTATTGGAGCGTAGTCACTCTCATTTGATTGTTCAGGTCCAGCTACCATAGTCATCTTAATGTTTTTTGCCTTGTAATCCCAGATTTTTCAAACAGACTTTGTTAGACTTCCAAAATTTTTTTCCAGGACCTAAGAATTAGCCAGAAGGGAGGGGAATAATGATGGACTATAAAGCTGAAGCTCAAGTTTTGAAGTAATTTGTTTCCTTCTCCCAGAATGGACTCATTTATACCTTTAAAAGCAACTCAGCCATTTATTTGTTCCTGTCACCTGAGTAAAGCATTGTGTTTTGGTTACTTCCTTAATGAATGACATATTGAAAACATATTTTTAACTTTGATCTCATGCATGGTTGTAATATTTGATAACCCTGCAGGTAATGAAAAAACAAACAAACAAACAAAAAACCAACAAACAAAAAACACTAAAATGAGCACTTGAGCATTCCTAGGTGTTATTAGATATTTTCATCTGAGGGAAAATGATGACATATGCAACTGTAGTAATTCTCTTCCAAATTTGCTGAGCTTCAGGATTAGATTTGATACTATTTCCGCTTCCTGCTGCTGTAGATTTTTGTCATTTGCCTCCATTTTTATTACTGCAATGAATTATGTAAACTGATAATTATTATTATCAGCTGTGTTGAAGCATTGAAAAGCATTATTAGATATGGCATTTCGCCACAAGTTATGTGGCCAAAATCCATTTAATGTCTAAGCACTTAAGTACAGAGGGTTTTCAGGATCTATGAGCCCTGAGCTTTAGATTTTGACTTTATAAATCTTTGATAGTGTTCATCAAATGATTAATACATCATCTTGGCTGGAGAAGGATAAAATAAATTACCTGTATGGATAACTGAATATTTAATTTTTATGTCTGTGAAATGGACAGTTCAAAAAACCTGTAATGTTACTTGATCTTCCCTCAGAGTTAAACTTGAGAGATTTGGAATCGTATGATATGATTCTTTTTCCATATTCTTTCTGTTTGACAATAAAGGCTGTCTTTTCACTGAGATGTCACATAGAATAGGGTTGCAAGAGGATACCAGTTAAGTTTTGTGATATGGCATACAACCTGGATATTCATATTTCATATGTTTTACACTTAAAAAGAATGCTTATTTCAGAAGATTTTAATTTTGTTTTACGTGGAGAGAACACTAGAAACAGTTTTTAAGAAATAAGGAAAACAAATATGTCTTGACAATCTACCAACTGTTAAATGACTACACATTTGTATATATTTAACCATGGCAAGGAAGAAAAAGGTTTTCCCTGTTGAAACACTGGTCTTGAGGTCAGTTTAAGAAGTACACATGAGGTGCATTTTGCAAATCTGACTTGCCAAAATGTGGTACTATCTCACAATGTAACTGAAAAACAGTAATTACAAGACAGTCAGTCCCAAGTACTCTCTGGATGCTCTTTGTCCCTCTGTTTCCCTTGTTTTAGCCTTGATTTTCTCTTTACAACTACATAAATGAAATGATACATGTTAAAAAGGTGAGGAAAGCTAGACTGCAAGCAAACGTGGCTAAAACCAAAAATAATCTTTAACTTCTTGAAACTGTTATCTAAGGCATAAGAGTAGATATGACTGTTCATTTTGAACATATCCTTGTCTGGCACTATTGCAGGGATAACATATGTACTTCAGCATACGTAGCACTGATTTAGCCAGGTGCTCTAGATGGCTTGGTGGCAATATATTTAATATACTCCTAAACAAAATTGACTGTGGTATTTTAAATACTTTGTATATACAGGTGGGGAAAAATCCCCAACATATCCTATTTGTCTTTTGTCTTTCTTAATTAGAAATGCTTTCTGCACCCTTGGGTGTCTTCATTGTGACACAGTTGTGAATGATTGTAGAGTCTTATTCACTTATGGATATTTCTTTTACTTACATCTTCACAATTGTTAGCCAACTCACAGCTATGAATGTATTGACTACACAAAGGTTTACTTACAGTACTTCTAAGGGAAGTAGGTATTACTGTGGCCTTCCACTTTAGAGAACAGGAAACTGAGGCACTGAGCAATAACATGTCCCCTGGCACAGAGTACCACATGCTGTTCCATGGAAAGCCAGTGTTTCCAGGCAACAAATGTGATTATTAATGCAAAGGTGGAGGCAGAAGTAGGCTGGTAGAAGCAACACAGAAGGAGTGTGAAGTGGTGAGCTCTTGATTCTGAGCATCTGGATGTCTGAAACAGTCAGGTTTCAGTTGCAGCCACAATTCACGTATGCAATTGAACAACATTATTAGGTAGCCTAACAAAAATTCCAGTGTGTTGTCCTGCTTCTGGACTGAGCAGCAAGGGAATTTAAGGGATCTCTTACTGGGGGGCACAGGTATTTGGGCCAAAACTGTATCCAGCACCTTACCCCTAGCCAGCGTGATGCAGCAGAACAGACCTTTCTGGCCCATCACAGCGCATGATTTGGCTTCATTAAATCACCGTGCGGTTGTCAGTTCTTATTAGTTCTTACTTTGTACCTAAGTGATTTGGGTATTTCATTTGAAGAAAAGTAAGGGAAAGAAATAGAAAAATCAACAAAGTTGTGGTCTTTTACTTCCCCTCTTTCTTTCTGATAATGTCTGAAAGAAACCATTCCATCAGAAAAACAGCCAAAATGTCAGGTTCTACCATGCATAGTGGATAGGCCCTGCCACCCAAGGAGCTAGCTTAGGTGCCTGGCAAGCTTCCATGTGTGAGGAGGTATTAGTGGCAGTATATTACACTACTTAGAAGCCATCACAAAACACATTTTCCAGTTATGCAGATAGGGAAAAAAGCGGTGACAAAATTTTATCTTGAAAAATATGCTGAGAAGAAGCAGGACATTTTAATGCCCCTACAAATGCGGTAAGAGGCCATTTCTTAGACTCGGTTTTCATCTTAGGTTATAACTCCTGTCACCTGCACAGCAAGCTCCTCAGACTGCCTGAGCATTGGGCTCAGGGTTAAACTGTCTCCAACTACTTTTTCAGCAAGAAAAATTCTGCAGTCTGGCCAAAGATCAAGAGTGAATATTTCAAAAGCATTTGATGCCTAAGAACCTTAAATTCCATTTTATAAACCATTTCTTCCACTTCTTGGGTTTCAGCAGAACTGTATTTCTACGTATTTTACCACTTCTAGGCAGGACGAGGAGCCAGTTAGGTGTTGATGTACATTACAATATCTGACTTCATATTGCCCCAGACATAAGACTGTACAGGAATATTTGGAAGAAAAAACAATTTCATTGGAAAGCAGCAATTCAATAAAACTTCAAGATGTTTTGTGGTGATGTATTGTTTTCTGTGAAGAAGTATTAAATAGGTACAAACAGATACACTGCCAATGCGCTGCTGAGGAGCCTTTATTTCCATTTCTCTGTCTCCTGGGCAGCCAGCCAGCTCCCAGCAGTGGTAAGGATCTCTGCTTCTGGATTGTTGCTCTGTAGCACAGAAGTCCCAAACATACTCAGGGATGCCTGGGACTCTGCCAGGTGATTAGGGACATGAAAGCTTGGGAGGATCTCAGGATGCAGAGATTCAGTGCCCCAGAACCACACCTGCAGAGCCCCATCCCCCAGCTCTTCTACAGGATGTTGAGCTATTCATTAAGAGTCATTGCAACATGCCCACATCTAATGCTTTGTTTCATAACGATTTGTGTTGGATTTTCCGGTCTGGTAACAGTTTTGCAATTCTTATATTTTGCTCTAGAGAAAATTTTTCCACACTGAGCTCGGTGCTGAGTGAAAATTCTGGCACTTGTAGTGTTTGCTTTATTTCCTCTCCCTGGACTAGTCGTCATCTGAGAATCAGCTATCCACAGTCAGCTATCAGCTATACTACTGTTTTCATAGAACAGTTCACATATCTTCTTTTCATGTCCCCCAAAGTCACCTTTTCTTCAATTTTTCTCCCCCAAAAGGAATGTATGTTGTTACAATGTAGCACCCCCAAACTAGTCCATCTTGCATTAATTTGTAAACAGTTTTCTAGCCTGCACAGAATATATTTCTTTTCCTACTACCAAACCTTTGTTTATTTTACGGATACTGAGTTTGCAGCTGTTTTTTTTCATTCCAGTTTATTTCAACACATTAAAAGAAAAATGTTTCTGACCAGAGTGTATTTGGATGTTCGTCTCTGTTACCTCCTCTCACATAGCCATTCACATGTCGTTTTGCATTCCACACCCTATCCTCTACCTGCTCTGTCTGGGAGAGCATCAAAAATTCATTGTTGGACAAAATTTGTACAGGTGTGAAAAAGAGATACTTACAGAACTGCCTAAATGAGTTAGAAACACTGCAGTGAGATAAAGCCACTTTTGTGAATTCTGCCAGGAACAAAACTAGCTACTTTTGTAATAGCCTTTAAAACCTGGTCCCTTTTCTTCCTCTAGACATGCATACCACAACTCCTGCATGGCTCCATTTTGAAATCTGTGCTGATTTCTAAAGGCTTTTGTAATATATAGTCACTAACTCCACGTGGTCCCATAACATCAGCTGCAACATGTTTGAACATAGTAATTGGACAAGTAATCCTTCCAGGGGAAAACAAATCATGTCTGGTTGTAATCATCTGAAAAGCTCTTATTTCCATTCTGTGCAGTGTTTGAGATACTTTGTTGGAGAGAGGGAAGTAGTTGTGCTAAAAGGCAACTCGTGAATCTGGCAGAGAAAGATCCTGTAGATGAGCGGAATGTAAAATCACACTCAATTTTGTAGCAGGCATAACTACTGGTTATGGGGCGGAGTTACCTCTATATTTCATCCTAAGAATATACACCTATCTAAAAGACTCTTATAAAGCTTGTAACAGGATTTATAGGGTGAAATACAATTAATTGTGCTGTTCGGAAGCTCAGATTTGATAATAAAGTCTTTTTCACAGCACCACGTCTACAAAAATCTGCGTTAGTCTTTCACTCTCCCTGTCAACTAGTTAGACAAGTAGTAAAAACTGGATCTCACAATTTTACTGCCTTAGATATCTGCCCTGGAGTGCTGAGTCTTTAAGGGGACTGCAAGTCCAGGAATACCAAAATGCATCAAAATAATCCTATGTAAAATGATTTGTATAGGAGTAATTTCATTTGTTTTTCACAGGAGAATTTGCTCTTAATGAGACAACCCTTTCCTCAAAGATGAATAATGGGGTGACAAATTATGGCATTATTTGCAAAATTTTCCAACAAGGAAGAAGCTGTAGGATCATTGTGGACAGTTCCTTTGAGAATACCAACTCTCTACTCAGCTGTGGTCTAGAAGAAAAATGAAATTATAGGAATTACTAGGAAGGAATTTCAGAGTGTAACATGGATCACTGTATCCGGGTCACCTGTGGCCTCTATACTGTTTAGATAATGAGATCTACACATACTATAATAGAGGTACAAATAATGCAGGGGATGAACATGTGACTAGAGGCTCCATATGACAAACAGGCTCTGACTCCAACTTTTGGAAAAAGGTGATTTTAGGGAGAAAAGCTATGTAAAGTCATCAGCACCATAGAGATGGTGAAGAGAATTGTTGCATCATTATTTCTTATAACACCAGCAGTTCAAAGGACATAATAAAATATACAAAACAGACATAAAAAATGAGGTGCTTTCCACATGACTCACAATCATATTGTGAAATGCATTGCTGGAGGATGTTGAGGAGGCTAAAAAAATAAATAGGATTAAATAAATTAAGAGAGGATAAATCCATCAGATGATATGATCATGTCCTACTTCAATCTGTAACCTAGAAAGTCACTGTAATTAGAGGCAGAAGACAAGGGTTTAAATCAGGAGAGAAGAACCCAAAACCTCTGTATTTGCCCTGTTTATAACATTCTTGTCTAAGGTAGCTGCTAATATGCGTTGCTGTAGACAGACTACTAAGAAAACAATGGACTTCTGTCTGGTCAGACTTTTTAAGAAAAAGTTGTATATATTCTTTAAAATTCTCCTAACACTTTCTGATTATATCAGTCTATACAATTATTTTCCTATCATACTTGAGTCATGGTGGGAAGTATTTTCATTACGCATTATATATTTAAGGTTTTCTGTTGAGAATAAGAACAGAAATATTTCATAGTTGCTCTGGTAAATGGATTTATAATCTATATTTTAATTACTATAGTTTTTGACTAGACTGTAGAGACAGAAACTTGACAAAGAAATAAAGGAAGCAGAGAGCAGCTGCCTCAAAAACAGTATCTGGCCTTAGTAGAAATGCAGTGTTAGATTGCTTTCTTTTGAAATAATGTGTGTGCGCACTTATTTGGTCTGGCAGCTGAAAGACTGATTTGGGCTTAGATTATGATATAAAAAGAAAAAAGATTGTGTATTTCAGAGAATGGATTCCTAAAATGTGTTGCGGACACCTTAGGTGTGCATCCATTAGGCACAAGCTTCTTGGCACCCCTATGAATTTAATTCCTTTATTCATGTTTTTTATAGAATCTGTTTACAAGAAAATGGCCACTCAGTTTCCAGTTGCTGCCTAGTAATTCACCTTCCAGCTCTAATGTTGCCAAGAGGAAGTAAGATCCTGACTGATTCCCACAGACTTTGACATTTTCCTGCATCCTTTCATCTCCTGTAACTCACTCCTTTCCCTTTATATTCTTTCTTTTTCCATCCCTTTTTTCTCCCCCTCCTTCCCCTCAAAAAAAGCGTATAACTTGGTCTGCTAAAGATGCCATGGCAGTATGCATAAGGAAGCTATGACTAAAGTGTAAACACACCTACTGGTGACATGGCTGATAGAGCTCCAGGCGTTCTGCTTAGGCACACGGAGCCTGATACTTGTTTTCTGCACTATGTAAAAGTAAAACAATCTCTGAAATGCCTCATAAAATATTTGCTTTGAAAGGGCAGGCTTGCATGTCTTCTAAAGATACTAATCCCACATTCACATTAAATAGTGAGATGAGAGCAGGAAGTATAAAGTCTGTAATTTAATATTAATCATATAGAGTTTGTCACAATTGCAGCTGAAGGTAGGAATGTACGTGGATGAAAAGTTTGAAAATGAACAGGAAATTGGTTCAGGATTTTAAGCCAATGTTAAAAGGAAAGTGAAAATTCTTTTTTTAAAAAAAAGAAAACATGAAACACAAATTGTTATAAATTGAAAATGCCCCTGGCAGGATGACTCCACACAAAATGGATCCCAACAGAACAAAATGAAAACTCTAAATCAGCTATCTGCTCCTGGATTTTCATAATGCATACTCTGAGAGAATGTGAAGCAGCAGGGTGGTTTCACAGCTCTCTACAGTCAAAACAATGGAAAATATTGTGAGTGCTCCTAAGCAGCCGTTGCTCAGCTACTGCAAAACACCTGAGACACATTACCAAAAGTACTAGAGACACTCATTTAAAACAAGGCAAAGATTAAAGACTAAGATGGCAGAGTGTATTTCATCCCTGAGCCCCTGCCAGAGCACCCCAAGGGCTGCCCAGAATTTTGGATGGCAGGAAGAACTGCAGCATGCTGGTGGCTGCCAAGCACCTGCTTCTGCAGGAGTTTGATGAGGACTGTTGAGGTGTTGGTACAGTGCTCAGCACACAATGAGATTGTCATGGAAGGCTGCAACAGTAGTAGTAGTAATGTAGAGGATGATAATAATAGGAGCAATAATAATAATAATAATAAAATAATGGTAATGTGCTTATGCTTCATAAGTAGATCATAAATCCAGGAATACAAATACTTGCAGTTAGTATCAAATAGTACTAACAACATTAGTAATAGTATCTCTTTTGGATTCTTCTCAGAACCTACTTCTGCCTTAAGGATTTTAAAAGAGTGCCAAAACACATGGTGACAAAATAACAAATAGCTCTGATAATCCAGAATAGATATGGTGATCTTCAATGAGCATGTATCTTCCTTTGCTTATGTAATGGGCAATCGCTCAAAGGGTAGGTGCAAAGGCAGCTATTGACTACAGTTCACATAAAGCAGACCCTGAACAGTTTCCAATAAACAACCAAGTATTACATTAGAAATTTCTTAGTAGAGTAGCAGAATTCTAAGGAAAAAAAGAATTGCAGTTGGTGATGACTTCAGTAGTTATACTGGAATTACCCACAAAATTCCAAGTAGTTCCTCTGGAAACTATTGCTGCTAACATCTTAATTACTAAATTGCTCCACAGTCTAGAATTCCAAGCAATGAGTGTATCGGTCTCATTTCTATGTCCATTCAAACAGTTGAGTTTTCTTCAGAAAGAAATAGATATCCTGATCGTAAAACAAATCAATCCCATACTTGAAAACATTGCTTCCAATTACTGTTTTTTCCACGACAGTGCTCATTATCTACATTAGTATCTAAGCTACCTGGATTTGTTTCAGCAGTTGAAATTCTTTTCATGCATACAGGCTGTTGCATTTCACTTCTCTCTCTTCTTTTTTTTTTTTTTTAATTTATTTTGTATTTTGATTTATCTGGGACTTTTAAGTTCCTGTGGAAAGTATCAATGCAACATTTCTGCAGGAAATTAACAGTAGGAGGGAAATGCTGCTAATAATGTCCCAGCATTAACTGTATTCTGTAATCTGTTTCCTTACTCTTTCCTGTGTGGACCTCAGCTGCAAATGCTAGATGCATTTTCTTCCTCAAATCCCCACATATTTATGGACCCAACTGTTAGTCCCTTAGAGGGAGAAGAAGCCTCTTCATAAAACTACATAACCTAAGCTAAGGCAGGATCTCCTGCCTTCTCTATTATTCCTATCTGGCAGTCTATATCTGTATTTTTAATATACATCTAAGTCAAGCAAGCATAATTCTGCCAACATGAACAGCTGCTGGTACATTGTGATTCATTTTTATTATATGAGTCATTGTAAAATGCCCCATTTCTTTAGACATCATCAAACTCTCCCATCAAAGACTATATGGTCTGCCTCGGTATTTATATACACTCTTTGACTAAGCATCTACAAAACATCTTATCTCTGGCACTGCTTACTTACCTCTGCAACACAGTCCATGCTCTATAAATCAGGTTTCTCATTATTATGTTCTGTCTGTACCACTCACTTACACAACAAATCTGGATGTGCCTGTAATGACCTCCAGATTTTTATTGGCATTTTAGCTGCTTTGGTTCCATGGGTCAGTAATGGGTGAATGCTACATGCCAATAATGGTTATCTAGCACACAGGTTTTATAATGGGCAACTCTGAAGTCTGTAGTGACAGAACCGTTGGTTGGGTTTTTTTTTTATGGATGCTTTCAGTCACAGTGTTTTTTGTTAACACATGCTGTGTTTTGTTTACAACCAGGAAGCAATATTCCTAGCTGTTTTGCTATTCCTGATGTTTAGATACAGTTTATCCTCTGCCTAATACCTTTTGTACTATCATCTCTTGTCCTGGTTTGAGGTAAAACAGAACTGATTTTCTGTTCAGTAATTTTATTTTTCAATTAGTTCTTTTCTAAATAACTGAACTCTCTGAAATTAATGGTATATTTTTCATACAGTATCTGCTTCTGACAGATATAAGGTTTGATGTTTGTAGTCAATATGAAGAAATGATATCAGAGAGGCTCTTGCTTATTCTTATTCCTATAACAGCCAAGGTCAGCTGAATTTGTTGTTTGCCCCATTGGAAGATCTGAAGCATAAAAATGTAGAGGGGTCACATTTGTGGGGAAGAGCAGACAGGAGAGGTGGCCCAAAACTGACCAACAGGGTATTCTATCCCATCTGCCTCAGGCTCAGAATAAAAGCTGAGGGATCAAAGGTTCA
>VZTM01005769.1:0-16533 GCA_013400555.1 Jacana jacana | reverse complement strand
AAAAAGAAAAAAAAAAGAAAAAAAAATAATCCCAGTCTGCATAATTGTTAGACATCTCACCCACGCCCCTGAGCGTGGAGCAAAACGCATCAATGGGTTGTAACTCGCGGTGGAGGGGGGGAGGGGGGATGCGGCTGGCTGCGCTGCGCTGTGCTACCCGCGCAGGGCTGGCCCAGCGACACGCTCCTCCGCACCCGGCGGGCGGGCCGCTGCCGGGCTGCCCTCTGGTTTTGGGTCGCTTGGCAGATAGTTTCCCTCTAGTTCGCTTACCGGGTCGATTAATTTGAAAGCGTTCCTTGATTAATGGCGGGCCAGTGAGACAGAAACACACGTTTCTGAGCTCCCTGCACCTAATCAGGTATCACCTGCCCACACGCACCATGTGCCTTACAATCCTGTCTTCACTGTGACTGTAGCCTTTAAAGCAAAGCACGTCTCCCTAGCTCTCCAGCGCGGGGAAAATGCCTGCAGTTTGTACCTCCAGGCATTACAACATGCCTCAGCCCAGCTGAAAGCAACACTGCAGGTTGTGCGCAGTCAGTTGGCCGCAGAGGAGTGTCACTGCCTTCAGCTCTGCCAGGGACACTGCCAGGGGCTGCCGTGGGGCTCTTGGGTACTATCAGGTTCAGCCCTGTGCCTGCCTCTTCACAAGCTGTTTTACCATCCGGTAGCAGCTACCCGAAGCATGACTCAAAGGCTGACTATCATCCAGCTCATGAATTACATAAAATTGACGCCCTGCTTAAAATTCACAGCAGTGCGTTTCTAACGTTCACATTTTTACGTGACAGTCACCTTACAGGGAGATAGCGTCTAGCAGCTCCTGCGTTTCCCCCCTGTAACAGTGTGGAAATAGCCTGGCAGAGGCCAAGAAGTCTCTCTCTTTCTCTCTCACTCACACACAGAGAGCACACACCACCGTATTGTGCAGCGTTTTCATGATTTGTAGCACAATCAGTATAGTGTCTGTCTCCAAGAATCTGCACCAGTACAGTTTTGTTTCTTTGGTTGGTTGGCTGTTTTTTGTTTGTTTGTTTTTTTAATCGATGTTAAAACCTTTCTCCTTGTCATGCTAGGTGGGCTCATTTTACTAGTCTTTCATCTCTGCATATCATGCACCAAAGTTGTTATTATGTCAAAAAATCCCTCATTTGATTTTAATGGTAACAGTGTAGTCTGCCACTTAATTAGATGTAGTTGGAGCAAAAAGTTGAGGGTAGAATTAGCAGATACCATTGCTGAAGAAGATATGTCAGAAAACCTGCATAAAGTCCGCTTGGTTTGTGAGCCTATCACCTCTGAACTTAGATTTTTCAAACAAACAGGCATATAAGCAATTTATGCAAAATTTTCCCCGGTTCCCAACAACCCTTCTTTTCCACAGTCTTCAGAGGTTATTTTCAGATCAAAAGTTCATAAAGTTGACCTTGAGAATCCAAATAGTCACAGAAGAACAAATCCAATCCTATTCTCAAGCCCTGTGGTTCTTTTGTTCTTGTGTTTCACTTTATTGCACAGTTGTGCTTATTTTAAGAGATACAATCTTGAACTATTATTTTCAAATTAAATATCTGATATTCTTAATAAAACATGTAACTTGCATCATTGTGGTCATTCTTTGTTCTGAAATAGAGGATCTTAAAGTAGGTAGGTGCCAAAGGTAGTCATGGGCCAGCCAGTAGGAGACAGAGACAGTTTGGGGGTTGTAGTGTCTCTCAACTATGTGCATGTGTAATTCAAACCATTGTAGAGTTCCAGCAAAAATTTGTGCTTCTGGAATAACGAAGATGATTCATATGTTGAATCCTGTTTTCTGGATCCCCAGATTTCTTCTTAAATATGTTTAAAGTTTTCACGTTGTGCTCTTAATTGATTTCCTCCCTTTTAAGGTTTCTCAGTTTTTCATTGGAGCTTTTTAGTGTAGATATTTATACTAATTTTTTAACACCTATTTGTAGTAACAAAACCGAAACTGAATTATAGTAATGACAAGTTCAGTTTATAGGAATGAAAAGGTAAAAATGTAAATCTCTACTATTTAAGACAATTCTGCAGTAAGTAGCAGGCAGTTTTTCTGGTCTTTCCATTATTTTTTGTTTTGTTTATATATCACAATCTTTGAAAAACGTATCTAAGCCACTCCAGACAGGCATGCAGTGGATTCCAGAATACATCCACTCTGATGTGGACTAATACCCATTTTAAAGCTCTTCTGTGTCATCAGTGAAGTACTTGAGTTCCTGCTTATATCCATGATACTTCAGAATGGTACACACCTCGTATTGGGAACTCTGGGGCTGAGAAAATGAGTAAGATATTGAATATCAAACTATAAAGAGCAGAACCTACTGCTCAATAAGGCTAATTTTAAATTACCAGTGCAGGTAATATCTGTGCACAATTGCCTGTAGATGGGACAAAGAAAGCTGCAGGATCCTGAACTGATAGGAAGGAAGGAAGAGCTATTTTTGCGCATATTAGCTGAAGACCAACCCCATACAGTGCATGGATTCCAGAGTGGTCATGGACAAGTGGAGTGGCTTTTAGAGAATAATTAATTGGCAGATTATGTTTTGAATATTATTGCAGCTGTTCCTGCTGATACTGTCAGAGGTCAAACCCTGTCGAGCGAGACACTATTCAAACCTGGAACCAGAAAGCTGGTCCCTGCTTGGTGTTTCTTTTCTAAGCAGGAAACCCTGCCTTCTATTTTGGTTTGTATGGTTGTGACTCTGGTGCTGGGAGCTCCATGAGCTTTAGTGCAGCAGAATTATCTAAAACTTCACAGATTAGGTAAAACATTTGGCGTAAAGCTCAGAAAAAATATAGAGAGATGGGAGAGAAAAGAGAGATAAAAAAGCATGTTAAAGAAAAAAATGGGGGTGATGAAAAGCATTGATCAGAAAGAAGGCAAGGGATCTTTACATAATATGTTTTTCTTTTATCATGTTCTTTGGAAGATGTTAATCTTCGTTCTACTATGTCTCTTGCCCTAAAAATCTTTATGGATTCTCCAGGTTGCCATGGCCAGATATGCCAAGGAAGAAAGTTTCAGTGCACTGAGGGAAGAGTACAGTTTAAAGTAAAAAAGAACCGGTCCATATTCTCAAAAATTGTCTCTGTAAAATCATCTTACTCTCAGTCTCACCGGTATATACACATATGTACACACTCACACACCAGTACACCGCACCTGTACCTTGAACTGCTTCTCAGCAAATCTTGGTTATACAGCCTGTTGTGCCAATGCCTCATAGTGCTAGGAGAGAAGAGTAAAGGGCTGGGATCATCAGTGTCTACATTTGCCTGTAAATCACCCAGGCAAACCTCAACATTGTTGTCTCTAAGCTCCATGCTCTGATCATGGGTGGTGAGCATTAGAAAGCGACCCATCAGACGACATGGCTGGGTTCTTAACATTACTTTTTTGTATCCTTTTTAAATTACAGCCTGAAGACTTGGGAAGAATAAAAAGTAGATGACAGTGGTAGTGTTTAGCTTCACTGCGGTCAGGCCACCCTCGGGTAGCTGTTGCACCCTTACCCATATTGCTCCACCAGGGCAATTCCCTAACTTGGAAAGTAACTAAGAAAAGCTAGTTCCTGACTACACCCGGCTAAATTGCTGACAGCTCAGTAAAAATCCATGCAGCAATACTGGGGCAAGCCTGGTGTAAGTGAAGTTAGAATCCAGCCCTATTGCACCCAAGCACCTCATTGCAAAGGGTTTGTTCAGCTGCCACGATGCTTGAGCCTGGCCCCATGGTGGTTGGGAACTATCGCACCTTGTGTCACAAACAAGGCACAAGAAGCAAGTAAAGGGTTGGAGGGGTGTTTGGTACTCCTGGGCACATCAGGCAGTGAGGGGTGTCCCTCATGGGTCCTGGCCTGGTGTAGCTGGATGTCAGCTCTGAGCTGTTGTCTGGAGCTCCAGTCAATGCTTCTCCATCCGTTGTTCAGCAGTCCGTGTAAAACACTGTGAATGCCAAGATTTCAGCCATTTACCAAGTGAAAAGATATACCAGTGTTTTATGATGGTCATGTCAGCTGAAAACATGATCTTTCCCAGTTTGTCTGAACCTCCTTTCCCTGCTTACTACCACTTGTCACCAGGGACAGCTTTTTAGTTCTATTTACTGGAAGCAAACATTGTTTACACATATATATTATTATTATTTTTAATCACAAGTAGGAGAATGTATCCTCATGGACTAAACAACCAACTAAATAAGAGTGAGAAGCTTGCTTTGCCAAGCAATTAGACTCTAAACTTTGCAATGTAATTCCAGAAATAGGTCTGGTTTTGTGTGCACTGGTCTAGATAAGATTTTAATTTCACCATGTGACTAAATGGAGAAAGGATGACTAGAGATGTGACATCACACTTAGCTGTAGGGCACAGCCATTCCTTTGGAACAGCACGAGCTGTGCAAAAGGAAGGACCTGTTTATAAATAAATTGTGTTTTAGGTATTCCTCAGTTTTGGCAGCAGTCTGAAGTGCACCCGAGTGAGATCATTGCAGGTTTTTTTTCCCCCGGTTTGTAATTCACACATCAGCAAATAGAAACCAAGCCTCCATTGTCGCAGCACTGCAGATAAATAACTGCTTGGCCACCCATTGCAGAAAATCATGTCCCACATTTTCTGTTGATTTTATTCCCATAAATTTCGGCCCACACAATTGAAGGGAATTCTCTGTTTCTAACAAAAGACCGAGCATTTGGCAAAACAAAGAGTCCCTTTTAATCAGGAATATTTTTAATCTTACTACCTTTTTGTACTCTAAAATTGTTCTCTTTTCAGCACTAGTGCTATTATTTGATTGTAGAAATGGCAAAGCTTTCTTTGTTATTTCCTGTGAATGTTTGTATCCCGAGTGCTTGTGTTTTGGATGTATTCAGAGGTTGACTTTGCCTGTTGTGCTTTCAAAATTCAGGACATTAGCATTCAGCTTTGGCTGGGACTTATATTGTTACCAAAGATATTTGGACAAATATGCAATGTAAAAAAAACCAGCCTAATAACATTTCTAGGCCAAATTCAGCTGTGACATAAATGGCATCACGAGTAACGTGCAGGATATATGTTGGTTAGAGGCAGAGTGATGAAGCATACATGGTTACATCAGGGTAACTTTTATGAAGCTGGCTTTCAGCTTATAAAATGAGAGTAATTCGAGCCAGTGGAAGGACATTGTGTGTATCTGTGGGAGTGTGCCCATGTCGGGGAAAGTAACGCTTTATCCCACACTGGCAGTAGGAACAAGCCTTAATCTGGATGTATTTCATTCCTAGAGTGACATAAAAGAGTTGTAGGGTCAATCTGCACTGCATAAAGGAGTCGGGTGTAGGGATCTCTGTGCTAAGAGCTAGAGAGCTCCGAAAGCAAGCCAGCCCCACTGAGGGGTGGCACCGCACTGGGTGAGCCCCTCAGCTTCAGCGCCACTGGGTTTAGCTGCCTGGTGGAGCCACCACAGGCTGCAGGGAGGGTTCCAGAGTCACCCACACACAGTCCTTCCACCACCCCCACAACGGTCATTCCTTTTCCGCTTTGCCATCAGTGCTCCACTATTTCATCCCCTTGGTTGGTTTCTTTCTTCTCTTTCAAGCTCTAATTATAGTCTTCCAATGTTTATTTCCTATTTTCTCTTCCTGGATTGTTGTAACCCTCCTAATTCATCAGTGCTCCAAGCCTGACTTGGCTGTCTACCCAAGCTATCTAATGTGCCCATGGCTTCTTCATTCCTACCTTCACAGTCCCAGTGGAGAGTACACACAAAGTAGTTCCCATTTGGTGGCTCTGATCCATTACTTACATGGCAAAAGTGGGACATATGCGTTCTGGACATGTTAGATATTTTCTCCCCTTATACAGAACCTCAGGATCAGCTGAGACAATGAAATAGTTTTTTATTTAATTAAAAACAACTCCTCCATTCACTGTAGAGCTTTTGTACTGCTGCTCTGTCAGTGGTTAAGACAGCCACCATGTGAACCTTTGAACTGTGGGCAAACCACAGAACGGGTTAAGAGCAACAGATGTGTTAAATCTCCTTCCTTCAGGTGAAATGAAAGGCACAATTAAGTGTCTAGTTGTGAAATAGCTGGAAACAATAGAAGCTGCAGCTGCAGGCATATAGGCCTGAGCAATGTACTGTGTGCAAGGAAGATTGAGTGAAGCTGTAATGGGATGCGAACTGAAGCTGCTGCTGGGGTACAAAGTTCTTGCCCCTCCATTCTTCTAGCCTTTTATTCCCACCTTCATAACTATCTGCTGGTAGCATATGTATTTGTGCAATGGCATTGGCAACTGGAATAGGGAATAGCCTGGCTAAAAATCATCCAGTAAAAAAAATCCCAAAATCCATTTTAGTTGCATGAAGCCACTGAATCGCCAGTACTATGAAGCCACAGATATAAAGCTTCCCTGTCAGTAGTCTAAAATCCAGGAGAATAAGTAGTTGTTTGCCGTGCTGTGTGTAGGAGGGAAAGGTGGAGGGAAAGGTAGAACTAAGAGCAGAATATGAATCGGAGTAGAAGCAAGGGATGGAATTTTTCAGATGCAGGACTGACTGAGAAAACAGCTTTATGAAATTATGAAATGAAACAGCTTTATGCTCCTACGACACATGAGGCAGTGACACCTCACACTCTTGTGCCTGAACATGGTAGCAGCAGTGAAAGGTCTGCTTTGTAAAATATCCTTCCGTGACAACCAGAAACTATTTTGTAAGAAGTTGATATTGTCTAACTATTCTTGTCTTAGCAGTCAGGTCAGGCTTCATGGTTTTAAAATCCACAATCTTCCAACATGGGTGTTCCCACGGAGGGGCTCCTTAAAGCTAGTATCAGAGTAGAGACCTTTATATGACCCCTATGACATCTGCCTTTATATGACTTAAGAAGTGACCTGATCCCCAGAATAGAAATGTCTCCAAGACTCTGTTTCCCTTTGCATACAGTGCTTAGTATAAGAAAATATTTATTCTGTTTCAGCGTAAATTTAAATAATATCAATTTCTTAATGCTAATAAATAAAAAATCCAGAAAAGTAAATATGCGTGCTTCAGCAGATATCGGTTATATATAAATGTATCAAGCTACTTTTCTCAGTCTTCCCAGAGGCAATCTCTAGTACTTCCTACAGATTGTGGGATGAGATAAAGCAAGGGTTATTATGAAATGATCATAAGGGTGATGCTGTTTTCTAAGGAACTATAGTTTAATTACTGAATAGCAAGATCACCTGGCTATTATATTTTTATCATATCCTGCTGTGGATTGTTTTCTCTGTGCTTCCTGGAAGACATTTTTCCCCTTAATAAAACAAATTCATATTCATTTACCATAATGAAATTCAAAGTAACTTTCAGTTTAGGGGTTTTGCTTCTGATAACAATTTCTTATGTAAAGCAGATGCTATTTTAAGTCTCTCTCTTTCTCACTCAAGGAAAAATGTAATGGGCTTTGGCTGGCTATCTATAGCAACCTTAGAATGTTTGACTTTTTTATTTTAGCACACTGCAATGAAAATATTTAATTCATTTATAATATTTAGAATGTTAGCACCAGAGTCCATTTGATAAAATAAATTTTATGTGTTATTTATGGGGAAGACACTTAAGGATTTCAATAATTCTTTAAAATATTTACATTTTTTTCTTCTGACTTTTTGTTTTACACTGTGTTTTATAGGTCTTCATTTCTATTTGATGTTGGTTTCGAACTTCAGATTTATGGCTCAACACCTCGCAACAAATTTTGTAAATATTCTGTGGGGGCTTGGTCCTGAAACATAAACACTTCTTCCTATTGAGGCACTGAGGAAAAACAGATCCCCTCATTTATTATGTGATATCCAGAAAGCTAAGGAGATTTTGATCTCCTTTTTCAGGAACATCTTCTTCAGTAAGAAAAATGAAATGTCATCATGCTAAGGTGAATCATAATAAATGTTATGTCTTGGCTGACACTGAAAAATAAATCAAAGAAAGTTGTGAGAAATATTGGTGACTTTTTTTTCCACAGAGATTTGGACCGGCTTTATAAATTAAACAGTATGCGATGACAGCTTTGGGGCGGTAAGTAAACCATTCAGTAGATAATCTCCATAGTAACAAAAAAAGTTTAACCATCTCAAACCAAAATAGCACATCTGGACTTGGCTGTGTCATATGGCAGTAGTGAACATTTTATTGTTGTCAAAAGTCACAGCACACAAGAAAGCAGTGCACAGCTTAATCCTCGTTAGCAGAAATCGGTGGAGTGCCAGCCGTGTGTGCAGGAGGATTCTGATCCTGTAAATCATTATCTATTTGCTCACCTTTATGCTGGGTAAGGGTTCTGTTGTGACCCATCTGCTGTTTGCAACTTCGGGAAAAAAGCAGCCTTTTCTTTCATGAATATGGAGTCCAGTTCTGTAAATTCTTGCTCATGTAAGTGTCCTGAAGTCAAGACGACAGAACTCATTTGAGTAATAGCTGAGGCTCTGGATTCCTAATTAGCAGTATTTAGTTTTAATGGCACTAAACTTCAAAGTTGAAGACCTATTTACCAAGAAAAAATGCTTTTGTGTGCTAAAGCAAAGATGAAATAATTTAATTGGTGTGGTGCTGTAACAAAAAAGATAAAGAGCAGACAGCTGAAGAGAATGCAAAATTTTACTGAGTAAGGACAGGGCTCCGTGTGACACTCCATATCTCTGCCTGAGAATAAAAGAGAGCAGGGGTTCCACTTTGCCTCTCGTTTATGCTGCATAAACTCTGGGTCAAGCCTTGCTAAACTGAGTGTGTAGCTGATGGCAGGAGGCATCCACAGGGTGGCTGGCAGGAGCTGCGTGAGGTCCAGCAGCTCCCTTACCACAAAATTCACTTTTGGCTTCACTACAGGCTGTTATTCTGCCTCTGTCTAAGGCAGAAAATACTCAGGGAAGAAAACTGACACAATCTTCATTCTGTCTTTATGATGGTGAACTTGCTGTTCCAGCCAAGTAACTTGCATAGAAGGGTTAGGCAATTTGTAGGTATTGTATATATATATATATACATATACATATATATATATATATATGTATACAAATCGTGTATCTGAGGTAAACTTCTTCAGAGTTTGTGCTTCCTGAGGTTTTTCCTGGACTGGAGCATTTATGAATCTCCTTTTGCTCAGAGCTGGGGTCAAATGCACACTCCAGGGCTTTAGAACTACAAAATCCTGTGTCACTAGCCAGCTCTCCAGGACTGTGAGAGAGTTCTATGTCCAGTCTAGCTCTCCTGAAGGCAGTCAACTCCTCTGGGCTTCCGCAGCATGCTTTCAGCTTGTCTTCATCCTTAATACGATACAGTTAAAGCTGTAACACCCAGGAGGCAGCTTGGACTCCTTGGCCGATTCAGTTCTTCTCATTCACTGGACAGTGCCAGAACAGCTGAAAAGGGCCAATATAGGTTCCAGAACTGGGAGTAGAGAGATTCCTAGATTTATGTCAGTAAATAGTTACAGACAGCAGAGTTTGCACAGCCTCGCTCATTTCTAGCATAATCTCCTTCCTCATGGGGCCACAGCACAGCCTATGTTTCTATCTTTCTGCACTAACCCTTTCTTCTTAAGGTCAATCATTTCCCTTGGAGCTCCAGAATAGGTCCCTGGAGATACCCAGCACCACGAAGTCCCAAGGGATGGGGATGATCCTGTATGAATGGGTGACTTTCCCGCCTTCACGCTTGTGAGGGAATAAGCCTGCCCATAGCAAAGCTCTCCTGAGCAAAAATCTTTAAGCATCATTCAGACATCTCTAAAGAAGAGTTTTAGTATGAAGGAAAAATTCTGCCTGTTTGCCTTGGATGCTGTAAAAATATTCCTCAGTATGGACCTGAAAGGATGGCTGCAGTTGCAAACCAGGATTTGCAAAGTCTTGGCACAACAATGTATGTGATAACAAATGATTTGACATAAATCCTTCCAAGGCAAAAAAAAAAAAGCATGCACAGTAGAGACAGGTTTATAAAGCTGGGTGATGAAGCAAGGTCAGTACCTCTAATCTAAATGCAACAATCCTTGTGTTGCATCACAAGAAGCCTCCTAAGCAACCTTTCCACGCCTCACTGAAATCATACACTTCACAATCTTCCTTTTCATGCTTCCTTTGTTAAATAATTTAGTGGGGATATTTTGGATGAGATTCTCATCGGCACACGTTTATCTTTTAACACAAATGGTTCCCCCCCCCGCCCCGTCTCCTCCCCCTCCCTTCGGCTATGTGAGCGTGCCGGGCATTGTGTGTGGTTGGAGTGGAGAGCATTCGGGTAATTACTTTTCATTATTACATTGCACAACAACATCCTTTACAATTTAAGGTTGCGAGTGCTTCGGCAGCTCTGAGATCCCAACTCAGACTTTAATAATGTGTTGCTAAAAAAGGGGGTTAAATGTTGTTTATACATTACATTTCTGGACGCGGCAAATTTCACTTGCACCTGCCAATGGCTTACTGATAAATATACACTGGTAGAAGTTCAACAGCAGTGGGCCAGTGAGTTAGATAAATACCAAATGACACCATAAGCATTGAAGGTTAGTGTTTTCCCAGCTCTCACACTCCGGTAGACATAAACTCTTTTCTTAAAACAGATTAAAAATAAATAAATCCTCTTTGCAAGTTAAAAAAAAAATTAAAATGCATATTCAAAACACAAAATAAATTTCTCTTAACGTCTATCACAGTCATCTGCTAGGTTTCTTGCCTCTTGGTTGTTAATTATGATTTACTCAAGATTTGTGGTCAATTTTTAAGTATAAAAGCCTCTCATATGACTGGTTGCCAATTCTGAAGTCTAAAGGCCTTGCTTTATATTGCTGTAGTAGAATAGAAAATATAATCAAAGTTTGACCTTCAACTTTAATCCTATAAACAGAGAATTTGCTTACTTTACCTTGGAAACGGATGTGATTCATCACAGTAGCCCATAAATAACATGTCAAACTGTTAGACCAATCAATGAAAATAAGTTATTGAAAAATAATGTGACTGTAAAGCCTCTATGTAAACTAGAATAGTGTTATTTTAAAATGAGGAGAATGAGGAGGGCTTTTAGCTTGGGGCATTTTTAAAATTTTTTATTTTTTTTTAAGGAGGATAGTTACTATATATTAAACATATTTGGCCTATGCAAGCTATTTTTTTTCAGGAAAAGTACCTTAAGCTAAATAATCATTATGCCTCCAGAGGAAGAATTGGGCTCCATTTAGATCAAGACTGCAAATGGCAGGTTACCTAAACTGCCTGTTGCTTATCACCATGCCTGAAACAAAAACACATAGTGAACTCTTATCCACATGGGAACCCACAGTAACTGTTTGGTCATGGAAAACCTGCATTACAGACCTCAAAGCTGCAAGTAGAATTTCTGGGATGTGAACTGGATGAACTTGGTTGCCGCTTTTTCATTGTGGATACTTCCTCTGAAGTCTGAAAACAGCAATTTAAGTAGAACGTTGCTAACTGGCTTATGTTTTCAACAGGAACACCCAGATAATGGGCCATTTCACAAAAGCCTTTCAGGTGTCTTCTTGGTTCCAAAAAGCCTGATTTTAAAATTCCTTGATGTAGTAACAAAACATTTATTCAAACAATACAACTTACACTGAAAACAAATATGTGGAGATATTGAACTGAAGTGAATATGAAAATAAATAACTTAATTTTGGTGCAAGTGTATTACTGAATTTTATTTTCCAGTTAGCCAAAAAGCTATCTTTCTGAACTGGAGACTGAAGATTATTTTAGCCTGCTGTATCAGAATCAGACTGTGTCCAGCAATTTGATCTACCAGCTCAAGTTTGTTTGTACTCTTCATGTCAGTAATAGTAGAGATATTTCTCATATCTAAAAATTAGGCCAATTATTTTGATTCCAAAACATAAATAACATTTCTCAGCCTACTTTATTACAAAGTTCTTTTTTGTACATGATGGAGTCTTTCAATATAAATAATTAACATATGAATAGACTGTATTGCTGTTCAATGAGACTGGGAGGCATTGGAATAATATCTGATGACAGCTATGCACCTTCCTTTTTTCCTTTCACTGGTGCCATAAAAATAATTAAAACCCAAATTATTTACCTCATACAGGAAACATTCTGCTGAGATTTTACTGTAAATTAGGTAGACAAAGAATACAATATAAACAATGATGTTTATGAGAATAATTTCCTGGGAGAGCAGCTCTTTAGTATTTTTTGCACAAACATGGCTTTGCATTTTCATTTGTTAATATAAACAGAATATAGTTGAAGCCAAAAGCATTCTGGATTTTCATCATGAGAGCCTGAACCCTCTTCTTGCCCTTCCCTTTGTCGTTTATAGTTTATCCATTTACCAAAACCTCAAGCACGGTGGGAGGAAAAGAGGAAAAAAACGGAATCCTTTGTGGACTGTGAATCTCTGCCAGTAACAGGCGACCCCAAGAACTACCTGCTGAAAGGCTCTGCCCCTACTGAAGCATCACCTTCTTCATCTTTGACAATGCCTTGCTCCATGTGCAGCCTTTGCCTCCCTTAGCACTGTGGCCATGGCTCCAACAGTGTCACACTGGTGGATGATGAATGGGGTCCCCACGCTTGGAGGGGTGAGTGAGCTCCCAGTGGGCACAGGGTGCTGCTCTCAGAGTGGTTGCATCTTGTAGCAATAACAAAGCCAAGAGGACACCTCTGCTTGTCATGCTTATTACTACTAGAGTGCAGAAGAACAGTAACTGAGGTGCAAGAATGCAGGACCCTGAAGGACTCATAGGCAGAAAACAAAATGTTGCAGAAAGACATGCATGGGGCAGAGCAGAAGAACAGAGGGTGGGTTGGGGGACAAGGTGTCACACCTCTAACCGAGGCACCTACCTTTCCATTCAAACTATCTCCCTCTGCCCTCCCTCTGGAGACGGAGAGGCTGCCATGGGATCCGACCTATCCCCCGTGCAAAAGGAGCAAGTGGTGGCCCTGTGCCATCCATCTCCCTGGCTAGCAGTCCCCGCAGCTTGATTTCCTCTGCACCCGATGGAGGCACTATAGCAAACGGCTGTTTTACAGAGAGGTTTGAGGAATGATAGTGAAATGGTTTCTGGGCTGTTTATGTAAACCACCCTGCAAATCTGTGAGATAGGAAGAGAGAAAGCACAAAGGTGCCCGCTTGATGATTTAACAAATGGCCTTTCCATTCTCAGCTGCGTGGGATCAACACTTCCAGCTCCCATGTGCTGGCTGTAAAATGAACTTACTACTGCAGTCAGCATTTACAGACATGCTTCAATATATTGCAATTGAAAGAACCTTTTAAAGAGTGATTTCCATAGACAATAAAGCCTACTTTCTATTTCCTTTTTATGGAATATTATTTTAGACAACTGCACGTTAAAAATCATCTGTATATTCACAAAACTTTTTAATGGCATCCATACTGTAACATTGCTTACACCACATCATCTTCTGGTTCTGCTTTAATACTGTTTCTGGTTTTACAGATTTTTATTTTGTATTTGCAGATTTATTTGTGGAGAGAGAGGCTTCTGATATGACTATTGAGTATCAATTCTTCAATCAGTGCTGAGCAGATTTAAGGAAGTAAATTCCACTTAAGGCAAGGGGGGTGAAAATTTAAATTGTTCTGTCTGGGAATGGAGAAGCGGCTCTTCAGTTAAAATGCTTTAATTTCCCAATTTCCCTAAGAAACCAACTCTTTTTTTTTTTTTTTAACAAAAAGAATACTGAACACTAAACAACTTTCTGTTGTTATTACGATTCTTGCTTTGTTAAAAGAAACATCTGTTTTAAGACAGAATAGCAGTATCATGTTATTACTGCTTTCTCTTGCATCTCTCTCTTTTCACCCAAACATATGTTATGGGTCAGAAGACTTTTTTGTCATTTATACTGATAATGTAACTAATTCACCCACGCATGCTGTACTGGTCTCATAACACATGCCGGTTTATCTTGCACATTACTCAACATGTTGTGGAAAAAAAGAGCCTGAAATATCACAAAGAAAAATTGAAGAAAATAGAACTGTGCCTGAGCCAAGAGAAGTGATGCTGGAGTTTATAGATGTAGTTAATACTACTGCGAGCAGTGCTATCACTGGCAATCCTATCAGTTTAAACAAAAAAAAAAGTCACTTACTGAGTTCCTTGTGTAGGGTTGAGTAAGTCACTAAAAATAAATCATCCGTTCCTTTCTACTGCAATGAAATAGAGGAGAAATATAAGCGTTGTAGTTAACAGCAAGGCTGACCTTAGAGATTCTGTTGCCCCAGAGCTGACGAGATTATAGGGATGGGAGAGATAGCAGAGATTTTAGAAACAAATGCCTTAGGATTTTGTTCCACATTTGGGAAAAAAACACAGAAAAACATTTTGGTCCTTTGGGACAGCTTTCATGTCTTGTATATCTTCCCCCATCAAGATTCAGCTCTCATAAAACCTCGTGCTGTGTTTGTACTGCATTGTTGCCAGCTCTTGCTATTTTACAGGAAAACTTCAAATAGCAGTGCTGGAGTAAAGGTGCTACCTGAATATCTCATTTTTCACAAAGAATCAGCAAAAAAATAGGTGTTCATCCCATGGGACAGCAGGCAGGATCACTGATCACATTGACTCCAAAAGACAGATAAAGTAATTAACTGTTTTAAAAATGTTATTATTATTAATAATTTTTGCAATTTTATTTTTTTTTCCCCAGATTGTGAGTGGGAGGTAGAAAAATACAAAGCAGCCATCTTTTCTCTTTCATCAGAAAGACAACACATAAAACCCAGACAAAATACTTTAAAAGGGTTGCCGGCAAAACTTTTCTACCCTAAAAGTACATTTCTACCATCTTTGACTCTGTTGTATTCCACAGTTTGCTCTTTTGAATTGTATTGAGCAGCTTCTATATATTAAAATTTTTGCTTTTCAAAATGAATTAATGAAATTACTTGCATGTTGAATTAAAACTAAATTTACTTGGAAATTCACAATCAAATTCGTATTCAGCAGGTCTTTCTAACCTATCCTAGCATGCTTGCAGAAGGAAAACACCTATTTTTTTGATACAACTGAGTCAGGAATGTACCTAATATACCCTGTAAGTTTTAAGAAGCTTTGAAAACTACTGTATGAAGGGGCATCATAACACATTATTATTCAATGGTAGAAGCAAGATCAAACACTTAATGGAATTTAACAATACATTATATTTCTCTTAAAATTCCTCAAACTGCATCCAGATTTTTGTGATGTTTCAAGCCTTCACTACTGTTTCTGTTTTCTGGAAAGTCCAAAATGTCTCAGATGAATTGGCTTGTGGTAATCTGTTTGCTGGAAAGTAATTTGAAAGTATATGAGAGGTAATAAATAAAATTGAAATTTCATTCCGTTGTTCAGTTTTGCCATGGTATTTTTGGAAAAGATATACATTTATGACTAAGGATAGTGTCATCAATAATTTACCCTTCAGCAAAATGCATTATGTTATAAATTTAATCAACACTAGATCAAACTGTTTTAATTTTAAGACTGTAAGCAAAACACTTTTTACTGAGAGGCACCATATTTATCTGTGAGTAGTGCCTTTTCATTCACCCTTAAAGAATTAAGTTATTTCAACAGGCCAATATACAACTAAAATACTAAAGCATCTTTTAATATGTTGGAAAATATGTTGAAGTTTTGTTCCTCTGGTTTCCTCTAATTAAAATATACAGAGATTGATAGTTTGGGGGGGGTTATACTTTGGAATTTTCATGTATTTATAGTTAACATAATGATATACCTTCTATGACTCTGAAACTCTCTTGACAGATGAAGAAAAGTAATTGAAATTATATCTGAAATGTTTGAAATAGAAAGAATGACATAATTGAAAAATTAGCAGGAAATAATTCTTATTTTCCATTAGTTTTTAAAGAAAGTGCTATCTCCTAATGTTGACATTATAATTTACAAATTATTATATAAAGGTCAAAAATTTTAATTGTAGTATACATTTTACACTTGCAAATATTTTTAATGCAGTTTCATGTCTTTAAAATAACAAAACAGAAATGGATTATTGCCCTTCTGGCTCTGTAGTAACAAAGGGCTTTCATCAATATTTTTATATTTCTATGGTTTCATGCGTCAATGATGACAGGGAAGAAATATGGTCTTTTCAATTAACTATTAGATTGCTTCCTTAATTATAGAAAGAATGAATACACTGATGGAGATATAGAAAACTTTAATATGGTGAGTCATTTTAGCTACAAGTAAAACTTGGGAAACGCATTTCAATTTGTTGTTGTAATGAGATAGGACACTTCAGCAGAAGCCATCTTGCTGATCTCTGAATTCCTTAACAATTAAAACAGTAAACAAAACAATTAGACATTAAAAATAATTTACTGCTTTTGCTCTTAGATGTTGTGATCTTTATGATTAATTTCATTTTCATATTGCCTTTCATCTGATGAAGAGACAGGAATTTTTGAGTAATTTATTTTGCATAAACTCCAGTCAGCCTTATGGT
>VZTM01005767.1:49618-69932 GCA_013400555.1 Jacana jacana | reverse complement strand
GGCGTGGCTTGCGCGCGCAGCGGGGCCGGGCGGCGCGAGGGGAGGCGGGGCGGAGCGGTGTGTGGTGAGGAGAGAGGGGTAGGGGGAGCCCTGTGGCCTGAGGGGTGTGGGTGCTACAAGGAGGGGGCTGGTCCCTGAGGTGGTGGGGCTTGTCCCTGAGGTGGTGGGGCTTCACGGCTCAAGGGAGGCAGGAAGGGAAAGAGTGGGGGACAGTGAGGTGTTGGTGTTGGGAGGGAGTGGAAGGTAGGACGCCCTCGGTTGTGTGAGGGCGGGAGGGCGTCACCCTGTGCCCTGACATACTTGGCACCAGAGCACCTTTTAATTTCTCTCGCTGTTGTGCTTGTCCTCTCTGTTGTTGGCCTGTCCAAAGCGGCGAGAAAGCTTTACCAGTCCAGTGTCTAGTGTCTTACAACATTTCAACTTGATATTAAGTTCAGCTAATTTTAATAGAAAAATCACCTCAGTTACCCTTTTGTGAAAAAGAACCACTCAAAGGCAGAGCTTCTCTGTTTTGGTCTAGAAAGCAATAAATACTTCCATATTTCTAGTTTATCTTCCCATTTTACATGTCACATTGCTTACTAGTTTGTTACCAAGCGGAATTTATAAAATTAACTATATGTGATAGCCCTTGGAGTCACCTGGTGGTGTGTTCGTGCACAGTGCTGCCACTTTAATCGAGCTAATGCACAATTCAGTCTTGAAACCCAGCTCGTTACTTTTGATAACATTCTTTTTCCAAGCCCCATTATGACCTCAGTAGTTTGTTTTCTTCTTTAGTTTCACTGATTAAAAAAAGCGTGGCCGCCTAGAGATTATACCCAGGCGAGCAAAACAGAAAAGCATGAGATGGTGCCAGAACATTACTAGTGCTACCATTCAAAGCTGGTGTTGGACGAGAGCTTCATTATCTCAGATCACTCCTCGACTGTGTTACACCACAGGAGTTGAAACTAGGCAAAGAGCTTGTGCAGAAAACCTCTTGGCTTCGCTGTGAAAGGGCTGTCTGTAGGCAGAGCGTTCTCAAGGAAAAATTCTCCACAGAAGAGCTTTCTATTTACTTTGGTTTGCCAGAGGCTGAATTCGCTGAACTTCAGCATACACTGAATATCTTACTAGTTCTTTGTTCTCTTTGACGTTTTGTTTTTTTGAGGGGAAATGTGCCAAAGGCTTGTCCCCACTAGGAAGGGCATGTATTTTAGCTAGCTCGATTTAGCTAGACCTTAAAAGTCCTATAGTAGATGGAAAAGTGTTAACAGGGAATACTTCTCAAAGTTTCTTTCAGAAATGTAATGAGGATATTCTCTTTAGGTAATTTGGCAGAGATCACAAAATCATTGTTTTTAAAAAAAAACCCACACAAATTGAAATAAATACATATGAAATTATAGCCTGTTATCAGACTTTAGGATAAAGTACCATGCAGTTTTATGTACTTTCTTGACATCTCAGGTTGATGTGTCTTCTGTGTATATCAGATTACTCCAGTATGTATTGAACACGGTCCATGAGGGCAGTGTTGAAGGGACTAGGCTTGATTAGCTTCATCCTTCTGGTAAAGATCCTAGGTGTCCATTCAAATTGCTTTGATGGATAATTGCAAACATTTTAGTTCAACAAACTGAAATCAGCCACAACTGTGATATAACCTACCTTTATACACTTTGTATATTACATCATCAACATTAATGATTTTGAATAAAAAAAAGTACTTGAACTAGAAGTTAGTAAGTTACTTCTTTAATAGAAGAATTTATTTTGCTTTAATGTGTTCAGTCTGTATCCAATTTAGAACAAAGAGTTGTTATTTTCTGTAGTTATAGCCAGTTTTCTTGTGGTGTTCTATGTATTTTACAAAACTCAAATTAGGCTGGTATGTCACCCTCCTTAACATTGAGTCCTCACTGTCATCTGAGAATGGCCCAGATCAGTGGACCTGGGTGGGAAGCAGCAGCTGCTGCCTTGTACTGCCGCTGCTCCATCAGCTGAAAATCTTGTCCAGCACCATTCTCTTGCCACACAGAGGCCCCAACTAAATTATCCTGCTGTTGTCCCAGCCACACGCAGATTTCCTGACCAGCCACAATGTTTAGGCCATAAAGTGGCCTCAGGAGTTAGTCCCAGCGGGAATGTAGGGGGAAACCTCAGATATGCCCAGTCCTTGCTGTGCTTTCCAGGACATCCCAACTCGCACCCTACTACTTTTTGAACTTCGGTGTTTTTTCCTTTGTCCAGGCTTGTCCAGTAAATTACATTTGGGATTTTTTTGGACCTTACAGTTTAAATCTGTGCGTTTTCTAAGCCAAGAGGAAGGTACTGCCAATTTAAATACCAGTGAAAGACCAGGGTAGGGGGAATGAGAAGCAGGAGTATACTGAAGATTTGATTCTCTAAGAGGAAAATTCTGTTGTAAATTTTCCAGAAGTTATAGCTGCACTAACTTTGAGGAACCTCAGCAATGAAGTTGTGTGGCTTGTGGGTTTCCTTAAGGGTGTCTGGGAGCGCGACTGGCAGCAGTGAAAGTGGCTTTGGCTTCTCCCAACAGCTGCAATTGCTTGGGGTTTTGTAGAACATAAGGAAGCCATTTGAGAAGAGAACAAATGACGGTTTGTTTCCTTTTCTTTTCCCACTTCAGGAATGGGCTGGTAGTTTCATTTTGTACTTCTTGTTCTATCAGGTCATTGTGTCGACTACCAACAACATAGTCATCATAATTAAGAAATTATGTTTTAGCCTGATGGTGGATGATTCTTCTTCTGCTTGTTGGAAGCAAGTAATGTCTTTTATTTGTACCTTCAGGAAAAAAAAAATTCTCCATTTGATTTTTTTATGGGTAACAAATGCACTAATAAACTACAGTCAAGAAGAAGATGAAGCCTGTGTCATCTTCAGTCTCCTGCAACTGCCCTTTAAAGGTATTTTCTGGTCCCTCTATGCATTTGTCGACCACTCTGAGAACAGCAGCAATGTCAGAACCTAAACACTTTTGATTTTATTTTTTTCAGAATTATGTTTGGTTTAGGGAGTTACTAAAAGGAAGATAGATAGGAGAGAATCACCTTTATTCTACAAACAGTCATTCTTAAAAGAGGATAATTAAATCAAGTATGCCAATAAGTGCCATCGTAAGAAGATTTTCTGAACAGATTTATTGTACTGTCAGTTTTTAATACAAATGTTTATGAAAAAAAAACAGCTTTACAGTGGAATGAAGGCAGTAGTTGGTTCCCTGTCTTTCAGAGGCAATCAAATAATGCTGTCTTGGGCCTTTCTTGCCAATTCCTGTATGATCCCAGCAAATAAAAGCCATTAGTAATATTTTTTCCCAATCCTGTCCATTTTAATGTAGTTTTTCTTTGATCTTAATGAATTGTCATAAATTCCTCTAGGTTGGGGATGAAGAACCTCGTTGAGGGCTGAGAAGATCTTTTTGAGTCTTCTAAATGACTTCATATCAGCATGCACTAGAAGATACCAAATTACCACAGGTTGTATGGAATTAGTGTCCTTAGGCCTCAGAGTCCTTCTTCTGTTTCTGCTCGTAGCTCTGGCTGTGTTTGGACTAGGTTTCACAAGAGGAGGGTCTTTTCTTTCTGAACATTCTAAAGATCTGCCTTATTGTTGTCCAGATTTTCATCCTTTTTATGGCACGCTTAGAGCCACACTGGAGAGTATTATGATATTGGAGCCATTTCCCCAAAACACAGGGAATGTCTTCAGCCAAAATGTGATACCCTTTAAGAAAGGGCTGGAGAATCTCTCTTGCATTTCAAATAGATGGAAATGATTCTGCAAGTACGATTTATTTTATGTATAGTTACTGAATCCTCTCAAGTAGTGCTATAGGTCTGGGGGATGATAGAGCAAAAGCGCAGCTGACTCAAGTAACTGGCACCGGTACTTCACAGGACTAGGGGAAGTTTGTCAAATATGGCAGTGTGGTGATGATGATGATGATATTCAGATAAACAATTAAAATGACTCACTGACCAATTTCTGTTACAAGGTCTACAGAGAAACACGTTTTAAGGGTATTGTAAATTTGAGTAGTTTTATAACTATAGCATAACTTAAATTTTGTTACGGTCTCATACAGGACTAAATTCAGGCTGTAGTTTTGCAGGGCAGTTTGGCACAAAAACCTTATCTGGGAGTTGCAAGAGATGTAAACTGGCATTTTAGGACTCAGCATTTCTTCAGGAAGTATGTTTCTGAGCTTGCTGAAGGTCTTTGCCGTGTAGAAATGTGGGTGTCTTCTCTATTTCCTTTACACAGAGGAGAGCAGAAAATTCCTCCCACGTGCCCCTGTCACACTTGAGATCTTTCAGTGTTCAGAGATGAAGGCATTAGCAGTGATACAGATTTAATAGGGAAAAAACCTTCTAACAGAATGCGTAACTTAAATATACAATAAGGGTAGTCCAAAAGAATTAAAATGTTTTCCTAGCCTGTATACTGAAGGAGCAGTTTTATGATCTGTTTTCCATCTGCACATGGAGTGAGCTCTGCTTATCTGGAAGTCTAGTCTAGCAACTAGAAAAACGCTGGCATGAATTTTGCAGGGTGAACAATTGACTGCAATCTTTGTATTTTATTATAAAACTTACAACAAGTCATAATTTAGTCTTGAGAACAACAGGCCTGATCTGATGTCTGTGCTGAGTACAAGAGTTTAGAGTTCACAGCATGCTGAATCACATTTTATACTCCTAATGCATTGCTTAGATGGGTAACGTCTCATCATTTGATTTAAGCATCTTATCATCCTGTGGGCAGAATTTATTTAAAATTTAATGCAGAAGTCCATACTATTTTCTCAACCGCAAATAAGTGATTTCTACTTTAGTCTCCACGGAGCCTATGAAAAGATACAGAGGAATGCTGCTCAACTGGAATGTTTACTTCATTGCAGCCACAGTACAGAAAGGCAAGTAAGCATAATCTCTTCTCCAAAAGCTTTCCCACCATCTCCTCTTTTCAGAGTGTTTGGCCTATTAATGTGTTTCAAATAGGGTTACTTGTAGTCAATTTGTTTGTGAGGATTTATGTACAGTACCATTTTTTGTAAGCTATTTGCAGTAGAGTTTGATGTGTAGCAAATTTAGCAAGGGAAAAGGTAAGAACGGATTTAATATTTTAAAGAGTATTATCCCTAATCATAAAGGGTTATATGCTGTGTTTATCTTTTCTTTATGCACTATATTTATTTGTTATTGATAGATACAGCAATATCAGAGCTAGTATTTAAAGCCAGTGCACACGCATCCACAAGTAGGTTCCAAACTATATGCATATTATTAGGCTGTTATGAACAGTATCCATGCTGTCTGGTAGAGTCTTATTAACATTTGGAGGAAGAAAAAACATCTTTTTCCTTTTTCTTTTTTTTGTTTCTTTTGGCCAGATAAACAGCAGAAATAAGGTGTTAGACATAGAGCATACATTTGACTATGGTAATTTTTAGGGTACTAGGTGGGAAATCGAAGGAAATGAACGGAGGGATAAAAGTAAAGGCAAGGAGACCTAGAGCTGAGCAATCAGTCCTAAAACACAGGTATATAGAAGGAGTGCTATCCCATGAGTGCTTCCATTACTTTATTTCCATAGCCAGAAGTATTCCATAGCCGTTAAAACTAAGTTTCAGTTGTGGCAATTTAGAATTAATTTATAGCTCTTTCTACATTTCATTCTGGGATTTAAGGCCAAATCATTTAACTGTGGATCTAGAATTACTCCTAGTGATTTGTACATAGGAGGATCCCGTTATAAAGGATAATCCCTCACCTAATACTTTCTTGATTTGGGGATGCCAAAAAGATCTTTCTTTAAGGTTGCTGTTTCTTTTCTAAAGATGAGAGGCAAAGGTAGCAAGTTTTATCCTACCAAAAATTGGAGACATCTTTTTCTCCTTATCTGAGAACTAAAATAATCGGTTTTGGTGCCTGCTTAAAGGATTTCCTTCTTCCTTTTTCTGATGGAAGGAAAATGCAGAAATTATATTTCGTCCTACTCAACTCTCTCATGAGAAATGGAAAAAGAAGTGGAGAATGGGTTTAGTAGAAGACAAATAAGTAGCCATCAGAATTGACAGAATAAATTCAAATTGCTCCCCCAAAATAGTGATCTGCACTTAGACCTTAATTTAGAGTGCAGGTGGGTGTTTTGCCACTTTGGCAGCTCTTGGGAGCTGTCAGGAGACTCTTTCAGCTGTGTGTGCACTGGCAGACTCGTGCAGGATGCAGCCACATCTGATTTCCAGACTAAGTGAGGCTGGTTCACTGCAGCACCCCCTGCAGCTTCATGAGCTTGACATCAGGAGGAGGAAAACCCAGGTTCAAAGATCAGGGGAAAGCTCTAGCCCACCCTGGCTGGGTGTCCAGCCTTAGCAGTATCAAGACAAACGCCTGGGAGAGGTTACAGGACACATTCATTAGCTGTCTAGAC
Organism: Jacana jacana; assembly: GCA_013400555.1. Classification (NCBI taxonomy): domain Eukaryota; kingdom Metazoa; phylum Chordata; class Aves; order Charadriiformes; family Jacanidae; genus Jacana; species Jacana jacana. The sequence continues at coordinate 63,488 of VZTM01005767.1, read as the reverse complement.
TTAAAACAACCACTCACACCAATTAAAGAACTCCAGCTCAGGTGACTTCTGAGCTGTAAATTATAGGAGGTTTGGGAAGGACACCAGGGCAGTTTCACTACATGCTTATCTACTCCTGCTGTCTTCCATAGCTACTTACTATTACCACTGCTGGAGACGGGACACTGGGCTATTTAAACCTTTGTTATCAGCCCCTACCTCTATTCGTATATTATGTTCTTATTTTCACAGTTAGCTAAGGGACTCCACAGATACCATTTCATGGAAGGCTTTTAGTTTTTTCCCCCACTAAACGAGGGGAATTTCTGTGGGGACCTTTAACGCTGTTGTAGCCTGATTTTACATTGTAATAGTCAGTTCTTATTTTGCTCGTTTTTTAACATCAGCAGTTTCACTGACTTTTGCTGAAGCTGAAGTTGCTCAGAACTGCTGAAATAAGCCCAGATGTCATGGACTTAAACAAAGGGAATCCGACTCAGCTCATGGGCAGCAGCACACACAGGGCGGGAGGCTCTGTTGCCAAAAACTTGATGAAAACCCAGGCCTTGTTGCATCTGTTTGCTTCCAAGTTTCAAAAGTTCAGCCTGTTATATTAGTACTTCCCAGTGCCCTGATAAACCATTTAATTTGAAGAGTAACTGCAATGTAACCTCTAAGCAAATGCTACAATAACATTAATATTGAAATCTATAAATGCTTCTGGAGTTAACTGAATTCTCTGAACAACTGGCAGAAAATGCAGAGTTACGTCATTTGCTTTCCACTGCCCAAGAGGATTAATTTTTGAAAGTAATCTTGTGAGGAACATACTAACAAGCAAGTCTGACTATGAAAGTAGTTATACAGTATATAGCCAGATTTGGATTTCCATATGAAGTTGGTAATGCTTAGGATTTTGTAGATTCTTACAGTTATGTGTTTACTTGAGAGACACAGGGTAGATAGTTTGTTTTAATTTACTACTCAAGTTTGCAGTATTGTTTGCAGATTATTAGGTAAACAACAGCAAATGAAAGTATGAGTTTAGTTGGGTGTTTCCAGTTCAGGCTGAACAAGCCAAAAGTTGTTCATACTTGAGTGTTCCGTTGGTGCTGATGTGGTTACATGTACGTAACCAAGAACAAAATTTATCTCATTGAATTGAAGATTAAAGCATGTAAATACCCAAAGGTAAGCTCTGCTATTCATATTGCATAAGAGGAGGATCTGAGCTTTTCATTAGTATTACACTCTCCAGTTTATGCTGACTAGTTCTAATGATGCTGTTTCTAGTATGCCAACTGGAGAAAAGATGCAGCTCTTCTGCATACAGCAAAATCACTAGCAATTGAACTGTTGTCTTATCAGTCTTTCAGATTTTGGTTTACATACCTGACAATCTTAGACAAAACCAAAATCCTACCCAAATTTTTCCCTCATCCAACTATTGTTTACATATTGTCAACATTAACCCATTCTGCCTGTAAAACGTTATGTCTAGTTGGCTTTACACTTTTAGATGTGAATTTAATTTGTTTAATGTCAGGGGTGACGTCTCATATATTTAATCACTACAGCACTGCTGCATTCAATTTATTGATTTCACTGAATTTATAAAGCACAAGAAGGACAGTGTTCTTTTTCTTAAAGGTAGTGGACGAATCTTACACCCTGAGTGTTTTTCGTGGCTGTAGAATTAAGTAAATTTACAATTCTTCTGTGGTTTTTACCTAGAATCTTGTATACCCACGAATCCTTAATTCTAGCATTGTAGTACTTTAAAGATTTCTGGGGATATCGGGTGCGGTGTCAGCTGATGCAGTGACTGTGGGAAGCACAGGTAATACTCCACAGTGTAACTGATCTTAGTAGTGCTTGGCTGACTCAAGTGATGGCTGTCATTTCTGTTCCCAGTAGCAACCTGGGCGTATTCTGTGCAGTGAGTGCTCAGACAGTGTAATTACTTCTGGGAAGCGTTCGATTTTTTTCATCTGCAGTATGCAATCTGCCATTCCCTGGGCCTTTTGGAATGCACTGTGTGTCAGGATTCCTCTGGCTAAGACATTCAGAAAACAAAATGCAGAGTCTGGGGAGATGGACAGATTAGTAGACAGATACAGATGGAGGTAAGTGCCTGTGTGTCCAGAGGAAAAAAAATCCAGATGGAAAAACCTGTCAGATCTGGGAAAATTGAGCCATATGGTAGCTGTAAATCAGGTTTACTTTGCAGCGAAGGCATTGCTGAAGGCATAATAATACCAGTAGGAATAGCGTCTCCACTGATGCAAGCCATGGACCAAGTGTTTGGCAGAGGGTCCTGTGGAAAGGCTAGGAAGTATCAGAAGCTGGGGAGAACTTTCTGGTAACTGTTCCTATATCAGATGGTTTAAATGATAAATCAGTAGACTTCATATTCCAGACATTTAAAATTATTTATTTATGCTTAAGCCTGGCCAACTAAAGCGTAAGTTAAAAAGGAGTTTTGATCTCTGAACCTTCAGGGTTCACATTTTCAAGCTTTTCTTGGCAACCTGGAAGGCCAGAAAGGTACAATATTTTGCTGCTTTCTTGTTGGCTTTTTTTTGAATTAAAGCTCAAATAGCCCATGCAAGCTCTTAGCTCTGGAGGCTGGAGCTTTATTTTAAAAAATTAAAACAAAAATTTGGAAAATATATGATAAAATCTTGGTAGCTGGCAAAACTAAACCTGTTTATCGGCTTTTGAGAGCATGCCATATTTGAAAAGAATAAGTAGAAAGGTAGGGGATGAGGAAAGAGCATCTTCCAAGCAGATAGCCCTTGTTTAGATAAAGTGGGACAAGGAAAACTTTTATCCCACTTAACTTTTACTTTTGGATGGCATTTGAATTGGCCTCGTGTCTTTGGCAGCTCATCTGTTGAGCCATCTGTCTCAAATTATGCATGCTCAGAGGGCACATTGCATCCAGGGATACAGTTCCCCTGAAAACAAGAAATTTGAATTGGATTTGCAGTTTCAGGATCTGTAAACATGGATGTGCAATCATACATCCAAATAGACTCCATTTCTTGTGGAGAAATGGAAGCATTCCGGGAGCCGGAGTGATCTGAGGAAGGTTGTAGGTGGAAAGCCTTAGGCCACATTCACTGTCCTGTGTCCCTTGTTGAGTGCTTGGGCAGTGCAAGGAAAGAGAAAACCACCCACAGGTCCCAGCTAGGAAATTTCCCTTTCAGACTGAAGAGTTCTTAATGGACTAGAAGCTGATACAGTAACCAGTTTTGCAGCCCATTTAAACAGTGTCTTAAAGGGATTGTAGGGTAGAGAAACTGCAATTTGGCTCCCACTGTTAATGAGTCATCTCCAGTCCCATCACAGTGCTAGAGATGAACTGGGTAGTGAATCAGAAAGCTATAACCCACTCTGAGAGCCTCTGTTATACAAGGACACCTCAGCCAGGAAAGAGGATTTGATCCATAAACTTTGATGGTGCATTAAGTAAATTTTATATTATTTATGGCACACTAGTAACACTTTTTTTTTTCATATGTTATCTGCTTAGAACATACTTTTTTTTTGGAAGAATATGTTGCTAATTTCACCCCTCCCTATTCCTTCCTTTCCCCAGAATGCTGACTCAGTTCCTATTGCTCTTTCAGTCAGCTTGCAGTCCAGTTCTCAGTGGAACACACTGCTTCCCTCGCATCAGCCCTAGGCAGCTCTGTTGTGGCTGTTGAGTAACAGGCTGGCTGGAAGACATTTCTTTACAAGCAGTAGATACTGACATAAAACCATCTTTTCTTCATGGAAGACACTGGAACTATGGGCTTGGGTAGCAGTTGGGTGGCTGTGTTATGAGGGAAGGAAATTTGGCTCCCGTAACGCAGTGATGGAAGTAATGGTAAATCTAGAACCAGCCAAGAGATTTGAGGGATAAATGAAATTTTGTCATAGATTCTCTCTCTAGATTATTATATTTCCATTTCACAGGTTTTCACATTAGCCTAACCCCCAGATTGCTTGCATTATCAGCAAGGTTTGAGACCTCTGGTGATGAGGACCAGACTTAAGTAATGTAGTTCCTAATCAATTGTGAGCAGAGCATTGACCAAATGTAGAACTATTACATCGTTTTGACAGATCTTATTCGATGTGCATGAAGAGTCTAATTATGTCATTAGGTTGGGTGAGGTGCTTGGAAATAGTTCTTCCTGCTAGAAATAGTACACATAGTTCATTTTATCAAATAATTGTATATGTGCAATTTGCACATCTAAAACTTTTGGAATTTTACTTTTTGTAATAGATTTAATCTGCTTACCTGATCAAAACCGGATCTTTATATTACGTTGCTTACTCAAGTATTAAATGGTATTACTTTTTAAATTAGCACTCCCAAAAGAGCTACAGGAATTGATGAAGGTTATTTCAGCAATGGTACAAATCTGAGGTACCAGAAAGAAAAAAGAAGTCTAATTAAGGCTTTGCCTTTTTGAATCTCGTTAGTAGAATAAATGGTTTTCTCATATGAGCAATTTTTTTAGCTATTACAAAGCTACTAGGGCAAGTGACAGAACTGCAAATACATAAAAAAGTCAGCTGTATGATAATGGTAAAGGGGAGAGACATTCTCTGCTGTTTTTAGAATCTGCCAAGGATGTAGGTTTTGGGCAAGAGAAGTCTTTCAGACTCATGCCATCTGGCTGGCGTTCCTCTGTGCCAGTTGTTATGTAGTTCCCTGTCCAGCCTCTACCACATTTCTTGAAGTAGGAATTAGGTTGAAATACAGTAATTGCCAGTTACCTGACTGGAAATACACCTACTAAGCGATTTAGAAACCCAAGGAAGTGATCCATTCCTCTGTGCTTGAGACTGTGATCAAAAGTCTCCTCATCCATGTCCTGAAGCAATTTTTGGATACGTTTCCCCTTCCAAGCCTCACTGGCAGCAGAGAAGCCTGGCTGTAGGATCTGCTCCAAGTTGCTCTCCAATGCACATGATGCAGTCAAAAAAACCCAAAAAAGCTTCACCACCACTCCCAGGTTTTCTATCTTATTCTTTTAATCAGCAACTAGTCTTTCTGAGATGCCATGAACAGTACCTTTGCTTCCTGTGCTTTATTTTTACAAGAAGCAGAGATCTATCACACCAAGGTTTTTCAAAGCCTGGGTCTGTGTGACAATATTGGTAACTCGCTTGATCTTATCAATTATTCTATAAACACAAGTCTCAATCAATCCTATATTGAGGATAACTAGTTTTAAAGTTGTGATGTAGGAACTAGGAAGAAGGGATCTGAAATTACCAAAATTAGATATTATGTTGACTTTTATCTGTATACAATAAATTGTATGATATAATCCAGGCCTGTCACAAACTTTTGTTGTTCAGAGTTAACAGATGTCCTCCATTCCTGAGAATCCCAGCTACAAAGATAAGGATACTGAGAAGCAAGTATAAAGAGCAGACACCTGTATTTCTAAATACAACCATATAGTTTTTCTTGGCTGTGTCACTGCTGCATTACTGCTGCAACTTAACATCAACAAACAAACAAACTAACAAAATCCAAATCACTTAAATAATTAAGCAAATAATTTGGTCATCTTTAAGGATATTTCATGTTTGCATTGTGTGTGGAACTGAAGCAGAACATATGTTAAATTGTGAGCTATTCACTGCACACATACTTTACAGCAGTAAGTTAATATTCAGTCTGATATTTAACAGTGGTATTTATTTTATATGTTTAAAACTGTTCCATTAAGGAAAATATTTTAGGTGCTGTCTCATTAGTCAAATGACAGTACTGTTAGTGATAGTACCAAACCGATTTAGAAGAATGAAAAAAAAATTAATTACACATCAATAATTCAGGATTCCAGAAAACAAAGAGAGGTTTTAAGGAAACATTCCTTAAATGTCTTACATGTTGACACCAGTGGGATTATGTGTTTTGCACTAAAGGAACATTTTGCCTGCCGGTGTTGTGCAATAGTTGGCTGCCTAACAGAACGGATTCCTCTCCCTGCTGCAGAGCTGTAAATCAAAAATAATCCCATGTGGTGGCTTCTCATTTATGGACATAGAGCAGGGTTGTGGTTCTGAGAAGGGGGAGTGCAGCAGGAAGAGTATTTGTAGAGATTCCTACAGCATCACGCCAAATTCCTTCTGTTCTGTCTGCAGAACGAACGCTGCAATGTGGCATCTGATGGCTTTCACAAAGTACCACCTGCACTCTCTCTCGCAGCACACAGCTGCTACAGATGTAGGCAAGCCATGGTTTACTCATGCTTCTCACTCTATTTGTCAATGATTTGTGACCTTTTCTATAGCAACAACAATGTCAAAACACATCTTTTAGTTGGAACAGTTTTAAATGTGGCTTAATCATAGTTAACTAACATAAAATCATAGAACGGTTCGGGTTAGAAGAGACCTTAAAGACCATCTAGTTCCAGCCTCCTGCCATGGGCAGGGACACCTCCCGCTACAGCAGGTTACTCAAAGCCCTGTCCAGCCTGGTCTTACACACCTCCAGGGATGGAGCATCCACAGCTTCTCTGGGCAACCTGTTCCAGTGTCTCACCACCCTCACAGGAAAGAATTTCTTCTTAGTATCTAATCTAAATCCCCTCTTCTAGTTTAAAACCATTCCCTCTTGTCCTATCGCTCCACTCCCGAAAAAGAATCCCTCCCCATCTCTCCTGTAGGCCCGGATGGTCGAATCATCTCTCTCCTTATCTACTCTGAGGACAAAATCATCAACACCTTTTCAAATAGGACTGATTTTTTTTTACTATTGTTAAGGCTTTTGACTAATTTCCTCCTGGCAGTCACAGTACCATAACCGGTTCTGTCACCAGTGGTCTTGTCACACAGGTGACACAGTACAGCTGAAACCAAGCAGAAGAGGGTTTAAATTTAGGAAAGTTTTTAACTAGTAGTGTAAAATTTAAACCTGAGTATTGTGTTGTCCTGAATAAGGATGAATGTAAGTGTGTGTTTTAACTGTGCCTGCATCATTGCTCAGCTTGAAGACCGAATTGTGTGCAGTAGGTTACTGTGATTTGAGAGAGTTAGGTTTTTGTCATATCACCAACATTATCACACCACCGTTACCTTATTTTTATAATTTCCAAACCTTTTTGACATTGTTATAATTGTAATTAAGACTAGATGAAAATGAAAGAAAATTGAGAAGAAGACAATAGATAAAAAGATAAAAAGAATTAGGAGGACAAAAAAAGGAAAGTCTCAGGAGAAATGCTTGCTGGTACGGAGATTTACAGCAATGCTGGGAAAATGGCATCATGCCATAAATAGTCACGAGTTTGTCTTAAAAACAAGCCATTTCGTGAGAAGAAAAAAAATCAGATGGCCAATTACGTGCTCTTTTACCTAATTGCTTCATGTATCTCATAATTCTGAAATGAATTAGTGACGTGCAGAGCGAATTAGGTCTAGGTTAGGGCAATGCTGGGGAGTTAGTTTGTACATTTATTATATCTTTAAATATTTTCTATTGATGTAAAACATAACAGGCTTGTAATTGTTTCAGAAAGGTGAGCCATGCCTTCCCTGGGCTTATCGTATAGACAACTTGCTTAAGGAAAAAGGGAACAGAAGAAACTGTTGGTAGACGCCTTTCTGCCCACTACTGTGTAAACATATTAGGTTTCAACCCTCATTTTAATGGAATAGACAATACACATTACAATATCGACGTGTTTAATTTATAATGAAGCCTGTTGCTGCTTCAGCAGTGGTATTGCTTGTTCTATTTCTGTCAGAGCACATATTAAGCTGTACAAGGAACAGCCAAATCTCCAACTGCTGCGCTAGCTGGACATCATGTCAAATTAGCAGCTATTGAAGATTTTACTGGGTTTCAAGTATGATCTTGGATTAGAAAATAAATCCTATGTGAAAAATGTCACTGCTGTGTGGCACCCACCTAGATTATAAAGAGTTCAAACTGATCTCTTGCATAAATCTACATTTTCTCCAATTCTTACAGGGCATGCGGTGTAGCCCCATGAAATTGGCTCATACAGCTTGGAGAAAATATGCTTGCAGTCTTAATGAAAAGGTAAATAGTGTTTTAAAATGGTATAGATGGGTCTGTAATGCTGCGTTTTAAATTTGCCAACTCTTCCATCAAAAGTAATTGTTTGAAGAGATTCAGTCAAGCCTTATTCAGGTTATTATCAACTGTAATATTCCAAACTCTTAATAAAAATTCAAGATTTTTCTTTCTAATTATCACCGTTCAAAAATAGTTTTGCCTTTTGGGATTCTGAATATGTGCAATATAAGTGACATCATTTCACAGAAACAAAGAAGAACAGTTATTCCACACTGTGCTCTGTTTCTGTGATGTGACTGCCAGATGAAGAAATGAAATTCAGATGCATTCAAATATTTCTGAACATCTGAATGAAAAAAAAACATTGTCCAGATGAAGAAATAAGCAAAACTATCGTAATATCCTAGTTTGTCTTTCTTGAGTACTGCTACAATTTTGTATAAATTGGGTCATCCCACAGCCTACTTTAAAACACTTTCAGGCATAACTTGGAAAGTCTGCAAACCACCATGAGTGGCCAAGAGCACAGCACAAGAGGAATTACCAGATTGTTCCTATGTAGGTTTTGTAAATGTGAGGGTACATACTCTAGGAAATAGGCATCTTCCTAGAAGATACACCGTAGGAACTCACACATCACAGCTCTTACACAAAAAATTACCAGCTCTCCTTGGAAGGTGGTAATAATCTCTTGTGGCCTCAAAACATACCAGCCTATCATTTAACCCTGCCTTTAGAAAACGTGCAGCTGCATGAAATGTAAAGAGCACGTAAAGCATATCCTGGGGTGTATTTCTAGTTAAAGGCACGCCTGCAGTTGTAACTTCCTAAAGCAACTTGCATCACTAGTCCTGGAAAGTGCTCTGAGGTTTGTGATAACAGGTGTCTTTGGCCCAAAAGGTCATCAGAGTTTTGTACGATGCTCTTCCTCACTTGGCGGGAGGGATCTCTCAATAATCTAAGTGTGGGGAAATGCTGGGTTGTGTCAGGAAGAGGGCTGCTGCTTGGCTTTCTGAAACCTGTGCAATGTAAGACTGTCTGTGTTTACCTGTGAGCCGGTTCCCTTGTGTATCATTCTTTGACCATAGCAAAGTAGTTCTTTTCTTTGCCGGGATTTTGTGTGTTCAGGCATATGGGGCTTTGAGTAACCTGCTGTAGTGGGAGGTGTCCCTGGCCATGGCAGGGGGGTTGGAACTCCATGATCACAGAATCACAGAATATCAGGGATTGGAAGGGACCTTGAAAGTTCATCCAGTCCAATCCCCCTGCTGGAGCAGGAACACCTAGATCAGATCACTCAGGAACGTGTCCAGGCGAGTTTTGAATGTCTCCAGAGAAGGAGACTCCACACCCTCCCTGGGCAGCCCCTGCCAGTGTTCCCTCACCCTCACTGTGAAGAAGTTTTTCCTCATATTCAAGTGGAATCTCCTCTGTTCCAGCTTGCACCCATTGCCCCTTGTCCTATCATTGAATGTCACTGAGAAGAACCTGGCTCCATCCTCCTGACACTCTTTAGGTTCTTTTCCAACTCTAACCATTCTATGTTTCTAAGTGGTTCATTTTGTTCTGTAAAATACAAAATGGTTTAATCTTTCTGACGTTTAGACCCTGAATTCTTTATCTGTAGTGCTGGAGCTACTAAACTGCTTTGCACTGAAATTCCAGAGAGCTGGGTACGTCATTTCGTGTTCAGGTATGCAGGAGGCAGGAGTGAGTCATTCCCCAAGTCAGCTTCCCCAGCCTTCATGGCCTGTAATAATGCTTTTCCTAGAACGAGCAGAACGAGTCATGCTAAATGCCTACATGTTGTTTTGGAAAAAAAAAAATAATGGGCTTCCTGCGTGCTGATCCATAGTGTCAACAAAGCTATAATAAAGGAAGGGATGGCCACTTAAGATGTTATTTCCAGGGAGACCAGTGGATATGATTAAGATGTTATTAGCTTTACTAACAAAGTTATTTGGTGATCGTAAGACATTTATAAAGCACAGAGGTCACGAGTCTCTGATTCTGGCCTGTGTAAGACCTTTCTGTGCTGTCTCGCTGCAGCATAAGTTTCAAATTCAAGTCAACTCTACCAGAATAAATCACTTTATACACTTAGGCAGTATCTTACAGTGGGGGGTTGCGCCAAAACGGCCGTGCTGTTGCTATTGTAGCTGCACTGGTGCAGGTCCCGTTCTTCCCAAGGCATTTGGCTGGTTTTTTGATTTGATTTATTTGTAGTTGCTGGTTTGTCCAGTGTGGCCTTAACCTTGTGCATTGTACTTTTAAAGAAACAATAAAGAACTCTGAGAACTGGTACACATTTGAATGAATGTCAGTACTTAGAATCACAGAAAATCCTTTTATACTTACAAATAATACTGTTCCCTGTGTCCATTTGGTATCAAAAGTGTCCTGTAGCAGAGGATCTTCCTATGACGATAGATCAACAAGTAGCAGTTAGTACAGATAAGACATTTCCTGCAGGAGAATTTGTGTAGAATGTCAGAAGACATAAAATGAAACTGTTATTTTTTTTTACCTAGTTCATTGACCTTCTGACTTTGTAACGTTCTTAACAAGCTTTCCAAAAGCCCAGCACACAATCCCACCAGCCCTTCAGCATCTACACAATTCTCAGCGCAGGAGATAATGCAAAAGGCCAAGATTCATGGAGTCAGCAGAGGGAGACAGAAAAACAAGGTTTCCACTGAGGAGCAAACAAGGGGAGAGGTACGTTTTCTAACTCCCTCAGTTCCAGGTTTCAGGAAGCTCTTCCACCCTGGCCGAGCCCTTGTAAGCTGTTCTTGATTAAGCCAAGAAAGTAGTTAGAGGGCATTGGTTTGCAAACTGGACAAAGGCTTCAGGTGAATTTTAGCAGCCTTAATTTTTCTCTTGGCAGAAAATAAGTCTGAAGTCCAGTTTTATGACGCTAGGAGATGACATTTCAGATCCACCTTAGAAGCGGAGAGCTCTTTCCTTCCGGGAGAGAACATTCTAGATTCATACAAATCTGCCGTACAGCAGTTCATCATCATCAGGCTGACAAGTGCTGTTGTGATTATTGCAGAGGTGTCTGAGGCCGTGAGCTGGGTGTTTTAACTCAGGTGGTTGGAGGTATCCAGGACAATATTTGTCTGTGGGAGGCCCAGAACACACAACACCAGCCAAGTTTTACATGACCACACCAATCCCTTGATTGAATAGAGCTCATTATTACTTTAATTTGTAGAGGCCACGGTAATTACCTTGAGCGATCCTTGCACCCTGACTGTGGACAGAGTCGTCACACGTGATCACCATGTGTTTTGAAAGTCTGTGTGCCTTTCAGGGGAGCCAAGTGTGCTCTATGCGTGGCCAGGGCTAGAAGGTATCTGACCACACTCCTGCCACTGCTTCCTCCTTCCTAAGCAGAGAGTGCAGCTCGTAGGCTGCTACTGCTGCCGCTTGTGAGAGCACAACAGCAGTGTGAAAAGGCTCTGGATCAGGAGGACTGCTGTGTACATCACAGTTTGACCGAACAAAATGGGGCCTTGTGTTTATTTTCTAATCCAGAGGCTTCAGGAAGGTGAGGCCCTCAGGGGCAGTCACTGGGCCAGAGCAGACATACCTCCTGAACAGCACGTTCTGCTCAGAGGGGACACAGGACATTTAATGTGCTGTGGGTGAGGCTGCCCTACGTGAAGGGCTCTGTTAGAAGTGAGTGTTCCTTCACTCTACACCTTCATTTCAGTAGCCTCACTGCAGCTGTGGGTCTAGTCCTGGACCAGATGGGAAACGCTTGATGTAATACCCAGCAGAGAGAAGGGGAACAGCAGCAGGGACACATCTGCTGAGTCCCACAGCCTGCCCACAAAGTCCTGCTCACAACAGCTCTCAACATCAAGTCTCCAAGTCCAGAGCCAGGTCCCATTACCCTGTTCTGCGTTTTCCTTCTGTTTGCAAGGCGAAGATATCAGCCTGGGTGTAACCTCTCTCTTGAGAGGCCACCAGTCTGCTGCCAAGCTGTAGCTGTTCTCCTCGCTGGGGGAGAGACCGAGAGAAGGGGAAAACAACTGGTGGAACAAAGAGCATCCACGAAAGATCACGGCAGCTGATGGTAACCCAGGCCCTCCAAACCTCTTCTGAGGGCCCCCTTTCCAAGTACTAACGGGCTTAAATACCGCTGTCCCCAGGAGACACAGCTATAGGTTTACTGTCTTCTGGTTTAATTTACAGGTATTAATTAGTGTGGGGCAGTATTCCAATTTTAATCAAAGAAATAAAAGAAATCAACCTAGAAATACAGCCTGTGCTATTTTCTAGGGGTTGGACCCGCTCTGGCAGGGGGGGGTTGGACTAGTTGATCTCCAGAGGTCCCTTCCAGCCCCGTATGGTTCTGTGATTCTGTGATTTTACTTAGGAGGAGGAATTGAGCCTCAGGTGGAGTAGAGGTGTGAGGGTGAGCCTGTGAACAATGCAAATATTTTTATATATCTGTTATATATTGCTTTTTATTTTCTTCCCCTCCGTATCTTCTTTTCCTTGCTGAAACAAAGACTGAGAAACAGGCGGGTGAAGCCGAGCTTCTCTAAAACCTTTACGAGGGGATAGGTGGGAAGGAGGGATGCCCCGTGTGTCAGGAGAGCTGCTGGGTTTGCTGGGATGACAGCCAGCTGAGCAACGCCAGGATGCAGAGGTGGGGCAGGGGCGTCAGCACAAGAAGGAAACTGAGCTGAAGAGAACAACAACAACAACAAAAAGCAGAGTGGTGGAGAACTAAGCACAGAGAAAGAAAACAAAGCACTTTGTGGAGCCTTTCTGATAATCACGTACGACTCCGAGTAATTTCCTCTTACCGGTGCCAACGTGCATTTCGAGGGTAAATCTGTGCTTTATCCATCTGGGGGTAAAGTCAAAAACTAGGAGTGTTTTCTCTCCACCCTCAGTGGCTGACACACGATGCGGTAGCACCAAGAGCTGGGAATAGCAGTTGAAATTGCCGGGGTGTGGGCGAGAGCAGGTACGGGAGGGTCAGTTCGTGCCCTCCTCTGCCCTGGCTCTCCCGTGGCAGAGGGAGATTTGCCGGGGTGAGCCCTGGGTGGGGAGAAGGAGCAGGAGAATGAGTGGTGACAGGAATACCACTTTCAACCACTTAGTGAGCAGTTGTTTCTCCTGGGTTAGGAGAACATGGGGCACTTCAGTTCCCACTCCAGCCTGCTCCTCTTGCTGCCTCTTGTCTAACGGTTTCTCCTCTCATAAGGGTTGCTCGTCCCCTTTCTTCTGCTTTTTCCCCCACTGTTCCTCGCATGGTTCCACCAAGTGCAAGCAGCCTGACTGGGAGAAGGACATTCACGACCAGCAGTTGCCTGGGCAGGCAGATAATTTCCTGTGAGAAGAGAGGTCTGGGGGAGAGAGGCAGGAGGCCAAGTCCAGGGCTGCCCCTCGCTGGTGCTGAGCCAGGAGAGGACATGTTGGGTCAGGATGTCCTGTCGGGCTCAGCCCCGCTTCCTCCTGGGCCCACTGCCCAGGTCTGTTGCAAGCGAGCTGGGACCTGATGCACCTCCCGTTTGGGGACTTCCCCCACTTGTGTCACGACTCGGCTGGGGGACGACTGTCACCGTGCAAAATGCTGGAAGCACCTACAGCAGACACAGAGCCAACGGAGAAGGTGAGGGAAAGGCTGGGAACTGGGAATCTTGGCCGCAGCCAGTGCCAACAGCTCCGGCTCCGGGTTTTTGTTGCAGCTGCCTGGAGTTGGCTCCGGCGCGCCCTGCTCCGGCGCCCGGTTTTGCTTGCGGCTGCCGTGTGCTGCCGGAGGAGGCTCCGGCTCCGGCCGGGCCGGGCGGAGGGGGATCCGGT
>VZTM01005767.1:23145-41455 GCA_013400555.1 Jacana jacana | reverse complement strand
TATAGGTACTTCCCACCCCCACCACTACTTCTCCCCCCTCCCCCCCCAAAAAAAACCCACCAAAAAAACAAACAAACCCCCCAAAAAGTGAAAAACAAACGAAAAAACCCTTAGGGAATCAGAAATGCCATACAGTTTGCAGAAGAAACTGAGTGTCTCTGGGGCAGCATTCAGCATCTGCTGAATAAGCAGATTTCAAGTTCCGACTGAAAGTTCTCCTGCTATTTCCAGCTGTTCTCTATAACTTATTTTTCAGGATGTTCTGGTGTAAACTTTCTGTAGTTGAACAAGATCACACTACAGCTCTGACTTCTGCCAGACATCCCATCTTAATATTCTTTCAGAATTGTCACCTGGGAACATCTTAAGCCATCTTAGCCAAAAGAGCAACTCGATTAGCTATTGCTACAGGAAAATAGATGGAGTTTTATTGAAGATGGCACCATTTATACATGCTCTATTAAAGTGTTTGATTGCTGACATTTAGAATTCTGCTTTTTTTCCATATTTCAATGCAAACTTCTAAATTTTAAAGCCAAAGAAGCCGCCTCTGTTGGATTCAAAGGTCTGTGAACCCTGGGGTTTAAGATCATAGCCCTCTTAAGGGGGAGAATTCTATTTTTGGATAATATTCAAAATTGTGTGTTTTTTCAGTGTGTGTGCTGTAATTAACTTGTATTATGCTCAGTTATTCCAGCTGGGTTTGTGGGGGCAACACATTGTGATAATTCTAGGGTTATACGCTGCATGAAAGCATCGAGTCGCACACACAGCCTTTGATTTAGGCAACATGCACTTCATGAAAATAGTCTCTGATTTTGTACCTGGTTTTATGTGGAGGAAGAGAGGTAATCCTAGCAGCGTGTGCCTTGAGAAATCCCTTGGGCAAGGGTATTTGGTGTAGACTAGGATATTAGTTTCAGGCCTTGGGCTTTTTTTAGAGTTTCTAAGAATTTAGAAAATTTGAATAAGTTTAAAAAACAAAACAAACAAAAAAAACATAAAGGAAGGGCTGCTTCCAAAGAAGCCGTTTATCCTTGTCCGTCTAAATTTAGGTGAGCACTGAATGTCTGGTAGATGGCAGTGGAGTTAAGGCAGAAGTGATCTCTGGCAAGGATTTAAGTTACAAAAAACTCAGTTAAAATATAGAATCACAGAATCATTTAGGTTGGAAGAGACCCTTGGGATCATCAAGTCCAACCATCAGCCCTACTCTACAAGTTCTCCCCTACACCATATCCCTCAACACCACATCCAATCTACTCTGAAACACAGTCAGGGAGGGTGATCCCTTTTTTTTTATGTTTCGCCACTGCTGTGGATTTAGTTGTGAATCCAGGAATTAATTTAGGTATCTGAAAACTTTACAGGCTTATTGCACAGTCACTGCATTCTAAGTGAAGCAGTAGATAACCAAATACAATTGTATTGCTCTGTATTCATTGGGGAGCACTCCTAGCCAGTATCGTTTCGGGTTTCTTCTTTTGCCTAGAGATGATCTTGCTTGAGAATTCTTGTTTCACGCTGCCTAACCTGATGACCTGTCTGGAAGTAATCTGATAGTGGATAGTAGCACCGACTTCAAAACAACAATTTAGTCTTCTAAAAGTTACAGAATGAAGAACCCTCATAGACCTCATCATTTTACAGAATAAATGTAATTATATAAATGCTTAATGCCTCTTTGAAGAGCAGTAAAAAGTGTTTCCAGTATTTATCTACAGAGGAGGGAATTGGAATACAGATCTTTAGGGTTAACTTTCTCTCTCTCTCTTTTACAGTTATCGAGTGCAAATCCTGTGTATGAGAAGTTCTATCGACAGGTATGTGTGTTCCTGTGGAGAGAACAACCTTTATTTTGTATTTTAAGGAAAGAATATTCTTTTGCTGTAAACTGCAGTGCAAAGTTCAAGGAAAATTATTCTGCTTTAAAACATATATGTTCTAGTAACTAACACTTAGGTCTGAGCTATAGCAGTATAAATTCAGTGTTGGTTGTAAGATGACTTCTTTAATTTGCTAGGGAGCTGCCAGGTATGTATGACATACATCACTTTACAGTCAGAAGACTTTTAGCTCTTGGGATGGAGTAAGTTTTTGCAAAGTATTGTATTGCTGTGTTCTTTGTTACTTCTCACAAGTGAAGGTGAGTTCCCCGTGTCGTGCATGATGCTGCAAGGAGTGCAGTGTGGATGGAATGCCAGTGACTGCCAAAACAATGCCTGGGGTGGTTGCAGCTTCACTCAACAGATACAAATATTTTGACTTTATAAAGTAAAATATAATGCAGAAACATACATCTTATTTATCATCTGTCTTTTATATTTAGACCCATCAAATACAGGGTGTATTAATTCCTGTAAATACAGATTTTGTTTTTGTAAAATAGCCGTTTCAGCTGTTCTGTAACAGCAACAGTTTGTATCAGGTGCTTCTTTTAGGTATTGTACAAACATAGGTATTTGAAAACTTGTAAGGAAATGTAAACTGAAGGAATGACTGCATAAAACAATTTAAAAGATAAATATTTTTCTAAAAGGAAGATCTGATGAGTAATTGATGATCCCTTTTAAAAATAAAAAATGAAACAAAGCACACCAACCTTATAGGAAGTGGTTTTTTTTCTTTTGTGCAACCGCTAGCATTCCTGCCTGATTGTCTAAGGCAGGATATAGTTTATATGACCTCTTTATTTAGGAACTTCATTTGGCTGTCAGCATCAGAATATAAGCTTATCTGCTGGGGAAGAGAGAAAACCAGGATTTCTATCCATGCTTTTTTTATGGATTGTTCTTAGGGGATTAGTCGCATTATCAAGTGCATAAAAGAGCAATTAAGGTGCATCACCCTGTGATGCCTGAAGAGTTTGAGCTTTCTATTTCACTTTAACAAGGAATTTCCACCTCTGCAGGAGAGTAGCAGTTCCAAAAATGTTAAAGAAGAGAGGTTTTAATCTCATTTTGGGTGGCCCCTGAGGGTTGAAGAAGATGGCATCACCCTGGCAAAGTTTCCTTCAGGCTGATGCACAAATCCACTGTGTGTTTATCTCTAGGCATTGGATGATCATTACAATGTCACAAGAAAAGGAGAGGAACTCATTTTTTTGCATGTCAGGTTTCCTAGTTCAGTATGACTATTACTGTCATGTGTCATCTTTGCCACGTGCCAGTTTCTCTCTTCCTCTGGGTTGCAAATGATTGACCTCTGAAGTGTGAGGCAAAAAGCTGGGTAAAGAAACTGAGTTCAAGCACAAACCTGATACTGGTTCCTAAGTGGCCTGGTGTCTTGCATTCCTTGGAATATATAGCCTGGTGAAACTGGAGCACTGTTTGTTGTCTGTCAGTCTCAGTGGTGTACAGGAATGGGGATTCCTTAAACGTGATGTTACTGGTGGTGAGGTTGTGCCAATGGATTTGTTTTCCAGAGGATTAGTTTTCTGAGTTGCTCAGCCAAACTTTTGTGCAAGCATTTCTTCTAGAGAGTAGCTTTCGAATGTGCCATGTCTGAAGACTGTCAGTTGAACTAGATAATTTCTAGCTTCCCTCCCTCAGATAAGGAGATGTCAACTTTCAAAATATAAATGTTAAAATGAACGTCAAGACCTTCTTGCTTTGTCCTTAGGGAGCCTGATAGAGTGTGGTTTTATTTTTTCATACCAGGAGCACTTTAGAATGTTCCATGCAACTTGAGAATAGATTTATGATCTGAAATAGCTCTGATGCGCTTCCAGTTCTGTCACAAACTCAGACTAATACATCTGGCATAACGCGTGTCGTGAAATGGGTATAAGCCCTGGGCTTTGTATGATAGGATTGAAATGTTAAGCTTTCAGGAGGGACAATTTTCTTTCAAATAGAACTTTCTCTGCTTAACCTTTTCTAGGTGGGCATGCTGAGGTTAAAAGGATAAATTTAAATACGTGTGGTAAAGTAGGAGCACATTACTTAATCGTGTGATGCCATGTGCCCGTAAGCAGTATGCCTGAGCTGCTGAGGAATTCTTGATGAACCCTGCCTTGGCAGTGCTTCTCCCTGTTACCTTGTGACCTCATGATGTGGGACTTTTTAAAAACTTCCAATCATTTCTGGCTTTCTACAAAAGACAACTTGCAAAAAGAGAGCTGTTGGCCTGTACAGCTTTTTGCACGTTAGAGGAAAAGTTCTACCAAGTCGGTGTGTAACTGACCAACACCAGAGATCTTCTCAGCATGAGAGTTGATTATAAGCCAATATTCTGCACTCTTTTAATGCTCAGTAAGTACCCCTATCCCAGCATGCAAGACTGAGTAATTTAGAAAAAAATTGAAATCACACCTTTTAAAAAACAAAAAAAAAAAAAGGGAATTAGTTGCACAAAAAGATACTGTGTCCGTATTGGTTTGAATAAGGATGCTGCTTAAATCCCTTAAAGGCACCTTCCTGAGGGTTAGAGGTGAGGAAATGAAGAACAAACACAGCTGGCACTGTGTTGCTTTGACTTTCCCAAAGCAGTAGAAGAGTCCTGGGCTGGGAGTTTCCTGAGTGGGTGCCACGATCGCTGTGCTGATGTGCAGGGTCGACTCCAGTAACTGAAAAGGGCATTTGATGGGCTGTCTTGGCAACTTTTTCCCTGTAATGTGAACAGCGCTGTCAGACAGACTGGATTAAATATTTTACAGATCTGAGAAGCTGGCTAATTACAAGGCTGTAGCATTTGTGATTGTTATTGCTCTGACCAGGGAATCCTCAATTGAGGAAACAACTTCTCCTAATTAAAATCGCATTAGTTATCTTAATATAGAACTGAAAACATCTTTTCTTTTCAAGTGATGCTCTGGGGAGTGTTTTCAGAGGGCTTTTTTTTCTTTCACTTTTAGAAGCAGGAGTGTCTACAGACAACCTTCCTACGCTGTGGAGTGCTTTCCAAATGATGGATTCTCCCCAGTCTTTCTCTAGTGAGCTGTCAGCCCGTCTTTGGGAGCTGCTTCCTTTTCAGCACCTTGTGTGTGCTGCACCTCTGAACTTGGAGCCTTGCTCTTCTGCTCCATACTAAATACTGAGCATAGTCTTTGTTTCCACACAAGGCTGTGAGACCAAGTGATGCAATGCCACACCATCAAGTGCTATAGTGTCTATTTCCAAACTTCCTATTCTCTCTGAAGCACTGGTTGTCACTGGGCTTTCTCCATCTATTTTGAAGACAGCCAGGATGACTCAGTGTTTAGCAGGTGCTCAAAAAGCATTTATCTTCAAAAGAAGGTACTGGCAAATCTAATGCTACTATCAAGGTTATTTTTTCTGTGCATGTACTTCAGTTTTCCATACTTGCTCATGTATTTGTAGGACTTTGTTTGGTTCTCTGTCTCTTTCTCTACAGAAAGTGTGGAAAGTAAGTGACCTCTGTTGCCTCTTTCCTGGCCTTTGAAATGTTTATCATGTTGCAAATTCTTCAGAGTTTCAGGGCATCTCAGCTGATCACGGATGGGAAGAGTTTGCTTCTGAAGACAGTATTGTGTAACTTTTATCTATAAAATGTATGGTATTATTTGATCTCTAGATCTTGTAGGACCTGTACAGCTCTACCTGTCTGATGTAGTAAGCCTGACAGTTTCAGTTAAGAGGAAGACTAAGGTTATTTTCCTTCCATCCTGTGGCCTTTTCAGGCATCCTTTCGCTTTCGACTTGCAGCTTTTCCTCTCTTTTGTCGTCCTTATGTATGTGCTGTAAGTCTTAGTGCTTGCTTCTTCCACTTGAAGGTACTGTTTTCATTTAGGGACTTGAGTCACAATCTATTTTAATGATCTCCCTATTGATCCAGGGAGAAATGCTCTGCCAGAACTATCACCATCTTCTTCATTGTTTAAATAAATCTCACTTTAGGGAGTAAGTGTTTTCCTCCTCTCAGGTGATAAAGGTATCTTCAAGCAGAGCCTTCTTTTTTAGACCAGAAAAGTAATGAATTCAGGGCTGGACAGTTAAATGTAATAAAATTCTGGGACTTCTCTGTCCTTACAAATCAAATGTTTTGCAGGCATCAAAAAGAAAATCAGTGATTACAAGGGCTGGTTAGGTTCTGATGATGGCTAATGTGAATAAGCTTCCTTGTCTGCTGCATAACTTAACAAATTCTTGGGTCTTTGTCTGCAATTAAAGCTTACTACTGGAGACCTTGAAATCCAGATATAATCAATGGTTAGAAACTTACTGCAGTGGGGATCTGGTTGGTTGCATAGATATTGATGTGTTTTTTCCTCAGTTTAGAAGTGGTATTTATCTAAATCTTCATTGATGACCTGTAGGAGTTAAGCTTGTGTTGGGGTACTGGATTGTGACTTGGGAGACCTGAGTTACCTTCCTCACTTCTGTCCTAAACCAGGTCATCTTGGCAGAAATCTTTCTTTCTCCATGTCCTAGCTGCCTATTGAAAGATGGGGCTAATACTCTGTTTTTCTGCAACACTGTAAAACATATAAATGTGAAAGATGCTTAATTATATATGCATAATATATCTTAAATTTGGCAGTATTAGTCTGCGATATCAACTTCCAAAGCCAGCCTGTTACTATTAGATCCAGAACAGCTAGTTACAAATGTCTTACTTTTAGTGTAACATTTTTAATGAAAGAGAGGTTTTGTTTTTAAAAAAAAAAAGTCTGAAGATTGTTCTCAAAGCAACCCTGTTAACTTGAGCGTTCTTCTTTGCTGGCCTTCTGAGAGCCTCTGTAAAGAGACTGCATCAAGTCCAAAGCTATTTTGTCATCTGAGGTTTTTTTCCCCCCCCCAGGTTGATTCCGCTAACGCAGGAAGAGTGTTAGCTTCTGATGCAGCTGTTTTCTTGAAGAAGTCTGGATTGACAGATTTGGTACTTGGAAAGGTATTTAATGACCATTATTTAATTACCCTGTCTCTTGCTTCAGTACACAGTATCCCGTGTAAATTAAAATATTTAGTGGTACTACAGGATACGTGATCTCCCCTAATGTGTTTTCAGTTGTGCCATGCACTAGTTTCCCACTTCAGCATCCTTGCTTGTTCTACTGTTTGTGTAATATATGGATATATTTAGATTTTTCACTGTTAATAAGTGCTATTGTGAAAGTTAAGACTTGGACTTTCATCCAAGAATACATTGTTAAATGGAGGGAGAACTTGCCAGCTTCCTTTCAGTGCTATGAAATGCTTTGTGTCTATTATTTTTATGTTTTAGATTTGGGACTTGGCTGATACTGATGGCAAAGGTATTCTGAATAAACAGGTATGATTATTTATCTGATGTATGAATCGTAGAATCATTTAGGTTGGAAGAGACCCTTGGGATCATCAAGTCCAACCATCAGCCCTACTCTACAAGTTCTCCCCTACACCAGATCCCTCAACACCACATCTAATCTACTCTGAAACACAGTCAGAGAGGGTGACTCCACCACTTCCCTGGGCAGCCCATTCCACTGACTGACCACTCTCTCTGTGAAAAACTTTTTCCTAATGTCCAGCCTAACCCTACCCTGCTGCAGCTTGCAGCCATTCCCTCTTGTTCTGTCGCTCATTGCCCATGAGAAGAGACCAGCACCAACCTCTCTACAATGCCCTTTCAAGCAGTTGTAGAGAGTGATGAGGTCTCCCCTCAGCCTCCTCTTCCTCAAACTAAACAACCCCAACTCCCTCAATGGATCCTCATAAGCCTTATTCTCCAGGCCTCTCACCAGCTTCGTTGCCCTCCTCTGTACTCGCTCCAGCACCTCGATATCTCTCTTGTGCTGAGGTGCCCAGAACTGGACACAAGACTCAAGGGGTGGCCTCACCAGGCCTGTAGCGATGCATGGGGTTGTTGTGGCCCAAGTGCAGGACCTGGCACTTGGCCTTGTTGAAGGCCATGCCATTAACATTGACCCTTCTATCCAGTCTATCCAAGTCCCTCTGTAGGGAAGTATGAAGTTACTCTACCTGTTAGCAAGCCTTGAACTAGGATAAAAGTTGGGATTGTTGGGTCAGGAAAGCAGGTTTTCTAACTGATCTTTTCAGATTTTTTTTAACTGGAACTAGATACATACTTCCCACTTCGGTGTAAGCTACAATAAATTAAGAGCCTTCAGATATCTCATCAGTATTTCTTCAAGCTCTAAAATGAGCTGCTGTGTAGCTGTGCAATATACTGAGAAGTAATTTAAGGGTTAATGTACTGTATGTACTATAAATGTGACTTTTCCCTCAAGATTAAGAGGAAACAATGCAGAAACTAAAATTCTAGTAAAATCTTCAGAATTCTTATGTATGTGATTTTGGTGGACTTGACATTAGTTCATTTGGTTTGGAGTTGTCCTTCCAAAGCTGTAGCAATAAGCAGTATGGCAGTCAGACTGGCTTGTTTGGTTTGAAATACAATTACTTAAAAACCAGCTTGTGCAGAGCTTGGTGCTTCATCCCCTGGTAGAAGTTGGAGCTTGTACCGTTTGCCAAACAACTTCTTTTTATTATTTTGCTTTCCCTCAGACTTCTTTTGGTTCATTTTTCTCATGTGCTGTATCTTTCTTTCCTTTCCTTCCATCTAGTAGATGGGATCAACTCTGCTCCTCCAAGATCAGCTGTAATTGCTGCTTTAATTTTTCCCTGCTCTGGCATATCTGAGCCGAGTGCTGGGAACTGGCCACACTAACCAGGAGGTTCCTTAAACGCTTGGAGCCAGTAATTACAAACTTTGCCTCACTGGAGCAATTCAGCAGTTGCTGACTGCTGCTTTCTGTTACTTTGCAACCCCTTTTGAGGCCATTTGCAACCTTTCTATATGTGTATAAATTGTTGTATCAATATTAGAAAAGCTCTTGATTCTTCTGAGATTTGAGAATTTTCATCTAAGAAGTCTTTTAAAATTTCCTTTTTCCTGTAGGAATTTTTTGTGGCTTTACGACTGGTAGCATGTGCACAGAATGGATTGGATGTTTCCCTGAATAGTCTTAATTTGCCTGTTCCTCCACCAAGATTTGTAAGATTTCTTTTTTAATTGAACATGTCAACTCATTAATTAAGAACTGCTTTTAAGTAAACAATTAGGAAGGGTTGGTATAAATACCAAACGCTTCCGAAAATGATGTTGTGGGGCAATAGGGCCCTATGATAGGGGAAAATTAAACTATGTGGAGTAAGAATCTACATGTTCTATTGGGGATTTGAATATAAAATTGTGTATAATTTGGGTATATATAATATTTGTTAGAATTGTCTGTAATGAAATAAACATTCTAACTTTGTTACTCAAAATTTTGGTATCTGTAACCAAGTTTGGCAAGACTAAAGTGCAGTTCTGGGTTTGAGAAGGAGCACCTTCTCAAATAAGGGAACAGCTTTGCAGGGTCAGAACCACATCTTCTTTTAATGTGGGTTTTTTTCCTGTTTTTCTTTAGACTGATACTAATAGTCCTCTGCTACTCAGTGGAACAGCATCAAGTGATGTACCGTGGGCTGTTAAGGTAAGCTAAAGATGAGGCTGTTACCTAGAACTATGATGTTGTTTGCAGGGAAACATAAGTCTGTTTGAGAAAAATAGAATGCTACTGGAGCTGTAGTTTATAAAGTATAAATCACCTTTCGTTTCAAATCTGTAATTGGGCAAATAGACCTAATTTGATGAAACCACTAGTTCCTTGGGAAATTTCGTTGTGTTTAGAACCATGATTTATTGGGAATAGTTACCTAAAGTCAGGAAAGTAATTGAAGAATAAATCTCACTGGGTTTTGGATGAATCTCTAGCTGACTTAGAAATAATCTCTTTTTCATATCTTCTCTTAAGCATCAGGAACTGCAATCTGTGTGTTTCCAACTGTAACTTAAAAAAAAAGTTAATACTTTAGAAAGAACTCCTGCTGTTTAGGCTACAAGTGTGACTGTTCCCATAAGTAATAGTTGATTTCTGTCTCTTCAGCTGGAAGACAAAGCCAAGTATGATGCTATTTTTGACAGCCTAAATCCTGTGAATGGACTGCTGTCGGGTGATAAGGTGAAACCTGTGCTCCTTAACTCAAAACTGCCAGTGGATATCTTAGGACGAGTAAGAATACTTTTCTACTTAACTCTTAATTCACAAACATACTTAGTAATATCCATTTTTCAAACTGCAGATTTGTAGTAATAAGCCTAACTATTAAATGTCGGCTGATGGAATGGCCACACGTGTAGCTCCTTAAACTGTTAAAAAATACCAACCCAAAAAACACCAAATCAACCATTCTTTTGCTGTTTTGATAGCCTGCTTCTGAAGACAGTGAGTTATGTGTACTCTTTAACGCTTGGTGTAGGGTGGGTGCCATTAGTGCACTCTGTCTCCGACTTACGAACCTCTCTTCTTTTGCGTGGTTTATATGGATAGGTATTGCTCACTGGAAACCAATGCTGTTAATCTTAGTAGAACTTAGGATAGAGTGGAGGAAGGCTGTTCTCACATTTGTTTTTAATGAGGTTTTAAGTAGGAAAGTGCTGCAGTTCAGGCAAACATCCCTATATTCTGTTTTTTATTGGCAGGTGTGGGAATTGAGTGATATTGACCGCGATGGAATGTTGGATCGAGATGAGTTTGCAGTCGTAAGTACCTTCTGCCTCTTGGGATTTTGAAAGCCTAATGGCAGAGGTTTGAAACAAATTCATTTTGTATTAATTTTTGACTGTGTTGTTCATTTATTGCCTTTATTCAGAGACCTTAATCACGTTTTAATCCTAGTTAATGTTCCTGTCAGATTATGTGATGTTTCTCACAGCAGTAACTTTCTCTAATGGCTCATTTAGCCCACAAGAACTTATACCTGGGATCTGCTGTCCTGTGAGAGACTGTGGGTTTTCACTAAGTTTTACTTTAACCTGCAGTGTTTATAGTGCTTGGATGCCTCAAGATACCTTTGAGGAAAGTTTTAAAGGAATTAATATATGAACTTGTCAACAGTTCATAGCAAGTTAGAATTTGAACACTGTTAATGCTAGGACTGATGAAATAGTGTTAGAAATGGTAAATAAATGTGACCTCCCCCATGAGATGGCAAGTGAGAAGAGAGTGGGAGGCTCTTACTTGTGAAGACTGTGTAAGTCCTGAATGTGACAGTAACCATGTGTCAGTTTTCCATCAAAACTGTAGAGGAGAGGGGTTTATTTTATGTAGAGAAATACCAAACCTATCTTTAAATGTTTGGAAAAGGGTAACAAAATAGCTCAACTGCATTCTGTGTGGCAAGAATCTTGAAAAAGTAGCATGAACTTTCTGCACTCAGGTGGGACTAAAGCCAGCCTTCCAGAAACTAAACTTTTCCTCAGCCTTTCTGGATCACAATTAAAAAATACCTGTTTAATTGTCAAGAATAGATGTTATGGACAATGTCAAAACTTTACATTGGGTTTTTGTTGTTTGGGTTTTTTTTCATAATATAAGTATTTACCTCTTCTGCATCATGTATATTTTTGAGAGAGTGTAAAAATTACTTCCTTAGGTGTTTGAAGGTGACTGGAAAACATTCACCAACTTCAGTTTCTTTAGAAACCAATTCCTTTAAAACCCTAGCAGTTAACTTTTACTGTATTTGATTTCCTGTGTTTATGCTGTAATTCTTCAGACCTCTAACTTTGAGATCAGAGGACCGATATTCACTAGGGAAATGTTTGAGATGAATCAAATTGTTAATCTGTAAAGCATTGTAAAGCTTTAAGATGCAGCTCTGTGTCTTGAGCAACAGTCGTAAAGCTATTGCAGCAGCATACAACTACAACAAAACAGTAGTTGCTAAATGGAGTGATTCCTGGAAAAGTTATTTTAATGTAGTCACTAAGTATTTGAAGGATAATAATATGTAGGAAGATCATTCTAGTGTTCTATAAGATTCTCAACATAACGTGCTAAGCACTAAATCCCAAATTTCTTATATATTTACATCCACGTTTTAAATTATTCTTTTTTCCTTTCCTGTTTCAGGCCATGTTTTTGGTGTACTGTGCTTTGGAGAAAGAACCAGTGCCAATGTCCTTGCCTGCAGCCTTGGTGCCACCATCCAAGAGAAAACCTGTTAGTGTTCCAGGAGCAATGCCATTAATTCCATCTGCAACATCTACCAAAGACTCTCATCAGCCCTTGCCACCTGTAGGCATTTTAGCTGCCAAAACACCATTAACACAGGTACAGTTCTGAAGTTACTTGGGGCTAAAAGATTTCTGCTCTTAATGCTGAGCTTTGGAGGCTGCCTGGATGAAGAACCTTCCTACAGGTTTTTAGTTGCCTTCTTGCCCTGTTGGTTGGTTGGTTGAATTTGACAAGGCTGATGGGAATACCAGGTGGAGAAGTATGAAATTTATCTTGTTCTGCTTATTTTGAGGTGTCAGATGAAACAGTTGGATTAAAAAAATACTACTTGGTAAAGATTTTGAAGACATTTTTGAAATTAATTATTTCAAGGTATCAAGCTCAACGCAACGGTCAGAATATTAAGACAGCAGTTTAAAAAAGCTGTCCAGGTACACATCTGCAGAACAGAAGTCCTCTGGCTGAGGACTGATTTGAATGTGGACAAGTTCTTAAAACAAATCCTCAGGCATGTACGTGCAGTTGTGTGTGTGCACATGCGTGTGATTTGAAGAAGACATTAATGGAAATCAGATAAATAAATGCAAATAATGGGAAAAGGAGACAAAAGGTGTCGTGGTTTCGGCACAATCACCTAAACACACAAGATGTGGTATTTGTTCCAAGTGTGATTAAGACACTTGATGCCTCCCATCCACCCCAAGCATCTTATTTAATCCCAGTAATCTTAGAATCCAGAACAATAGTTTTCTAAGTAGATTATAACTTACTTGTTATGTTCAAAATAAGAAAAAAAAAATTGAGGATCTAAAGTGAGAACTGGCTTCTTTATTCTGGAGGTGCCAAGGTTTTTATCTGGCAATTTGTTTGACTCTGATGGTAGGTCTTGCTGTTTGTATTACAAAGCAGTGCGGTTCTAGATGAGTGCTTCAGTGTATGTTTTGTGTATGCCATTTGGGACTCATCTGTTAAGTGTCCTTGTACACTGAAGTTAATTACTGTTCATAAGCATGCACCTGAAGCCATTTTCATGCAAAAAGCCACAAACATCTTTACTGTTGCTTAGTGGGAAAATTGCTGAAGTAAGAGAAGTGGCTCTAATTCCCATCTTTACCTGGATCAGAGGTAAATTCTGCCACTTGAAACACGCCAGAGGTTAACAGCCTGAGCTTGAGCAGTTCCTCAGTGTCTCTGGCTAAAGCTGTTCAGCTGTGTAAGGAGGAATAAAATCAGTAAAGCCAGATGGTAAGCAGGATTGTGAGTGAGCGCAGTGATGAGGGCACAACCCCATGCTGGGAGGAGATCTGGGCTCCAGGGAATACTTCTAATGCATAGGCCATCAGCCCTGGTGCTTCACTGCTGCTGCTTTAGGAGTTGCTTTTGTGGGTCTCTGTGCTTCTTCAGCTTGGAAGATAACACTGGTTCATGAACTAGGCATCTGTATCTCTTCTTAAATCTGTGCTGTAGTCCTTGAATTATGTAATTCTGAAAGTAACTACCTGAAAACAGAACTACCTGTATCTTAGTATTGTGGGTTTTGTTGTTTCTTTTCCTTTCCATCCCCACCGGCTCTTCAGTGGGTTGTGTCGCCTGCAGACAAAATTAAGTACGATGAGATCTTTGTGAAAACTGACAAGGACATGGATGGATTCGTGTCAGGTGTGGAAGCCAGAGAACTATTCCTGAAGACAGGACTGCCTTCTGCTCTCCTTGCACATATCTGGTAGGGTGGGTTATTTTTTTCATGACAGCTGTTTAGCTGATGGCATGGTTCCTGCTCCTTCCTGCCTCCTTTCGTGAAAAGTGTTATGTTGATGTTTCTGGAAAGTGAAGCTGGTTTTGGTATAGAAGAATGGCCTCTGTATAAGCAGTAGTAATTTATTTGTTTCTACTTTTGGTCAGAAACAGGGGAAAGCAGGCTTATGCTGTGTGTGTTCAGGGGGGCAGTTAGAGCACCTGAGCACCAATTGTTACGAACAAATACTGCCCTTCAGCTAAACCCCCAGATTTAGGACATCATCATGTTGCTGTGTATCTAAACAATGATACTATCCATGTACTGGTAAAGAGAATTATCTGTATAAAAGTCTTAGCATGCAAGACTTACGCCCCATCTCATTCTACAACTTGTCTTTCCTTACAGCTAGTAGTGACACCCACTGCTTTTTAATTCTTTCCCCACTGTAAGCTGTTGTGGGGCACTCTGGGAGGAAAAACTTCTGCTTTTTTTTACTTTATTATTTTTTGTCTGTCGTGTCCCCCCCCAAGGTATGAATAACACAATCTCTGCCTTAGGAGATTTAGGGAAATCAGGTAAACTTGTGTTGGCTGTGAAAAGTTCTTTAATCTAGTGGCTTCTAGGCCTGATTCTGCCGATCATTAGGTCAGAGCTTACTCTTACAGAGCTGTGGACCTTAGCATGCAAAGAGAAAGTGGTTGTGTATGTTTGAGTAATGTTTTATATTTATTATCGTGCCTTACTTCTCTTCTAAAGAAATGCAGTATAGATATACACTAGGAATGCTCACATTTTTAAATGCTGGCATGTATAATAAATAGGGCTGTGCTTGCAGAGGCAGGGGTTTGATTTGTTTCATGTGCACCTCTGTACAGGGCTCTCTGTGACACAAAGGACTGCGGAAAGCTTTCAAAGGAACAGTTTGCTTTGGCTTTCTATCTAATTAATCAGAAGTTAACAAAGGGCATTGATCCACCTCAGGCTCTGACTCCAGAGATGATTCCACCTTCAGACAGGGGTGTCAGTCTTCAGAAGGTAAGGATGGATTTGGTATTTTTGGTATAAAAATCAAAGAACATTAGTTTCAAAGGCTACACAAGAAACACTTGAAGTACTGGCCTACCTTAAATTTATCATATGATCAGGGAGAAAGCAAGTCTTAAGTGCAAAGAAGTGACAAATACTTTTCCATTCACGTCTCAAAGCGAAGCTGTCATTTATTATGCCTGCCAACCAAGCAGAGAGATCTTATGTTGAGAAAGCTTTATTTTCTGTTTTGAAAGAATAACCCTTCTGCTGGCTGTCTAAAGAACTTTGAGTTTGCACTTGAAATAACGTGCACAAGTTCAGTGTTGTTCTCCTAATGCGCTCACGGTTACCTTTTCTTACATTTCATGTTTAAGAAGTCCAGAAACAATGAACTAAATACATAATTCTGAACTTTAAGGTTTTAAAAGTAGGGGGTCTTCCATTTTATACTTCACGGGTAGTTTAAATGTCCTCATAGTCTGTTGATTGCCATCTCTCTTTATCCAGCAATAGGCTATACTGCAGCAGTTCAAGTTCTGTTTGCCAGAACGGTAGAGGTCATCACAAATTCTGACTTGTTTTACGCATCGTGAAGTCTGATGTGGGTTACCTTTTCTTGGTTGTGCAAAACATTGGCCTAATTCTGTAACTTAAAGCAGAATGAAAAATTTGCACCTGAACAAAAATGAAACTCAAAATTTGGCACTGCTTTTTGAGTTTCTGTAACTGGTTATCTAATTTCTTTTTACATTCTGTTTTTAAAAAGTAATTGCTTTATTTGCAACTCTACTAATCTTTTTATGTATGTTTGCTTTCCTTTCTATGTCTCTTTTCTAGTTTGGACTGTTTTTTCCATTCTGCACCACTCTGCTTTTCATCCTTATTATTCTGTCAGTTTGTTAACTCTGCTTTCTCAAGGTTAGAGAATCTTTGCTTTTCTAATATTTACTGTCTGTTAGTTTAATAATGAGCGTCCTTCTAAGACTTTACATAATCATTGAAATATCACAGCACTTCTCTGAAGTCTCAGAGTATGTGATTTACTGCTGATTTCCAGTGTTGTTCATCTGGAAGATCCCCATGGCTCTTCCTTGAACCCAGACCTCTGTGGCTGGTACCTGTTGGTGCTGCTCAAACTTAAATGAGAGGATGCTACGTCTTGCCCTATTGCAGTTGCCAGGGAAGTGGTGACGTGGCCTGGTAGCAGTAACCCAATGTGACAATTGACATCATTAGGAGTAATACCCATGGTTTTACTGCTCATACTGCAGAAAGTGTGTGATCAGAACACTTTCAGGGCGATCAGTGTTGTTACTGCTGTTCTGTGTGTGTAACCTGTTTTTATAGAACTCTCCAAGACATCAGTGTGACTTTTCCTTTTTTCTGCATTACTAACATAAGGGACAAGAGTAAAACCACTGTGAAAGAAAGTTAGCTTTTAGTTAGCTCTGTAATTCCTTACCGAGAATTGGTAATGGTTGCACTACATTGTGCTAAACCTTCAGCTCATTTTGAGCTTTTTCAAGAGATGTCTTGTTGATATGAAAGAACCCACTTGTCCAAGATCATTGCTCAAGCGTTCAATCCAAAGGATAAGAGCAGGAGGCAGAAATTGGGGGTTTTGCTGGTTTTCTTGGCTTATATTGTAAAACAAAACAAAACAACAAAACCCACAAAACCACCCAAAACAACACCCCCCAAAAACCCCAACAAACTAAAAACCCTCAGCCTAAAACAAAAAAAACCCTCAGCCTAAAACAAAAAACCCCTCAGCCTAAAACAAAAAACCCCTCAGCCTAAAACAAAAAACCCCTCAGCCTAAAACAAAAAACCCCTCAGCCTAAAACAAAAAACCCCTCAGCCTAAAACAAAAAACCCCTCAGCCTAAAACAAAAAACCCCTCAGCCTAAAACAAAAAACCCCTCAGCCTAAAACAAAAAACCCCTCAGCCTAAAACAAAAAACCCCTCAGCCTAAAACAAAAAACCCCTCAGCCTAAAACAAAAAACCCCTCAGCCTAAAACAANTAAAAGTTAAACTTAGGTGCAAGTTCCTCTTGAGGAATTTTGACAAGAATTTACTTTTATTACTATTTTGAGGTAAAAAACCAAAGTGTTGTTTGCATGTGGCAGTATTGTAAATGGCAGCAAATAGTTTTAATATTTGTCTTGTATACTGAAACTAAAAAATACTGGCTTTTATGTTGTTTCTCCTCACCAGTTGTCCTGAACGATTGAAAATAAGATTAAACTTCATTTTGTTCTGGTTTGGTGCTGGCATTAGCATGCAGAATTTCTTTAACTGATGAGAAAAAGAAGCTTGGAAAGAATTTGTACTTGTAGCCAACAGCTCCGTGTTTTCCTTCTGTCCCCTTCCTAGGAGAAATCAAAGCTTTCTGACTGGGCCATCGTGAGCAGCTCCACAAAACTCCTGTGGGCTTTAGGACAGGATTGAACCTCATAGCTGTCCTCCCCATTTGAGAACCTGTACACTATCCAGTTTAAGAGTAGCTGTCTGGGTGGTTTTGTATTCTCATTTCATGCCATTTACTCTAGTAAAATATACATCACATCAATAATCTATAGTCCTGCTTAATGATATTCTCTGTTGCAGTGGGCTCAGATTTACTGTTTAGGTCTTTTCACGGCTCTGGGTTTGTTCTGGGGCTGTTTTTTTCCAGCGTATATATCAGCTTGAGTAAACATGTAGTTAATAGCAGCTTGATTTATTTTATCTTTAGGGAAGCTTCAGCATTTAAAGACTTCTGTGTTATTTTGAGAGTACCACTTGCCTTTTTACGTTATATGTAAATACTTTTCCTCTGACCTTTGCGTTTGTCCTGGATGAGTTGAAGGACCTGATATAGGAGGTAGTTACAGCGCCTATGGCTTTCTAAACATGGTCAGGTTGTGATAAGGCACAGTAGGATGATTACAGAGTTTGCTAATTTGTGTCTTCAGCACTTGTTCTCCACTCATTTGTGTATTTTTTTTTGGAAACAGAAATAGTTTGTGTTAGAGTTGTCTTATTAAAAAGACATTAAATAAGTGGGAACTGCTGGATGTAACTTACCTGTGGCTGTGTATTATCCAAGTTTCCTTCAGGACTCTGGAGGTTCCTGCTAAACTAGCTCAGTGTCACCTAAAGCATTGCAAATAGTGTCTATACAACAGGAGGATCACCAAGGTGAAGAAACATAAATATGGTAAACAAATCAAACCACTCTTAAATGTAAGCTAGGAAGCCAGCTAAATATTAACTGTAAGTTAAATATCATTTTAGAGCTAGATTTTTTTGGTAGGATCAGGTGGTCCTGTGCTTATGTGGAAGGTGTCCTCAAAAGTGAACAGGAGACACACTTGGTTTGAAGTACTAGATGCATTGGATGTATGTTGTGGTCTGTTGATATTGCATCTGGACTACTGGATTTTTTTTAAGAGTGAAGATATGAAATGCAGTGCTACCAACAGTTGTTACTAGAGGATAGCTCACACTGTCACAAAAAGTAAAGTGAAT
>VZTM01005767.1:7323-21537 GCA_013400555.1 Jacana jacana | reverse complement strand
AGCTCACGCTGTCACAAAAAGTAAAGTGAATATAGTTATTGAACAGCAAAAACTACAAACTAACTGCTTATTTTTATCTTTCAGAGTACCCAAGGACCGAATTCTGTAGCAGATTTTTCTGCAATTAAAGAACTCGATACATTAAACAATGAAATAGTAGACCTGCAGAGGTAGGTAAAGGAGGAGGAGTCATAATTGCCTTAAATTCTGTTGTGCCATTTACTGTTTTTTTTGAAAAACAATTCCAGTGCATAAGAGAAAACCAGGTGGTAGCAGTCTGCTTTACTAGAATAAATGGCTAGCAGGTCTGTAAATGTCTGTAATGCTGCTTAACAGCATTATGCTTAACGCTTAGATGAGTGCATTTAATAACACCAAGACTGTGAAAGGTCTGCCCATCATGCTTCCTGGCTGTGTTTCAGAGCACTGCCTATCGTAGCATCCTGAGATGGAAATACTCTCTCTTGTGCATCTTTATCAGCAAACGAGAATGGAGCAGATCTTTAGGATGCTGGAACCATGATATAAGTCCATACTAGTTGCCTTTGAATTGCAGAGGGAATTCTAGGGATTTTTTCTGGTGTCGATAAGGAACTGAGATGGGAAAGATCAAGGAATATGCAGGGTGGAGAGTGGGGAGATGACACTTCGTGTATAGACCCCTGCTAGGGTTTTACTGGTGGTAAAGATCGATATGCTTCTGTTTGGCAAAACTGTGGCACTGAGAAAAAATGTTTTAATTTGGTAATTTGGGGTGTGCAGACCCTTGGGTTCAATTACTTATTTCTGAGGTAATTAGGAGGGTGACTTCAAAGTGACTAAGAAAATCAAGTTCCTATCTGTTGTATAGTCATACTCTCAAGGCACAGCAGGTGTCATTTTTTTTTGGTACTATCATAAATCTATGGAAAATTCTGTTAGGAACAGTTAATGCTACTATTTTGTAAGTGAGGGTGGTTTGTCGTGATGAAATCTGCCTGTATTATTCGTGTCACTTACAGGAATGATTTAATTTGGCAACGTGTCAAAGCACAGTCTGTTTCCTAAATACATAAATGTTTTTTCACTTCAGCTGCTTATTCTGCCTCTCATTACTCCCACTGACTCCTCGCTTCGCTCTGCTCTGCTCTGCCTTCCTCTGTTGTTCCTTAGCTTGTATTAATTCCAGTTTTGGACTCTCACACTTAATAACCTGAAACATGATTTGCAATTGTGTGTATTTGCTGGTAGCACTTAGAGGGAAATAAATGGTTCCCTAGCATGAATTTTTAGATGAAGTTGGTTTCCAGTAGGTGGGCTTGGAGCCTAATATGCAAACCAGTCTGTTTATATCTTCTCTTGTCTTGCTGTGAGATGTGAAGGAACCACCGCCATGGAAAGTCATTGCTTCTATTTCTTCGGTGGCAAACTATACTTGGACAGTTATTCAAGACACATTTGAATGCCATTAGGTTGTGGAAGATGTGGTAGGGGGGCACCTACTATGTGTGAATGTATTTTTAGAAAGGGGAAATCTACTTTCAGCTATGATTTTAGGGGTTCAGACCAGAACTGGATTAACAATCAGAAGCTTAAGCCTGTATTGTCAGACTGAGATATAATAGTAAGAGAACGACTGTAAAACTCTCAGTAGCATGAAGTGAATTGTGGCTTAAGTAAAACAATATTTTTTTTTTTTTTTTTTCAAGAAAATTAATTTTTTGATTGCTTGGAAATCCCACAGCCCCTGCAGGAGTTATTTTGGTGGCAGAGTAAATGTTACCTTCCCGAGGCACAGGTGGCAATGCTAGGCAACAGATTCATCTTGGTGGGAAACGCAGGAGATTCTTCATCTATGGCAAATCCCCATTTCTGTTAAGACTGGTGAAGTACAATTTCAGTCTGGATAGCTATTGTGTAAAAATGTGATTTAAACTGAAGTTACTTTTATTCATTATTAAACAAGATGTACTGTTCAGCTGTTAAACTTAATAAGTGATAATTTTAGTCTACGATTCCAGTGAGAAGTATCTGTGAGAGCTGCATTTCTGAGACCCAGTCACAGAAACTGAATCTATTTTTGAAGTGCCCTTAAAAAAAAAAACAAACCCAAAACAGGAGAGGAACTGCCTGAAAAGAATGACAATGTCTGGAAAACAGGGGTTTTGAGAGACTGAGCAGAGAATAGAGAGGTGGTGTGTTTGCATCTCAACAGTTTATGTGGGAAAGATTTCTGGTAGCCAATAGCTTTTTAAGCTAATTCAATGAGAGCAATGTCAGGAAGATGGTTGAGGATCAGATGAAGAATAAAATGGAGGACACTTATTAGCCAGGATAATTCCCCTCTGGCAGGGTGGATGATTTGCCCAGGGACGTTGTGGAATCTGCATCATCCTGAGCCTGTCAGCGCTGCTGCCTGCAAGTTCCGTTTCAGTTGCGCTATATATTTAGAAAGCTATTTGAAGCTTTTTTGATGATCAGCATTGTGGGAGGCTAGACCAGATGTTCTTAATATTTATTTTTCTTTTTTGAGCCATAAAACCTTGTTCTTTCCCAGCAACCCCTGCTTTGCTTTCGTGCATTCAAAGCTACGGCCCACAGATGAGTGGCATTGAACTGGGGAAGATGCCCCTGCCTAGGGCAGGGAGGGTGGACTTAAATGATCTTTACAGGTCCCTTCTGACCCAGACCATTCTCTGATTATGTGAATTTCTTCAGGCTTTACCAACTCCACATCCCTCTTTAAGTGTGCTAAATGCTTGAACTTGGCATATCTCACCAGAGGTGCTGTCCTTCATGTATGTTGGACAGCAACAGTTATTGCCTAGAATATAAATCAGGTTTAAAAGGACCATAAAGCTGGTCAACTGGTCTCTCAAAAGTAAGGAAAACAGCAAAATAACCCCAGAAAAAAACAGAGCAACCTTTCCCTGCCATCAGCTTGCATCAGGCCTTTGTTTCAAAGGTCAGAGATTTAAAGCTTCTCAGAAAAGCTACAGTAGAAATTTTAATGTAGGCTAGATTATTTCTTCTGACCTCTGGTTTGGAAGTAACTGAGCTGTTGCAGCTGAAAAGGTTGGGGGGAGAGGAAACTGGGCAAACCTTAGACATTTGTCTTTTAGCATTGCCAAACTGGAATAATACTACACTAGGAATTCCCTAAATTACAAATCTGTGTGAAAATAAGGAACCTTGGGCAGCTGTGAGTGTAGATAACGTTACCAGCTCTGTGAGCAGGCTTTTGTCACTTATTATGGAAAAAAACTGTGATTTCTTTATTTTGCTTTTTTGCTTTTGTAGCTAAAGTGGTTTTAAGTGTTGGCCATCAAGAGGCCTGGCCAGGGTTGTTTCATATTTGTCTGGAATGCCTCTATTCACGTGGGGACTCCTCAGCAGTCAGCTATCACAAACATTTCGATATGCTGGCTCCCATTTATACATTACTCTATTCACAAATTAGTATAAAACTTCTGGATTTACGAGGAGTAATTGATTGTAAGTCATGAAGTATCTGCATTGGAGAAACCATCTGTTAGTTTTGAGGTTGTTTTTAGTCATTGCTTTTAATTTATTTGATGGGAGGTTCTCCTGACCTGACTACTCTTAAAATACTTCAGGAAATTGTATTGCTTTCATAAATTGACTTGAATTGGTTACAAGTGTCTTTGGCAACCACCGTTGGTTTTGGGTTGTTCTTCTTAATTTTTTTTCTCCAAGTGCTGATGTGGTAAGGGAGTCTATGAGCCAGGAAACCTGTCATATCCAATAAATCAATATTATTACTTGTTTTTTTGGTTCTTTCAGTTGCTGAGCATCCCTACAGGGGCATACCAGATAGTTTGTAAAAGAAATGGAGGCATTCAGAGGAATTAGTGAATTAAGTAGGTCTGTGTTGGTTTGTTGTTTTTTGGTGGGTTTTTTTTTTTTGTGAAACAAAGAGGCATTAGTGTGGGGGAGGAGGGGATGTGTTATGTGTAGACTATATACACTCAGCTTGTTTTCCCTTTGCCTGAGACTGCTTCCTAGGCTTTTCTTGTTCTGCCTGACAATACTTCTTTCACTTGATTCTTTTGCCAATTCATTGTTTGTGTTGTGATTTGGCTGGTGTAAGCAGCCTGGGGGTGGGTATTGTATCCTGTTGCTTGCTTAGCATAGCCCAGATTGCAGGCTTTAGGTACCTGGCTTCTGCTGAAATAAAAATGATCTTCATTTCTGACAGTCTCTTAAACGTATCAGCAACACCAGTGTAGAACGGCTGTACATGAAAGGTTGCATACCAGTCACCAGCCTGCATGTCTATTTCCTGCTCAGTTTTCATACCCAAGCAGGGAAAATAACAAGTATTTGTTTACCTAGTCAATGATTCTCTTTTATCTTCCACGGGGAATGTTTTCTGTGCTTGATGTGTGTCTGAAGGCATTGGGCTTGAAGGTATTTTTCAGCCTGACTTGTATGTAGATCCGTGCAAGTGCCTTACTGAGATTGAGCCCTTTTGTTCAAGGGAAGTTACAGAAGGCAAAATCAACAGAACTTGTTTCAGCCCTGTGTTGCAGTGCTTTAAACATCTCAGTACAACTGTGCTACAAACAGTGGTTTATTGAGCTAGGGGAGCGTGCTGTAGCTTTGATGAAAACGGTAAAGTTTTTATGATCTTGAAGGTTCAACCCCTTTTTTTTATAAATAATAAAAAGCCATGTTTTTCAAAGTCTTTCTTTCCATATATTTCCTTTTCCTTCCATGTAAACCTTCCTTTTGGGCGCATCCAGCAAGTTGGTCTTTAGTCAGATACCGAGATAAATACTAGCAGAACATGATCTCTAGTAATTATTTTTCAGAGCAAACGTTCCTTTCAGATCTGTGATATCTGATGTTTTTATTTTCCATTGTACAGGGTTTAGCAGTAAACAAGTGTTCTTCAGCCTGAATAAAGAGAACCTACAGTAGACCTGCTTTACTTGGGAGACAGAAATGCTTTCTTCTGTAATACATAAGAGTAAACAATAAGATTAATAGCTTTAGTTTAAGTACCAATCTGCTGCCATTAAAATATGAAGTTACCTTAATTTCAATATGTGTTAGTAATATAATTTGATGGCTTTTCACTATTGTATTTCATTTAGAAATGTTAGGTGTGTCTTTGTTCAAATTCTAACTTCTAATGTGTATGCTAATTTATTAACATCACCTTTATGAAAGTAAGTAGCTGTGTACAGAGGACAGTTAAAACTGTAAGGCTCAATGCTCTCCTGCATCTGTGGAAGGAGAAAAGATTCCCTGTACTGACTAGAGATACGTACTCATGATATTTTTAAAACAGTAACACTTCCGACTTCTGTAGGCTTTTTTTTTTCCCCTTTCTGAAAGCTATTGTTCTGTCTGACTGCCAAGAAATTATTGATGATAATTCCCCTGTCAACAGTAGTCGCTTTTAAACTTGAATAAGTGTCTGTAGAGGCAGAGTTGATGTGACACAGCAAAGAGCGAGGTGTGGTGTCTCTGGGCAGAGGGTGATTACAGCAAGCCAGCCCTCATGGTTCTGACCGGGCTCACCAGCAGATGCATCCAACACCTGATAGGCAAAGTTAATTAATCAGCTCGATTGGCCTGCTGGAAATGTCTCCTACCTGCTCTGAGCATAGGAATGACTGTGTTTGCAGGGGTTAATGGATGGAATCTGATGCAATCCCTCCCACTTTTCCCAGCAGTTTTCATTAGACAAGTGCTCCATAGCAACAGTGAGATCACTGGAGACAGTATTTCATTGATTTCTCCCTCCCGCCCCCTTCCATTTTTGAGCCATTCTTATCACTGAAGTGCAGTTGGGTGAAAAGACGGGCTTTTTATGCAGAACACTTCTGTGGGCTTCTGTCTTGCAGATAATTTGGAAAGCAGAGATCCCTTACGTCTCCCGTGTTTAATGTTTCACTATGTATTTAAAGAGAGATACAGGCTTAGGGGGCTGGATTACTGTACCTGCTGTAGCTGATGTTCTTAAGTATTCTTGCATTGTTTGCTGGTCTTCTAGGGAAAAGAATAATGTAGAGCAAGACCTGAAGGAGAAAGAAGATACCATCAAGCAGAGGACAAGTGAGGTGCAGGTAAATAAGACCCGGGATTATGGTTGGGACACCTGGTATTGCACCATGTGGTGCTTTGATGGCAGTGGGGTTTCTGAGGCTTTGGGTCGCCTCGCTTATTCGGCGATGTGGTCATCGCTAGGAAAAGAAAGAAATGGGAGAATGCACTTTGAAGTGTGTCTCCTGCAGGAATGTGGGTCGGCATCGGTGTGTGTGTTCATGTAGGTGTGTGAGCTCCTAGGTTATTTTAGCCTGCATGGAGTTTGAAATGAAAAAGTTCACCAAAGAATGGGTTTCTTTTTCTTTTCTTTTTTCTTTGATTGATTTCTAGCAAGGCTGCCTAATGTGTAATTAAAACTAAGGGAGACACTGTAGCACGGCAAATTAATGAACTTAAGTGGCTGAATTAAAAGGGTTTGTATATCGGTCTGTTTCTTAAGAGTCACAGTAATTACCAGTTTGAGAGGAATCTTGCCTCAAGTTAATTTTGCCTAACATAAGTGAATTTTTAAAACTGCTTGATTTTTTATTTAAAAGGCTGATATTGGATGGACAATTTAAATTTTACAAGTGTTTTACAGGGATTAAAAATTACACAGTCAGCACGGGTGTTTAGGATGCTAACAGTCTAGCCAAGCCCTGAATTAAATGCTGCAAAGCAATATTTCAATTAAATTTTAAACTGCAAAAGCAGCTGGAGTTGCTGGCCTAAGAAAAAAACTTCAGTGTGATATCTGATCATTAACATCTGCTTTAAGAAGCTTTATTATTTCAAATACTCTTCATTTGATTAAGAGCAAATAATGCAAAATTTGTGCATTTTACGTTGTGTTGTGCAGAAAAAGAGCCAATGTGCTGCTGCTCTTGGGAGTTTTGTGCTTGGCTAGTTAATATCCTTAACGCCTGGGTGATAATTAATAGCCTGACCTTCCAGAAGATAATCAGATGCTGGCCTGTTAGTCACAATGGCAGCCAGACTCGGCAGCTGCAGGAATGCATGCAGAAGTTGCCTGTGTCCGTGATTCTGTCCAGGTTCTTCCCCTCCCAGCTCTGCAGCTTGCCTTTGCACACTGGTAAAAATCCTCCCTGAGTATTCCTGGGTTTGTACCCCGGGCTGATTTTGTTAGTGTGTTCTTGTGAGTTCCCTGGTGCCTTTGCACAAAAGGTATGTAAAGCTTAATAAAAATCTTACCTTTTTTTTAATGTTATACTATTAGTGTCATCTGCATATGCTTGGTGTTTGATAGTAGCAGCAGCAGCACAGAATCAATTAAGTCATATCTAGAGCAGGAATGTTGGAAGCAACTGTCTCGGATCCTTAACCTTTTAGTGGTCACAGGAGCTATTTGTCCCCTGTTAAATATGGAGTTACCGAGTTCTGAGGGTCTGCAGCGAAGGAGCAGCCTGTTACTGGCTTGTCAGAAAGACGGGAAACCATCAGGATCACACAGGCTGTGGCTGCAGCATTTATTTAAGCAGGTGGCCCTTTAGCTCTGGTCCCTTTCTTGTTCCTGAATGTTGCAGGACCTACATGTTTCAGGGAAACTTTCAGAAACTCCAGACAACGGCAGTGACAGGCTAAGAATATCTTTACAGAATGCTTTTTGATTTTTCTCTTCTGGTTTTATTCTAATGGGGACATTTCTAGAGACGGTGTAGGAAAGCAGTGTGTTCTTGTCTGCCACCTTGGAGCAAGCTGTTCCTGTGGCATCACACGCCAGCATTTCTGACTCCAGAATTACTTCCGTGGACACCAATGATGATCTCAAATATAGCCTTGGTCTGTGATAGAATGAACTGGTTTAATGGGAGGAGGGAAAGAATGGCATACTTTTTTTTTTTTTTTTTAATCCATTATGTGAATAGATACTAAAAAGCAAAGAAAAAGATCTGGAAGGAAAACAGAGCATTCTGGTGGGTTTTATTGTGCTTATTAAAATATTAGCTTTTTATTAGCAAAGATTTAAGGAGTCTTTTTTCAGTTTCCCTGCTGAGACTGAAGTAATTGGAGACTGTCCTGTCTTTCCCAACAATTACTGCACGTTCTCTAGAATTTTATTGACGTAAAGTCTAAAGGTTTCATGTTTTACTTTTCAATGAGACAGTGAAATTAATAAAGAAATATTTAGACCAAACACGTGTAACTTCTGAACAAAACCCAGTAGGGATTTACATCAACTGGGGGGGGGGAATGTAATTGCACGTGAGACCCTGCTTCAGAGGAGAGGCAGGGGGGGAAATGAAAGATATTTTGGGAC
Organism: Jacana jacana; assembly: GCA_013400555.1. Classification (NCBI taxonomy): domain Eukaryota; kingdom Metazoa; phylum Chordata; class Aves; order Charadriiformes; family Jacanidae; genus Jacana; species Jacana jacana. The sequence goes on along the minus strand of VZTM01005767.1, from coordinate 13,223 downwards.
TGTGGCCTTCCAAGTAGTCCAGAATGTTTCTGGCCTTCTCTTCTGGCCTTTGCATCTCCTTGTTGGTTTAAGTTTTCTTAAACAGATTGGCTTCCTGAGTATCCTGCTTATTTTTCCCTGGTCTTTGTTTGTTGCAGGGCACCAAAGCCATTAGAAAGGGAAGTTTAACTTGTTTTTTTTTGGTGCTGTTTCAGGCTTAGCGTGGATTGTTTGGAGAAGTACAGACTGGCAAGCTATTAAATCCATTGTCAGTCTGTGGAAATACAGATCTCTAGACTTTCCTTGTCCTACAGTGCATTAGTGTGTAGAGTCACAACGATTGTAAATCTAATACAAGGGTTACTATTCCCAGAGAAATGCTGGTTTGTACCACATCAAATATGCCACTGGTTTTCCTATAGAATCTCATCCAGTGCTAAAAAGCAAAGGTGCTTCTTACCTGCTGAGGATGTTTTTTGAAATCAGACTTTAATTGGAGCCTGATTTACTTCATGAAAATGTATTTTTGAGTATTAGCCCCAGTTTTGTGTATTGTATCTATTTAGGCCTTTAATTTTGGAGGGCATACTTGAACATGTTTGGGTTTGGGGTTTTTTTGTTCTGTTTTTCCCTTCTTTTCTCTTCTGGGAACCATCAGGCTTAGTCAGGTCTTCTCAGTGCTTCTTCACTGCTGTTCCTAGGACAGACATGGGGATTCAAGGAATGGTGGCAAGAGTGGAGCTGATCTATATTTAACTTGTGCATATGTGAATTCTTGCTTCCTTTTGGTGAAAGGAGATGAAATCTCTTTAAGCTGTTATATTTTTTCCCCATTGCTTGTGCTGAGTATCAGCTGATACGTGCTTTTCAAAGCAGTGTTAAAAATGAATGGATCAAGAGTGTCCCAGTTATCCAAGTCAGTAGCTGCTGTGAGAGCTTTTTGTGTGTGTGCTGGTTTGGCTTTCGTAGCCTGGAAATAATGAGTAAAATCAGGAATTCAGCTAGTCTGACTGCTGTACATCACTCATATGGCCTTTGCTGAATTTCAAAGGGGGCTTTGATGTTTTTGTTAGTATTTTGGTTTGATATTTTGGGGTTTGTTTTTTTATTATTTTTTTTAAATAAAAGCATTTATGCTGTTTTTTTTAGGTAGCCTTCCAGTAGTCCTGGGGGGTTACCTGTTTGCCTAGCATCTGACTGCTGTGCCATATGCCTTTCTATTTCTAGCTGGGGTTTCTGTCCTGATTATCTGGAGGTGTTAGCACACGTGGAGAAGCTGTCTCCCTCACCAAAAAAAAACCCTATACCAAAACACCCCGAAAAAAGGTCAACAAGATCTTAGCCTCGAGCAGCCTGAGAACGTATGATCTAATCAGAAATTCATATCAGCTTGTTTTCTTATCCTCCTTAGCTTCCTTTTATCTCTATTTGATTTTTACTGCTGTATGTGATTCTCCCTTCCATTACTGTATTTTCTTAGGCTGCAATCTTCTCTTTTCATCTAATACTTTTCCTGTTGTATTAATCCTTTTTGATCTGCCTGTATTATCTCTTCCTTTTGACTTTGATTCTTTCTTCTTCCTGAATTCTTTTCTTGACACATTTTTCAGTGTTCTCTCTGCAGTTCAGTGAAGTCCAACCTTTCCCCATTGCTCAGAAATGAGCCGATTAACATGATGCTACTTACTGTACTTAGAACACAAGATACACACTGCTGCTTCACAATTGGAAAGATACCACATTGTTCTGGATGGAATGTGCATTTCCTACATGGAAAATAAGGTTTTGACTGATTTTTTGTTTCAAAATCAGAGACAGAGAGGCTGTAGAAGAGAGTGCACTTGGGTTAATAATGCACTGTTCTGGGCTTTTACCGTGTTACTAAAACAAGTTCCTGGTTTTGGCCATGTGTTTTTTGAAAGGAGAAGGAGCAGAATGAAGAATTTCTGTTATTAAGGAACTCTGTAAAACATATTGCTTAAAACATAGGGGAGAGACAACATAGCAGCCTGGATAAAGACAACTACTAAATGAGAAATGAAGCCCTGATCCCCCTGTGAGTCAGTTAATCTGTGTTGATGCATATCTTCAACGTTTCAGTGAGGTTCTTCTCACTGAAGAAAAGAGAAAGCCAATAGTCTGATTATTCTGAGGTATTAAATACTGAGAATACTTCCTTGTCTGGTGCGTTATAAACACTAGCTTTTGGAAGGTGATTTGTTGATACTTTAAAATCTGAGTTAGTGCTGCTGTTTATGCTGTGGAATTTAGTGGTTAGGAGGATAGAGGGAACAAATGTGAAGCTAATCTGTTTTCTTACAGGATCTACAAGATGAAGTAAAGCGGGAGAGCAGTAATCTGCAGAAGCTGCAAGCTCAGAAGCAGGAAGCACAAGAAATCCTTAATGATCTTGACGAGCAGAAGGCCAAGTTGGAAGAGCAGCTTAATGATATCAGGCAGAAATGTGTAGAGGAGGCCCATTTGGTAAGGTCTAGTGGCTAAAGCCCTTGAAAAAGAGTAACTGCCTCGTTTTGAAGAACTCAGCTTTGCAGCGTTACAGTTCTTGGGGCAGCAGAAAAAACTGTAACGAATAAACAGCCTGAAAGTCAAGATTTTGTGATTTAACAGAGGGTAGGAAATACATCACTCATCTCAGTGCCCTCCTAATTTAGTATCAGTGTGTCAACAAATATACTGAGAGATACTTGCACACAACTAAGGTTAAATGCAAACTTATAATGCAGTATTAGAATCACTAATGGCTGGGAGTGATTTCTTAGTGTTTAAAAAAATCATCTCTATGCCTATGTGCTTATTTATTATTTTTTTCCTAATATATAGCCATAGTATTTCCTTAAGGTCTAAAATTATAATATATTTTCACTATTGGAAACATCTGCAATGGCCAGGTAGAGTGCTGTGAACTTATTGAGACCAATAGGGAATTGACCTTTCATTAAGGTAGGTGTGATCTATAAACACTGCAATAGCTATGAGGTTTTTTACTTTTTCTGGTAATAAATAATAGTATTTGGATTTGTTTGGGGCCAGTTTGTTGTTTTTGAGGTTTGGGGTTTTTTATTTATTTGGCTTTGAACTATTTGTTCATGCTTTAGATTGCCATGCTGAAGGCTGAAATAACAAGCCAGGAGTCAAAGATTTCAGCGTATGAAGATGAACTGACCAAAGCTCAAGAGGAGCTGAGTCGCCTGCAGCAAGAAACTGCAGAGCTTGAGCATTGCATAGAGTCTGGGAAAGCACAGCTGGGACCTCTTCAGCAACATCTGCAGGATTCACAACAGGAAATCAATTCAGTAAGAGAGTGGGAAAGATAAAATAAAATTAACTGACAGCCTTTAGTGTGGCTTTTCTTAAGGGAAAGGTGGTGTTTCCTCTTTTTCCACTGTTTGCTCATGTCTGTGGTTGCTTACAGACACGTTCTGGGCTAGTAGTTGTGAGGATTCTTAGTCTAAGTCACTCAGGATACTTCCTGATTTTTCTCAAAGTTTTATTAATTAAAAGGGATTAATTTTATTCTATTTTTAAAATCATTTCTCTTCATGTAATAAATGAAAAATACATAGCCATGTTTAAATTCTCTGTGTCTTGTAGCTATTTAAGCTTTCTTGCTCAGCCGTGGCCTGGGGCATGCTCTCGCTTACTCTTTAATTGATGTGTAGATAGTATAAAACTGCTAACATTTATTTAGTGCATTGTTGAAGGGGGGAAGTAAGGTGGGTCTGGGGATCAATTAGATTGAGGCTAGATACCGAGCAGCAGGGAGATGGCTGCACTGGTTTTTACACACAGAACTGTGGTTTGAAATGTCTGCTGTCGTGTGAAAGCAGCGCTTTAATCAGCTTCTGTAAGCAGTGATTTATTATTCCCTCAGTGTCAAACCAGAAAGTCTTCCTGTTGATTTTGAAGCCCAGCAATGGCTGACTTTGGGGTTGGTCACTTCACTCAGTTCTTATCTGGAAATCATTAACAATTATTTTTCCTTTGTAAGGCTTTCACTGCTAGTGTTCATGCAGGAACACTTTCTTTTATTGAAGAGCCTTGTCAGATATTGGTAATTTTGAGCTTTGGCTTTGGGGTTTGCAAATTGGGTAGTGAGCAAATGGATTTTTCCGTTGTTTGATCAGAAATCAAGAAGGTTGGGCCATGTCAGTATTAATACTCTAGCCAGAGGTACTTGCAGTGAACAGCTTTGAGGCGGGTGATGTGAGCGGCTGTGCTTGACTGTACTACAAACCCATTTTTCTTATAGGTTGTGTATCAGTTGTGATTTTATTGCTCTTGGCTCACAAATAATGAACAGTGGGTGGTTTGGTGCTTTAGGCAAGATTTTCTTAAGGGTTGGTTTGAGGTCAGCGTGTTTGACAGACATTTGGTGTTGTCTTTTCTGCCACCCAACTTGTGACACGTGTGAGGCAATGAAAACTCTATTTAGGTGACCGACCTACCAGAAGTCAGTGGGATTTAGACACCTAAATATCTATGTTCATGCTTCTGCGTGGTCTGCCAAATCTGGCAATGTCTTCATTGGAAGGTTGGCTGTAACTGTTTGCTCTGAGGCGCTGCGTTAAGCCTATTGCAGCCATAAGAACATGTGGATCTTACTGTCTGGTTAGGAAGATCCATTGTGAGTTTTGTAGACTTCAAAAACTATGTGGGAGAAAAGAATTAATTTCTAACTTTCCTCCTCAGAAGATGGGAATTCTTATAATGCAGCCTCCTTAATTCAGAGCTGAAGGTAATTGCAGTAATTGCAAAATGCATAACTACAAAACGAAAACCAACCACCACCACCAAAAAAAAATAATCCCATCAAACAAGAAAATCAACCAACCAAAAAAACCCAAACCCTCAAAGCTTTGCAACTCTGCTTATGAGTCTGAGTAGGAAAAAAAAGCAAGTGTTGCCAGTGGGACAGTCTGTGTCCTTGGCAGGAGAAGGCTCTTCAGTGAGAGCATCTANTCTCTTCCAACCTAAATGATTCTGTGAATGAATTGATCTGCAATTACACCACATCTCAATCTTCACCCTCTGATTAATAGAACACGGGGGTTATTACATTTCCTTTTGAAAATAAGAATGTTAGATGTGTAACTTCCATCTTAACTATGGTGCTGTGTTGGGGTGGTCATACCCTGTCTTCTGGGTGCTGGTGTGCTGCCATACTGATGCATATACACTGATGGCTGTTTACAGGTGCAGACAAAACTTCTTGAGCTGAAAGACTTGGAAAATAACCAATTTAGCTGGCGCTCCCAGCCGCATAATCCACCGCTTGTTAATGGGACTGCGGATCATTCCAGTCTCAGCAACAGCAGCAGTGAAACCGCTAACCTTAATGAGAACGCCGACAGGGAGAGCCTGGCGGAAGAGGAACAAACAAGCAGCGTGTCTCCGGTGAGCAGCGTTTGCCCTGCGTGGCGGTGATGCAGTGCAGCTGGGAAGTTGCAAGAAGTTAAGGATGTAGCAAGATTGATTACCTTTTTAAACGCTTGCCTGCCTGAAAAGTTCCGGGTGTTATTCTGTGAGGGCCTGTGCCTCAGCAAGCTGAAAGCTGGTAAAGCAGAAGAGGAGGCAATTTTAGCTTGGCTGGAAAGTGCCAATCTTTTTTTTTCTGTGTTTGTTCCCAAAGCAGAATATCATAAATTGAGTAGTAGAATTAACGTGGAAGGAGAGCAGCTGTCCCCAGGTAGTGCTCCAGGAGTGGACTAAGGAAGAGCCCAGCCAATCCACAGCTGTCTTGCTTTAAATGTTCTTCCTTGTTTCCCAGTAAATTCTTGATTGATTTTTTTTCTCTTCTCTTTTTCCTTTTTCCTTTTTTCCTTTTTTCCTTTTTTCCTTTTCCTTTTTTCCTTTTTTTCCTTTTTTCCTTTTTTTCCTTTTTTCCTTTTTTTTCCTTTTTT